>CM074948.1:6457366-6469000 GCA_037577455.1 Pangasius macronema | reverse complement strand
AGAGACACACAGATAGAGAGAGAGACAGTGACACACAGACAAAGACACAGATAGAGAGACAGAGAGACAGAGAGAGACACAGATAGAGAGACAGAGACATAGAGAGACACAGATAGACACAGAGCAACACAGAGAGAGACAGAGATACAGAGCAACAGAGAGAGACAGAGATACAGAGCAACAGAGAGAGAGAGAGAGATAGCGATAGAGAGACACTGATAGAGGGAATACTGCAATCTGATGACGCAGCGCTACAAAGTAAACAAGCTTTACTACTTCCTCAATGCAAAGAGAAAAACAGGTAAAACACGAGCGAAGAACAAAAACAAACCTAACAATGAACGGCGTTTTTTATTCTTTCACAAGTGAAAGCCCAGACATTACTGTGTTTAAAAAAAGAAAAGAAAAGCAAAGCAGTGAATCGCCGTTTCCTGAGCAGCATAAACACTGAGCTTAGCATAGCGCGCGCGCAGAGAAGAGAAGAGCAACAAGAGCCAGCAGGTTGTGTGAGTGGTCCACTTTCCCCTGTGCAACACTTCCCCATTTCACTTACACTAAACATTTCACTACACACACACACACACACACACACACACACACACACACACACACACACCGACCGACACCGGAACCCTGTGCTCGCTGCCTCTCCGCTTCCCACTCACACAATGAGGCAGTGTGTGTGAGGAAGATTGGAGGATCTCCTCCTCGCGCCTCTGTCGCTTCATCCAGCAGCCTATTTAGCCCGATTTAATGATCTCTCACCTCACATCACACCGGAAATCATCGCGCACACACACACACACACACTCTGTACATATATTCTGTTAAATATTAGAAACACAAGTGTGAAGAGAGAAACAGAGAAATCTTCCATCTTACCCAGGCGGTGCAGGATTTCAAAATGGTCGGTCTACTTCCGCTCTTCATTCTTTACACACACACACACACACACGCACAAGCACACACGCACGCACGCAGAGAGAGAGAGAGAGAGAGAGAATTTTACAGTTTGATATTCCATTCATGATGTGCATGCGATAGATAGATAGATAGATAGATAGATAGATAGAATCTTCATTCTTTACACACACAAACAGAAACATTTTACAGATTGATATTCCATTCATGATATGCATGCACTAGATAGATAGATAGATAGATAGATAGATAGATAGATAGATAGATAATGACTTAGTACTTCACAAACTCTTATTTACATAAGATATGATCATCAGATTGAAATTTTCCCAGTCGTTCATATAATTTGTAGAAGTGTGTGTGTGTGTGTGTGTGAGAGAGAGAGAGAGAGAGAGAGAGAGAGAGAGAGAGAGAGAGAGAGAGAGAGAGGCTGATTCACTCTACCAATACACAACTACAGTGTACTTCCTGACTCACTCTCAATCACTGCTTTATCCTGATCAGGATCACAGTAGATCCCGAGAACGCTGTGTGTGAGACAGGAATACACCCTGCATGAGACGCCAGTCCATCACGGGACACCATGCACACTCATTCACACACTCATTCACACACTCTTTCACACACTCATTCACAGGCACAATTGATCTTTTTTGGCATGTTTTTGCAATGTGGGAGGAAACTGGAGAACCCAGAGGAAACCCACACACTCACATGAAGAACGTGCGCAGAAGCTCCATACGGACAGCAAGACGAAAAAAGGTGCAACTGCAGTATCATTTTATAAAATGTTTATTAGTTAAATGAATAACATCATAAATGAATAACAGTGAAAATGGAAGGAAGGTACACACAGCTGCTTGGAGCAGATCTGGAAAGCTTTAATTATTAAAGGAATGATACACAGGCAAGAATCTTCATAATGATCATTAGCCACAAAATGATGAGCATTAAAACAGAAAAATATGATTTAATCTAATTCTGTGTGAAAACATCTCATCTCAGTTTTAAGGCTTTCATGGACTATTTGATACTGACCCCCTTTCACCTATTTAAGAT
The DNA here is from genome assembly GCA_037577455.1 of Pangasius macronema. Taxonomy (NCBI): domain Eukaryota; kingdom Metazoa; phylum Chordata; class Actinopteri; order Siluriformes; family Pangasiidae; genus Pangasius; species Pangasius macronema. Next base: position 6,467,020 of record CM074948.1, on the reverse strand, counting down.
AATTCAGACCAAATCTTTTTTTTTTAAATATAAAAATATTTTTTTCATTCCGAAGAAAAAATAGTCCAGATATTTAACATAATAAACCTCAGCTGCATGACATTTTACGGTTAATTTAAAATGCATAAACCTCACATTTGCAGGTTGAATTATTAAACCTCAAAACCTTCTATTACAAATCTGGTTAATCTATCAGTGAATCTGATTCTCCGTCTAACTTCAGTGCCTTAAACATGAAAAGCTTAACTGTAGATTAAACATTAAATGAACATCACAACACTACACAGGCCAAAATTAATATACAATATTATGATTGGTTTCATGATCTGAAAACAAGAACTGGATTTTTTTGTAATGGATTTCATGTTGATCTGTCTTTACAACTATAAAGGAATAGTTGTGCTTTTTTTCCCTCCATTTTCCTCTCGTTTTCTCCTTAAAAATGTACTTGTGCCAATTCCCACCTATCATACAACAGTGAAGTCTAACATGTGCTTCCTCTGAGACACACGAACCCAGCCAAACCTACTTTCCGACCCGCTCCTCATGCTACATTCAGAGCAAAGTGCTATCTACCCACTTCTGCATACATGAGCGCACAGATACCTGTGATTGGCTAGTGTCACTGTGATTGACAGGGGAGAGAGAGTAAGCCCCTCCCACCCAGAGAGCACAGCTAATTTTGCTTTCTTGGCTCCCGGTCATGGGTTGCTGTGGCGTTGTTGGGATTCAAACCTACGACAAAAGGGTGAACGTTTTTCTGTTGTCACTCATGAATTAATATCCTGCGAATGTATGTGTGTATGTGTGATTACCACAAAGAAACACTCTGACACAGTTCCTTCAGCTGAAACGGAAACGAACAGATTATTTAAAATGCAGTTATAATGGGAAGGTTGTTACTGAATTCCAGCAATAAAGTTTTCTTTATGAATTCTTGCTAAATGTATTTGTAAACTAATCTCTAAAAAAATAAAAACCTCAAAAAATATGTAGAATTCCTGCTTTCAGAGATGGAAACGATTTGTCGCTATGTGTTAATAAGAGCTGTTTCTGGGCTGATGTATGTTATGAAAAGCAGTAAACTCTTTGGTCCATAGAGATAAAACTCCATGAGAAAAAACTTCTCTGACGTCTGTCTATCTTTCTTTTTTTACTTTTAGTTTCAAGAGTTAGTGCTATAAAGCCGCATATATGAAATAGTTTATTGACGGAATTCAGAAACTGCTTTTAGACTCCCATAAGTGTGTTTTAAGTAAACGCGAACAGTTCTTCCGTTCTTTTCTTTGGGAAATGTGTCCGAAAGCCTTGTCTGTGGAAATCCCACATGCTACGGATGCGTAAATAAAGATGAAATTGAAAACTGCGGGTGTATTCCCTTACGGCTGCGGGAAGGCTTTGTATTTTAATGGGCAGAGTTCAGTGCATTCATAACTGTGCCTTTTTGTTTTTTTCTCCACACCAGAATAAATCATCACATTTTACATGAATTTGAATGTGCAGCACTATAACAGCACAGTCAGCGTTCTGGAGCGGCATGGAAAGTACGAGGCAACGTTCATACAAGCGATAGTTTAAAAGGTACTGCTCACTGCTTAGTAATCAACAATCTCTTTGGGCTTCTCAGAGTCTCTTCTCCTTTAAGTGCAATCTGTCAATCATTCGTCATTAGTACAATGAGTGGTCACATGGTCATAAACTGGCCGCTGGTGTGTCGGTGAGTTTTTTGCGTCCTTTGCCTGCTATTGGACGATCTCTCTCCTCCCACAGAGTGAGTCCATCACAGGCGCAGATCTGTTTGGGGTTCTGAAAGAGTCCGGCAGAACGAGCAATGATCCCACAAGCCAGCCTGGGATACAGAGAGAGAGAGAGAGAGAGAGAGAGAGAGAGAGAGAGAGATTCAGCAAGGTGTAATAACAATAAGGTGTAAAGAATAATTTAGCTCCTTTCATGATTATTTTTCAGATGATTGTCCATGATGGACAGCTCAGTGACCTCCTACTCCTCACTGACTCCAACGTCTCCAGGTTCTGTCCAGTGTTTGCTGTTTGTGAATGAGTTTATTGATCCTGCTGGCATCTCTGACACTGATGCTGCTCCCCCAGCAGCCCACAGCACAGTAGATGGTGCTCGCAACCACAGGCTGGTAGAAGATCTCCAGCATCTTGGTGCATGGAGATCTGTGGTCATGAGCGCCGTCTGCTATGCTGTGATCAGAGCTTGAAAAGTGTCTCGCGTACTGATTAATGTGAAATTATTCATCACCTCTCGCCAGAGTTTCCCGTTTGCCTAGACAGAGGGTGATTTCCTCTTCCCAGATCATCTTCTCCTGAATCCACCACCAGCGATCGTCCAATCACATCCCACACCTGTCCACAGAGACGCACGGTGAGGGACAGGGATATGAGACGGTGCTAAAAGTGCTAGAAAATGTCGTTTAATTCCACACGTTTACTCTTTCAGCTAATGTATTTATTTAAGAGTCTTGCTCAAGGACCCCACAGTGGCAGGCTGGTAATAATCATCTGTAATTATTTTCATGCTATTTCCTGTTTGCGCTTTCACCAGCTCCTTGTTTTATTTACACTCACTCCTTCTACACGGTTTTTACTCTTTTACCGGTAACGTGTCGGTGGAAGAGCACTCGCTTACCTTCAGCTGCGAGTCCTCCAGTCTGAACGTGGCTCTGCCGTCTGCTCCGGCCTGAACGTTTCCCAAATCACCGACATGCTGCACCACACAAACACCTCCATTCACCACACCATCTGTTCCTCTCTCCCGTTATACCTCGCTAATAACCTGGTTCCTACCTGATGGACACCTTAACAAAGACTAACAGTGCTCCTGAACAGCTTAGTTTAAAACCAATACATACATTCATCTACAGAGAAGAAGAAATGTCTTATGCCAAGAAATCTCTTTAAAATGGCCTGAAATCAAACGAATGAAAGAACAGTTTTGTTCAGCTTTAGCTAAGCGGCCTGACTAAATTAGCATGAATAAGTGTAGGTGTCACGTCATGCTCCGAGATCATATCGCTACTAGCGTCTGGTTTCTCGCAGTCAGGCTAAAATTTCACTGAGCAAAAGTAAACGTACCCTCTCTGCGTCCCGTGGGCCTCCGTGCTGCTTCCCAAATGGGTTGAAGTGCTCACCACAACTGTGTGTATGTGAGAGAGATAGACAGGAGAGCAGAAGAGAGGTAGAAATATAGACAGACAGACAGACAGAGAGAGAGAGAGAGAGAGAGAGAGAGAGAGAGATACAGACAGGACAGAGTGACAGAGAGAGAGAGAGAGAGAGAGACAGAGAGAGAGAGACAGAGGGAGAGATAGACAGGAGAGCAGAAGAGAGGTAGAAATATAGACAGACAGAGAGAGAGAGAGAGAGAGATACAGACAGGACAGAGAGACAGAGATCGACAGGAGAGCAGGAGAGAGAGAGAAATATAGACAGGGAGAGAGATGGAGATACAGACAGACAGAGAGACAGGGGACAGCAAGAGAGAGATAGACAGAAGAGCGGGAGAGAAACAGAAATATAGAAATATAAACAGACAGCGAGAGACAGAGATATAGACAGGACAGAGAGACAGGCAGACAGAGAGAGAGAGAGAGAGAGATAGACAGGACAGAGAGACAGGCAGAGAGAGAGAGAGAGAGATAGACAGGACAGAGAGAGAGAGAGATATAGACAGGACAGAGAGATAGGCAGACAGAGAGAGGAAGAGAGAGAGACAGACAGAGAGAGAGAGAGAGAGAGAGAGAGATAGACAGGTTAAGAGGTGAATTTGGTTATTCTTATATTTAGATACGTTATAAAATTTGAAGCTATTACAGCTATTTGTGAAATCATTAAATAGAAATAAATTATACTTACAGTTCTGTGCAAAAGTCTTAGACACCCTTTTTTTAGTATAAACTTTGTTATAGATTTTTATTTTATGATTTCTACATTATTGATTCAGTACAAAAACATGTTAGATTTCCAAACATTAGTTTTCCAGCACAAAATTAAATATTACAGAAAAATGTTTGTATGTCAGTAAAGAAAGCAGCTGATTACATAAGAGACACTTTTCAGACAAAAAATAATGAAGGCTGCTGGATTTCGCTGCGAAAATAAGAAGCGAGTCGACAGTCAGAGTCTCCAGAAGAACTGCGGCTGCTTCTGCAAGATATTTACAGCGAATTTCCTTATAAAACTGCATTTTTTTAAAGCAAACGATCGTCACACCAAATATTGACGATCAAAAAAACAGACGTCAAAATTTAGGGAAGTTTACAAAAACAGATGTCAGGTCCAGACTGTGGATGCCCTTCGTGAAGCTCATCTTCACCACATGGAGCAACGTTCCCACCAGCCTCCTGGAAACAGTTGCATTAAGCCGAAACGAGTGTTTGAAGTTATCACCAAGAACGGTGGAGCTGCTCACTACTGAGTCCTTTTACTGACACTTTTAGNTTGCCAATCTCTGTTTTTTTGTCTCTTGCTCTTGTTTCTTCTTTTGACATTTTGAAGCAGTTCTTACAACCTGGTTATGATCCACCAGCGCGAAGTGTGAATACATGGAATGTTTCCCCCAGTCTTAAGATTTTGATCAGGAGTGTGTATATACAGCGAGTGAAGCTAATGTTCTTCAGCCTACAGTTTCTTCTCAGTCTCTTTCTGTGTGTTTCAGTGGCATAAACACTTCACCTCTGCCAGCTCACTGTACCTCATGCAGTCGTGTGTGAGGTCTCCGAATTCGTGAACATGAAGGCCGTGAGGACCGGGCTCTAAGCCGTCAATCATCCCGTCAATCAAACAACGACCCTCTGATAGCTGCAGAAACCGGACCACGCCCTGCACTAGCCCCGCCCCACTCAGCATAGCCACGGCCGCGCCCAGATCTGAAACATTCACACACCAACAGATTATAACTGAACCCACATTAGTCAGAGTTACTCTGACTCTACTCACGCTCCCTCTACTCTGACTCTACTAACTCTCCCTCTACTCTGACTCTACTCTGACTCTACTCACGCTCCCTCTACTCTGACTCTACTCACGCTCCCTCTACTCTGACTCTACTCACGCTCCCTCTACTCTGACTCTACTTACACTCCCTCTACTCTGACACTTCTGACTCTACTCTCGCTCCCTCTGCTCTGACTCTACTCACGCTCCCTCTGCTCTGACTCTACTCACGCTCCCTCTCTGCTCTGACGCTTCAGCTGCATTATGATTTGGCATTACGGTGGTCAATGTGAGATGATGAGAGCTGAACCTGGTTCTGATCCCCCGATGCCCTTCAGTACAGCTCTCCTGCCCGTGCTCTCAATCAGACCCTGAACCTCTTGAGTGGACAGCAACGTCTCAACCAAAACCTCCTCCCGAGCCAAGTCCACCTGCACCGACTGCACACCTGCGAAAACAGAGAAAACACTTTTTACATAAGCGTTTATTCCACTGGTAAAGTAATGAAGAATGCACATGAAAAAGAAAGTCACAGCACATTACTGCAGTCTTACTCAAGCTACAGCGGCTGCGTGTTAGGGTCTGCATTCACTATCAAATCCTGTTTAAGGTCTGAAGGGTTAAAGTTCTAATGTATATTGCTGATCTCCTGAAACAGGACGTTTCTCAGCTAAGGTGTGGAATAGCACTCCAGAGAAAATGTAAAATACGCTGAAACTCTATACGTGTTTGAAATAATCCAGAATAAAATGTACTTGTTTATTTTATGATTTATGATTAGGTTTATTTTACCTTCTTTGCACTTACACGGATAATAAAGAACAAGCTATATGTGTTTTAGATTCTTGACCAAACAGCTTGGGCCTCTCACTCGGTATAGCCCCGTGTTAGACTTAGCTAATCAGCTGAGTGTGTCTGAACACAACGCGATTAGGCTTTAATTTAATGAACATTTACTACTTCGTTAACTCACCAGGCTGTTTTTCAAGTGCACCTTTAATGGCCTGCACGCAGCTCTCACAGCTCATCTGCACCGCAAACTCCAACTGACAAGAGGACAACAATCACAAGTCATAAACTTTCTTTCATTTATTAATCAGACAGCAAACCGTTCAGTGCCCTGCATAAGTATTCACCCCCCCTGAATTCACCCACATTTTGCAGCGCTACATCCTGGAGCTGAAATGAACGTAATTGGGATTATATGTCATGAATGTAAACAAAATGTGGAAAAATCAATATTCAGTATCAAAATTAAAATAGTCAAAGTTGTGACTGCGTAAGTATTCACCCCCTCTTTTATTTTATTTATTTATTTATTTTTTGGCAGAACACCAAAATGAACTCTGGTGCCATCAGCAGTCACGTAATTAGTGGATTGGAGCTCAGAAGTGTCACATGACCTCAGTATGAATACCCCTATTCCTGTTAGAGAACACACCTAAAGAAAGAGCATCATGAAGAACAAACTGAAACAAACACAACAGGCAGAACCACGGCTCTGACTACAGGAAGCCTTCCACCAAATGTTAGTGACGGGGTACACAGCCATAAACAAAGGTACCAAACAAAGGTGCATCTTTCCATGTTGCTGTTGTGGTACCACCAAGCGTACATCTTTTACACCTTTAGCATGCACCATTTACCTGGAAATGTGAATATACAGCAGCTTTAAAAATACTTTAAGGTACAGAATTTGACCTTTACTAGCTCTACTCTAAAAGCTAATGCACCATCCCAGGTACAAGATACAAACTACAGGTACATAAATGGACCCTTGATGGTACCTTTATTTATTTGGTACCTTTATATAAAGACCACTGTATATCAAGTTTACAGTTTGGTGGAGTTCTAACAAACAAATGGCCCCCTACTGGACATGCAGTGCACTACATAGGGCGCAGAACACACTGCTTAGTCCCCTACGTAGTGAACATATGTAGGGAAGACAGAGCTATTTAGGATGCAGCCTTAGAAAAGACAGCTAGTTGTATCTTAAAATGATCAGGACCCAAAATACAAACACTAAAGGGTTTAACAGGGAAGTGCAAAATGAAGCATGATGAAATATCTATGGCATAAATAAATAAATGAATAAATATCATGTGCATTAAAGTGTACAGTAAAGTGTAAACACTCTGTAAACGCAGGAGATGATTAGCAAAGGCAGTCTTATGCCAGTTCAGTGAAGAGGAGAGTGGATTGTTCCTACACTGTACATCTGCACATTCACAGACTCATCACTGCACATTCACAGACTCATCACTGCACACTCACAGACTCATCACTGCACACTCACAGACTCAACACTGCACACTCACAGACTCATCACTGCACACTCACAGACTCATCACTGCACACTCACAGACTCAACACTGCACACTCACAGACTCATCACTGCACATTCACAGACTCATCACTGCACATTCACAGACTCATCACTGCACATTCACAGACTCATCACTGCACACTCACAGACTTAACACTGCACACTCACAGACTCATCACTGCACAGCACTTCATCACTCAGACGCCAAATAAAGAAGCCAGGACTCACTTTAGCAGCTTGACTTGTTTCCATTTCTACAGATCTCTCACTCTCTCACACACACACTGTCACACGTCTGCTGTGAAGCAACACACAACTGAGTCAAAACAACACCCACACTTCCGCCTTTCAAAATAAGAGTCTCGTTGCACCGATAAAGGGTAAATAAATAAATAAATAAATAAATAAATAAATAAAAGACACACACACACACACACACACACACACACACACACACCCCGAACGTGTAAAACCACAACAATGTGTAGGCATGCTCTTACTGGAAACTAATCAACCACAGGGTGGTGTGAAGTGTAGTTACTGTTACCACCCTCGCAGCACCACTCACTATTTGCCGTATTTATGTGTTTTATAACCCAGGATTGGGAGGGTTACATTAAAAAATTTTTCCGTTACAGCTACAAATTCTGTAAAAATGTAATCAGTAACTTAATCTGAGTATCACAATATGAAAGTAATGTAGTCCACTTTTGGATTACTTCAAGGTCACACACAGTGCAAAAGTCTTAGGCACATGCAAAGAAATCCTATACAGCATAGACGCCTTCAAAAATAAAGAAATTAAATGATTCTACATTTTAAAAAAATACTATAAGGAGCAGTAAACAGTAATAAATGAAACAGAGTCAATATTTGGTGTGACGATCCTTCGCTTTAAAAAAATGCAGTTTCTTTTTTTTTTGTAATATTTAATTTTGTGCTGGAAAACTAATGTTTGGAAATCTAACATGTTTTTGTACTGAATCAATAATGTAGAAGTCATAAAATAAAAATGTATAACAAAGTTTGTACTAAAAAAATAGGGTGTCTAAGACTTTTGCACAGAACTGTTTATATATATAGTCAAGTGAAAAGCAGTATGAACAACATCAGCAACATCACGAAAGCATTTCAGAGAACAACTTTTCAGCTGAAGTTATGATGGAAATTATGATGGTAGAGCACATATGGAAAAAATGGTTTGTAAGAAATAGATATAAATCTTCAGACTGATGGTTACCATATACCTGGTACATGTACACACTGCAATTTGTACACTATGTGGCTGAACGTATGTGGAAAGATGATGGAAGCACTCAGTTGTCCACAATGTCTTTGTGTGCTGTAGCACTACGACTTCCCTTCACTGGAACTAAGAGACCCAAACCTGTTTCAGCATGACAATGCCCCCTGTGCACAAAGCAAGCTGAAGACATGGTTGGAGTGGAAGAACTCGAGTGTTCTGCACAGAGCCCTGACCTCAACCCCACTGAACACCTTTGGGATGAACTGGAACTCCGACTGCACCCCAGACCTCCTCACCAACATCACTGCCTGACCTCACTAATGCCCTTGTGGCTGAATGAACACAAATCCCCACAGCCACGCTCCAGAGTCTAGTGGAAAGCCAGAAGAGTGGAGCTTATTATAACAGCAAAGGGGGACTACATCTGTAATGGGATATTCAACAAGCACATATGGGTGTGATAGTCAGGTGTCCACAAACTTTTGGTCATATAGTGTATGTGAAATTAAATAGGCCTGTAGTAAATAGTGTAACAGCACACAGACTGTGATTTCTCTAACAGTGACCATTCCACCCTTCCCTATGGCTTCTGTACCTTGTTAGTGCTTTGCATAATTAACACATATTTTATATATCTCATACTGTATATGTAGCTATACACCCATCAGCCATAACATTATGACCCCCTGCCTAATATTATGTTGGTCCCCCTTTTGCTGCCAAAACAGCCCTGACCCGTAGAGGCATGGACTCCACTAGATCCCTGAAGGTGTGCTGTGGTGTCTGGCACAAAGACAGTAAATTGTGAGGTGGGGCCTCCATGGATCGGACTTGATGGCCAGCACACCCCACAGATGTTCGAGTGGATTGAGATCTGGGGAATCTGGAGGCCAAGTCAACACCTTGAACTCTTTGTTATGTTCTTTGAACCATTCCTGAACAATGTTTACAGTGTAGCAGGGTGCATTATCCTGCTGAAAGAGGTCACTTCCATTAGGGAATACCGCTGCTATGAAGGGGTGCACCTGGTCTGCAACAATGTTCAAGTAGGTGGTATGTGTCAAAATAGCATCCACATGAATGCCAGGACCCAAAGTTTCCCAGCAGAACATTGCCCAGAG
>CM074948.1:6437828-6449993 GCA_037577455.1 Pangasius macronema | reverse complement strand
CTAATTTTGGACAGTCTTGGTAGGACTTTTTCCATTTGTGACTGTCTCATCTTAAGACTTGCTAATAGTATTAATGAATTTGCTTTGTACAATCACATACTTAAAATCTTTATAGCCAAATTTCAACACTTGTCCTTAGACTTCCAGTAAAATACATTTCTGAGTAAATTATAAAAAGGTCTCATTCAGAATACCGTCACTGAGCACTTTATTAGGAACACTATACTAATAATGAGTAGAGCCTCGCTTTGCTCTCAAAACAGCCTCAACTCTTTGTGGCATGGATTCCACAAGATGTTGGAAAAATTCCTTTGAGATTCTGGTCCATGTTGACATGATTGCATCACGCAATTCCTGCAGATTTTTCAGGTGCATGTTCAAGCTGCGAATCTCCCGTTATACCACATCCCAAAGGTGTTCTATTGGATTCAGATCCGGTGACTGGGAAGGCCACTGAAGAACACTGTTGGAATGTCATGAATCCAGTTTGAGATGTCTTTTGCTTGGTGACATGTTGCATTATCATGCTGGAAATAGTCGTTTGAAGATGGGTAAATTGTGGCCATGAAGGGATGCACATGATCAGCAACAATATTCAAACACGCTGTGACATTCAAGCGATGACTGATTGGTAATAACGGGCCCAAAGTGTGACAAGAAAACATTCCCCACACCATTACACCACCTCCACCAGCCTGGACTGTTTACACAAGGCAGACTGGGTCCATGGTTTCATGCTGCTGGCACCAAATTCTGCCAGCCTTCAGCTGTCCAGTTTTTTGTGAGCCTGTGCCCACTGCAGCCTCAGCTTTCTGTTCTTGGCTGTGGTCTTCTTCTGGTGTAGCCCATCCGCCTTAAGTTGTGTATTCTAAGATTCTTGTCTGTGGTTACTGCACATAAGCTACAGATACAGTAGACAGAGATTAGGTTTTAAATAAATAAATAAATAAATATTCCCTGATTTCTATCACAATGGCTTTTGAGTGAAAAGGTCAGAGTCCAGCATCTTCCTGCTCAAGCACACTGAGTATTATTAAACTAGATGTTAAATAAGAAGGTGTATCAGGTGTGTTAGAGCTCAGAGGATACAAATCTGTGTTCAGCCTGGACCTCAGTTATGTCCCTCATGTGTAAACTCTGACCCAGTAGTGTTTGCAGATCTCACCGGAGCACTGCAGGCCTTGGCGGAACAGACCCTTCAGCAGCCGGTGACAGTGCTGGCACATTGTGGGCTTGGTGTATGTGTGGATATGGAAGGTGTGTGGCACCAGGGGTCTGCCACCTCTAGCCCCATCACACACCCCTAACCACACGGGCCTGTCTGCCCACGACGGGGGCCGAGAGCGTGATGGCTTGGAGAGACTGATCTGGAAAGGAGAGGAGAGAGACAACAGCATGAGTAAATGAAGAATGGAAAATATAATTATCTATATTATTGCCAAGCATTTTGTATTATTCCTGAGTGTCTATAAAACACGTGACAGTCTGAGATTTGGAGCAGAGTGTGAAAACAGGTTGAGGGTCTTTTTTCAGTGTTGCTGAAACCCCCTGTCTTATACTAAACATCAAAATAGAGGGTGACACTGATTTTTCCATCATTTCTCCTTTAAGACACAGAGATTTATTTGCAGATTTATTAGACAGGAGGCGCTACCTCCTCCAGGCTGCCTCCAGTGTGATTGCTGAGGGAGGTGGAACGGGGACGTGAGGGAGGGAACAGCGACAGACTGGGACCACATGGCCGGTACACACGCGAGCAGTCATTAGGCAGCATCAGTGCACAGCGTTTATGGAAATCTAAACCACAACCTAGAGCGAGAGAGACAGAGAGAGACAGAGAGAGAGAGAGAGAGAGAGAGAGAGAAGGAACTTTAAAATGGATAAAAAAAAAAAAACTCAAGTGTAAAATGTAAAATGTAAAAGTATAAAACCTGCAGCACAGAAGGTGAGAATATTGGGTGTTTTTGGATTTGAACATAAGCACAATGCAGAATACCAGCATTTATTTGACAGTATGTCCATCCATGTAATAGATCCCAAATCCTTTGTGTCATTACATGCCCACTCACTGTACATATCTGTCTCAGTGATGTCACACAGGCTTGGGACACAGTGTGACTTAGTGTCGAATGCTGTAATGCTACAGTGGCAGCCATCTTGCGCACACAGAATCATTGTGACTCTGGAAAGAGAAATCACTCTGGACGTAGGGTAAGCAGAATTGTGCCAGAAACTGGTAAGTCATATGAATGAAAATGTCAGGTTTTTGGGCCATTTTTTCTGCTTATCATGTATTTTGACACCTCAGCTTTAAGAAATGAGACATACATTATTTCACCAAAATGACAGGCAAAGATCATGTTGTGTAAGAAGCCAGTTTAACACTGTGGTTCAAACAGTCCGTCTGTCTAAACATATCTAAAGAATTGCCAGCTAAGTGTGATTTCCTCATGCATGTCACACTTGTGCCATAGTGAAACAGACAAAAACCTAACCAGTTCAGTTTTTTATAAGATACCTGACCATCTCACCCATATGTATTTGGTGAACGTCCCTTTTCAGATTTAGTCCCCCTTTGCTGTTATAATAAGCTCCACTCTTCTGGCTTTCCAGTAGATGTTGGAGCGAGGCTGTGGGGATTTGTGTTCATTCAGCCACAAGGGCATTAGTGAGGTCAGGTACTAATGTTGGGTGAGGAAGTCTGGGGTGAGTCAGCATTTCACTTCATCCCAAAGGTGTTCAGTGGGGTTGAGGTCAGGGCTCTGTGCAGGACACTTGAGTTCTTCCACTCCAACATTAACACACCATGTCTTCATGGGGCTCGCTTTGTGCACAGGGGCATTGTCATGCTGGAACAGGTTTGGGCCTCTTCGTTCCAGTGAAGGGAAATCATAATGCTACAGCATACAAAGAGATTCTGTACAATTGTGTACTTCAAACTTTGTGGGAAGAGTTTGAGGAAAACCACATATGGGTGTAAAGGTCAGGTATTCACAGACTCTTTGGCTATATAGGGCACTTCAATTTAGGAAGGTTTTCACAAGTATACAGTATATATAGTACAAAATGTCAAAATTTCAGCATGTGAAAAGTTTTCCCACTTTAACTCGTAATTATATAAACTTTCCCTGCTAATGCACAAATTGATTTTTTATTTATTTTTTTTAAATTGACATTACAGCCATTGATGTCATCTGAAACAAATATATAAAGTTCTGAGCATGAATTTATCTATTAAATGATTTGGAATCGTGGACTGAGATACCAAATCTTCCAGATATTTGGGGTAAGTAAAAAGTGTGATTCTGCTAATTTCTTTAGAGCTAAAAGTGCTGTTTATATATAGGCTATATATTGGCAGTTATTTCAGTATAGGAAAATGTGTGTGTGTATGTGTTACCTTCACATTTTAAACCCTGTCGGATGAGCCCCCAAAGCATCTCGCCACAGTGGTAACAAAACGTCGGTGTGCGATAAGACTGGACCACCAAAGAATGTGGGCGGAACTTTACCTCCGTCAGTGACGCAGAAGCTGAAAGGGTCAAAAAGAGTGACAGCCTGAGATCTAATATAAAACTCTAAGCAGTGTAGGATTCAAGGTGCAGGTCTGTATGTGGGCATATGCATATTTGTTTGTGTGTGTCTGTGCTAACCAGCAAGTACCACCTCCACCAGGTCTCCATCGTGCAGGTAGTGTTGCTCTGAGAGTCTCTGGAGGAGCTGCTCAGACGTGGGATCATGTCGGAAAAGCAGCAGCTTCTCACCAAGACCTATTATACTCCAATCAGGGGCCTTTACAACCAAAGACAAGCATGGGTTCAAAAAAAAAACAAAAAACACAAGTAACCTTTTGACCAACATACAACAGGAGATTGTATATACACAAGTGAATACTCTTTATGTACAAGAGTGGACTATAATACACCCTACAGTGCTGTTGAGTTCTCAATTCAATATCGCTGCTATAGTAAATGCACGAGGACTTGTATGGTGGACACTGGAATTTCCTGTAAGGAGATGTTTATTCAACATTTACTGAAGGAGTATCCATTGTTAACGCTTTATCACAGTTAAAAGTAAAGTCTTCTGCCATGGTAGAGTCTTCAAGATGGAAGGGGTTGTGCTTTCCGGTTTCTCAGTAACAAAACAAGCTGTGTTTTTTTTTAAACTTCAAGGGAAAAGAAAAAAAAGAGAGGCTTATGAAGGAGCAACTGTTTGTAGTTGGTATAACAGAAGTGGTGACAGGAACTTACTTGTTTTGTGGATGTTCCACAACATATAAACGGAACTAGAGGCGGATTATAGTATAGGTGTTGTTCTTTAATTAATAAGAACGTTTCATCATTAGCAAAGGTACAGGAAGAATAAGAATTCCTGTTATAGGAACATAATCAACTTCAGGGTAGGAGCAATAACTCATCACACCACCCCATTGTTGTTTAGTTTCTTGTGACAGCATGCCCCATTGCTTTTTATTCCTTATTGGTCAGGTCAGGGTTCTAGTTGTAAGCTTCCATCTCCTTGCCTCCTACCAATTTGGGAAAGTCTGAAGTGGGCAGAGGTAGCTCAGTGGTTAGGATGTTGGGCTACTGATTGGAAGGTCGTGAGTTTGATCCCCAGCACCGCCAAAGCTGCCACTGCTGGGCCCTTGAGCAAGGCCCTTAACCCGCAACTGCTCAGTTGTATAAATAAGATAAAATGTAAGTCGCTCTGGATAAGGGCGTCTGCCAAATGCCATAAATGTAAATGTAATGTAATGAAGTTAAATCCACAAATTGGATCCTAGCATATGTCTCTGAGTGCTCCAGAGGATGTTGGAGAGGATAACGAATAACGCAACCCCATGCTAACTGCACTGTCAGCATGCCTAATGGTGCTGCAAACTATACGTCTAACAAGAGCTTTTCATGTCAGCCAACATCAGTATCTCAAATGTCTTCATGACCACAAATGTCAAGGTAATGAGGCAGGAGGCTTTGCTTTCTTCAGTGTGTTTGAAAAGATGTGTATGTTGTTCACGCTGAACTCATAATCAGTGTCGAGGAACAAGGGGAGCAACAAAGCTCCTGTCAATTAATATTCAGTCAGTTAATATCCTTAATTAAAGTTAATATACAGTAAACATCAGTTAATATCCTTTCGTTTTGTGAGATGCAAGTGAGACAGGTGATCTAGAACCTATGCATCCATCTATAAACACTCTGCACTGCTCTAAAGACACACACACTATTCTCACACAACCAGGCACGATATCAGATCTCAGATCTCAGTGTAAATAAGACCGGCCAACCAGCCAAATGCACATGCACACAAACATTCAGAGAACTGAAATCAGATGGGCGAGATAAGCAGCAGGCGCTGAGCTCTGCCGCACTTCAAGCTTCGAGCTGTTAAAACAGGAGGCTTATGTAAAAGCAGGTCAGATGCTGCGTGTTCAGGGCTCTGCTGCGAGTCTGCCGGAGGTGGAGATCACAGAGAGCCCCGGAAAGCAACAGGACTTTAAATGTCAGAGCCTACTTTTGCAATTTAAATTAAGAGGAAATGACTCAAAATGCGAGAGGGAAAGAGAAAGCGCGAGAGAGAGAGAAAATTTTGACTGCGGAGGAGGGTAACCATCCTACGTTCACTCGAGTCTTCCAGAACAAGAGAAAAGCATCAGAAAATAAATAAAAGTGACTATTAACACTATGTGTTTGGTGATGTCAGAGGAGACATGAGGAGGTGTGTGTGATTTTTTTTTTTGCCTTCTCATATTAGCCATGCTGTGAGGGAAATGATTATGACTACATTCTGGGAAAATGTGTGTTGAGTGGGTGTGGTCATTTATTTGCAGTCAGAACAGTAATATTTTTGTAATAAAATTTTAAAAACTCCAATCTCTGTGGTGTGTACATGGCTGTAAATGAGAGGAAAAACATGATGTGGACCACCAACATGCAGCCAATCAGGACTAGGAGGCGTCTAACTCTTAGTTACTTGCAAATTCAGAAAGCTCTCTCTCATTCACTAGTACTCTTGCCTTATGTTTTGGGGGTGTGGCTTTCGAGGAAACACTAAAGGAAGTGGCTGTATTTGAATCATTGCTAATCAGCTCAGCAGCTCACTGGCTAAGGTTATGTGACGGTGATCAAGACCTTTAACTCTCCTAATGTACAATTCAATCATCTTTTGGTTCTTTGAAGTTAGCTAATATGATCGTGATATTATTATATTAATATTATGCTTGCACACACACACAAACGTTGAAGATAGACCTTTCTGCGATTAACATTTTAATGATCTAATTATCTTCTTCCATGCTAACGTTTATCAGGACTGGACATGTAAGAACTTCAGTGTGCCTCCTAGACAAATACAAATAATAGCAAATATATCAAATCTATCAGCAAATTATATACAGATTACTGAGAAAAAAATCAATGTGCTATAGCAAAAACTATATACATAAAAAAATAACCAATGTACAATGTACTAACTACCTAATACAGTAATTATCAATTATTACAGCTATTACTGTTAATCTTATCATCAATGGAAAACGGAAAGTCTAATTGAGAGTAGCTTCTAGTCTTCCAAGCCAGACCTCTAACATTAAGTCTGTTATGTGTGTTCAATAAATGTGGCGAAGAACCTCCTCTTCCTACGAACAGAAAGAGGTTATTTCACTGGCATGGTAGATGACTAACCACATACCATTTCCCACTGGCAAATGTAACATTTGATTATCTAGATAATTTACCACCACTAACCTTCAAAATCCTGAAGCTTGTGGCCAGAGAAGTGGACAAAAGATGTTGTGTTCTAAATGAATATGAATACGAATACAAATAGGAGGTGCATTATTCTTGTTATTTAGAGCAGCCGTTTGAGACCAGAAGTGAGGTGTGAACGCAAAGGTTTCAACTTTCATGTGGGCACCAGCGAGCAGTCAGATTACACGTTAACCTGACGCATTTAGAGCATTCAACTGCCTGCTCACGGTGGTTTAAATTAAGCTACTCATTTTATACTACACTATATGGAAAAAAAATAAAATGTATGTGGACACCTGACCATCACAACCAGATGCGCTTGCTGAACAATCCTTTCCAGAACCATGGGCATTAATATGGATTTAGTCCCCCTTTACTCTTATAATAAGCTCCACTCTTCTGGGAAGGCTTTCCACTAGAGTTTGGAGTGAGGCTGTGGGGATTTGTACTCATTCAGCCACTACAGCATTAGTGAGGTCACTAATGTTGGGTGAGGAAGTCTGGGGTTCAAATTCATTCCAAAGGTGTTCAGTGGGGTTGAGGTCAGGGCTCTGTGCAGGACACAGGGGGGTCAGGTCGAGTTCTCAAAGTAGTCAGGTCTAGTTCTTCGACTCCAAACTTGGCACAGCATGTC
This sequence comes from Pangasius macronema, assembly GCA_037577455.1. NCBI lineage: Eukaryota > Metazoa > Chordata > Actinopteri > Siluriformes > Pangasiidae > Pangasius > Pangasius macronema. Next base: position 6,442,607 of record CM074948.1, on the reverse strand, counting down.
TTCATGGAGCTCACTTTGTGCACAGGCGCATTGTCATACTGGAACAGGTTTGGGCCTCTTAGTTCCAATAAAGGGTCTTATATGGGCGTGATGGCACATTTTTGGGCATATAGTATATTTTGGGCACAAACCAAAATAATAACTGTGAGGGGGATTAAAAAAAAACAATGTCTACCTGAGACCAATTATGAAGTCGAGGGATGTAGCTAAGGTTGAGGAACTGCTGGAGCCAGAATTCATCGACCAAGCTGTTTGAAAGTTCAGAAGCAGAAGAAGAAGAAGAGTGACTGAACCCTTTCATGCATAAAGTCCACAGGTATGGACAGTCAATTTAAGGCAGTTTTGAGGAGTATATAAAATTTGAATCACCTCCAAATCACTTAAGAACACTGGCATCTTGATTTCTGTTGCTCTCTAAACCATTTGCCTTTCTCAGTGTAGAAGGTTTCTGCTATACAGTCATGGGAAAGAGAAAGTACAAATACACCCTCCTTCAGTTCTATGTTTTTAGGTATCAGGGGCTAAATATCCAACTTCTCTAAACTTCTATAAACAAACAAATAACCTCACATGATAAGAAGAAGAACAACAAAAAAATACAACAGATTTCAATATGTAGTAATTTCTTCCAAAAATTAAACCAACATTCAGAAACCAGGCAGGAAAAAATAAGTACACCCTTCCTACTTCCACAATCTTTGGGAGCATAAGTAGCATCTGGCTGTTACTAACGAAATGCACAAGATTAATTAATCATCAAGAAGTGTGACTATTTCTATAAAAGCAGAACATTTGGTAGTTTGGTGCTCTGGAGCACTCAGGTGTGTGTCTACATCATGCCAAGAAGAAAGAACATCAGCCACTACCTCAGAGAAGCAACTGTTGCTGCTCATCAATCTGCGAAGGGTTATAAGGCCTTCTCCAAACAATTTGAAATTCACCATTCTACAGTGAGAAAGACTGTTTAGAAATGCAAAGCTTTCAAGACAGCTGCCATTCTTCCCAGGAGTGAGCATCCCAGCAAATTCATTCCAAAGTCAGACGGTTTAACACTCAGAGGTATAAAGAAAGACCCAAGACCCAAGCCTCTGTAAGCATATTAAAAAGTTTATGGACATGACAACACAATCGGAAAAAGACTGAACAAGTATGGCTTTCAGGGAAGGGTGGCTAGGGAAAAGCCTCTTCTCTCCAAAAAGAATATGGCGGCCTGACGTAGGTTTGCAAAATGGCATCTGAACAAACCACAAAAGTACACTGGAACAATATCCTTTGGACTGATGAGACCAAGGTGGAGCTGTCTGGTCATCATGCACATGCTGGTGAAAACCGAATATAGCGTATCACCACAAATACCTCACACCTCAACTGTCAGGCATGGTGGTAGAGGGGTGATGATTTGGGCATTTTTTTCAGAGACAGGACCTGGGAAACTTGCAGCCATTGCGACAATGATGAACTCCACATTATACCAGAATATTCTTGAAACAAATCTGAGGCCATCTGTCCAGCATCTTAATGAAATTAAGATGAAAGTGGGTCATGCAACAGGACATTAATCCCAAGCACACCAGCAAATTGCCATCTGAATGGCTACAGAAGTTAAAAAAAAAAATCAAGGTTGGAACGACCAAGTCAAAGTCCAGACCTTAACCCCTTTGAGATGCTGGGGCGGGATCTAAGAGAGCTGTGCATAAACAAATGCCCTCAAACATGAACTGAAGAAACGTTGTAAACAAGAGTGGGCCACTCCATAATGGCCCACAGTAATGGCCAATAACTAATTTCTCCATAATGATGTGAGAGACTGATCAACTCCTATAGAAAATATTCACTTCAAGCTATTGTTGCTAAAGGTGGTTACATGTTACTGAATTCTGTTGTGTTTTTTTGTTGTCACCTGAGGTTATTTCTTTATAGAGGTTGGTGAGGACCACACAACTGTTCTTTAGGCCCTGATAACTCAAATCAATAGAATAGAATTACAGGAGGGTATACTTTCTTTTTCCCATGACTGTACAAGTTTTTTTTTTTACAAACTTGGTGCACAAAATCACAAATTAAATTAATATTTTGTACCACACTCCAACAAACACCTTAGATTTTTAAAATGAAGTTTTAATTATATTATTATTTTTTATTGAACTTACTGCATCATGCAGCAGTCCTGAACTGTGAACAAAATGATATTTTCTATCATTATGTCATCAACATTAAGTATTAGAGACCTGAAGGTGAACATTTTTTGTTTATATACATACTGGAAGATTTTTTTTTTTTTTAATTTCAAGTACAATGTTTTAGCTTTTTTTTTTTTTACTCATGGCATTCCTACACATGGACAATGTTTTTTTTTTGTTTTTTTTAAATGTAAGTGATATTTAGAAAAAGTGAAAATTCATCTGACATGCACTTTTAAAGAATGTGGGTATGTTTTAAACAATTTATGCATGAAATGGTTAATTTATAAAAAAAAAAAAAAAAAAAAACAGATACAGATATTTGGAGCTCTAAACAGATACAGATACTGTCATTGCTTTTAAAGAGCCTTAGTCCGATTATTTATAATAGTGACTCCATACATCAGGATAGAAACGGTACAATTACAGTAACTGCATAAATGTCATTATAACAGAATAGACGTGCATGCTTTACTTTCACATTTTAAGCTGACATTAAACAACGTGACAGAGAGGCTCAGAACTTCACGAAGATGCATTATCTCGAAGTCATATCAGCACATCCGAAACCAGCGCACTAAAGAGCAATAACCAAAACAATTTACTGATGCTGCTTTGACACGGCTGAGATCATCACAGCATCAGAGGCAGTTCATCACAAGGGACTGTGTGCAGAAATCAAATGTTTCACTGCACTGTGTGTGTAGGGTGTGTGAGACACCTGGATGAGTCCAGAACACCAGAGAATCGGTTTATATTACCACACTGTGTGAGTCAGAGTGTGTGTGTGTATGAAAGGTGAAATTAAAGCTGATCTGTTTGTACATGAAACATCTGCCTGCATATATACAGTAGGGGTGCGCTTTAGTACGTGTCTATCCAGCAGCAGGAGCTAGAACAGAGGACAGACAGAGTGCAGGGTGGTGTGTGTGTGTGTGACATGAAGATGTGTCTGTGGTTGGAAAGTAAGCCACACATGCTCTAAACCACACAGCAGTCATGCTGAGAGCAGCAGGCACACAGGTCATGTACTGCGAGAGTCACTGTGTATGTGTGTGTATGTAGTAACACCCTGTAGGCCATCCAGTAGCACACTGAATGTATACACACACACAGAGCTACAGCAGAAATAAGATCTGGTCCCTGTCCAGACCATCTAACAAGATTAACAAGTTTATGAGGTCAGTAAGCAAATTCAACTCTTCTGCTAGTCGATGTCGTGGCATTGTACGGCTCAGCCGCCATGTAGACATCGTGCAGGATGTAGCATCAGCGTTATGAGAAGTTACACCACAGCGTTCAGTTCTTGACTTTCATTGGTCAGGGGTAGCTGGTTCGTCTTCTATAACAGCAGCTCTGACTGTAGTGCCAGATGTCATAGGTTTAAATTCATGCACTGGTTCTTCGACTGAGACTTGTACAGCGGACAGATTAAAAAAAACATTTATCACATATTTATTTAACACTTACGGAAGTGGACCGTAGAATAGCAATAGGCTGTAGAACTGCAAAATTCATGATATTAACAATTCAGAACTTGAAGTCTATGTTTCCGCCAAGATGGAGAATGTGAAAGAAGTCTGAAAGAATTTGAGAAGTTTCACTCACGTGTTCTAGAGAGCATCTGATTGGATACAAACTGTAAGACTACAAGATGAACCCTAACAAATCTTCCAACATTTGCCAGAAATGATGTACTACAGATTTAAAATAGGAATATCTAGAAAACATTTGTCATTTTATGTTTAATATACTAGCTTATTTGCGTCCACGGCGCCAAGAGACTCGTACAAAAAGCTCCAAAACGGCCATTTTGATTTAATGGGGACTTTATGACGTTTCAATAATTTTAAAAACGTTTTGTACAAAACTGAATGGTTTTTGTTTTTGTAACTTACTTTGCTGGATTTCTTGTTTTAATGTCTTTCTTGTGTTTATGTGGAACATTAGAGTGAACCTACTACATGTCACTATAGGCATTACTTTTCACAGAGTATTATTATTTTTGCAGGACTTTTCTTGTAGAAACACTTAAAATGTTGTGTACAAAAAAACCCAAAAAACCTATTTCATCAGTAAGTATGCTAGTAGGCAGTGTAGGACATAATGTTAGCCCCCATGGTAATGTAAGCTCTTTCTCTACACTGATCAAAGACCAGTGCTTCTTTTCAAACAGCTGTTTGGCTCAACACGCTTGGAGGAGATGCTTCCTGTGCTATAACTGCTCTCTGTATGTAGGCTAACAAACACTCGTGAATGGCTAGACCATCTCTCTCTCTCTCTCTCTCTCTCTCTCTCTGTGACAGCAGACCTGTTATACTCTCCTGAACTCCTGGTCATGGATGTCTATTGCATCAGGATTCAAACTCACAACCACCTACATACAGAGTGTACACTTACAGACACACCACTCATAAAGAAGGTCTTTCTACATTTATACGTCATTGTGTCATCTCAAGTTTGACACCTCTTTTGACTCAACGTCAGTCTTTAACATAAAACTGACCTTAAAAGAGTTCATTTGGTCAGACCTGGACACAAAAATGAACTGAAAAGACGAGCCCAAATCTTCGGAGGTTAAAAATGAAACACGTCATTT
>CM074948.1:6425068-6437454 GCA_037577455.1 Pangasius macronema | reverse complement strand
CACTGTCTCTAAACCATACAGCATGGCCGCTCTCACCACTGTCTCGTACACCTTCCCCTTGATTCACTCTTGAAGTTAATAAGACAAAAAAACAAAAACAAACAATAAACCGGAAAGCACAAACTGCTCTGTCCTAAATCTTCTGACTGTTACAAAATGCTGACACTGGAGACATTTCCTTACTTTTATACAAGTGGTTACTATAGAGACGATATCATATTAGAACAAGCAAATGAATAAAACCTGTGATTCGTCTTGCAGCCAGAACTATTGTCAGAGTTGCTGTTAAAGAAACTTAATCAACACTTTCTGATCAATCAGAATTGAGAATTCAACAGCGCTGTGGTATAAACACGATGTTGATTTGAAATACCAAATCCAGACACAGTAAAACAGACTACAATAACAAAAATGATAAATCAATCAATAAATACTCTGTAATGTCGTGACTGCACACTTTCCTACCTTCTTCTCGATGATTTCTGCTGCTATTTTCTTGGCGCTTTTGAAACTTAGCTGGCCCTTGGGCACCCTGACCCCTTCTTTCAACAGACCCATTTGGAAGTGGATGCTAATGGGCCCTTCATGGACAGACTCTGTCCCCACAGACATCTGCGAAAAACAACCTTGAGAGAGAGACAAAAGTTGATGACGCTCTGGTCGATTCTGTAACAGTAGCTTAAGACGAGTCTCATGTTTCTTTCATGCATGGGTGTGGAAAGTGTGAGACCACAGCACTGAAAAGATGCCCGAATATCGCGTTGAGGAGACGAGAACAAAGCTAAAGTGAACAGAGTTGAGCTAGATTACTGAGGAGCAACAGAAATGTTTTTCACTGTTTTATAGCCTGTGTGCAAATCTTCAACCACAAACAAAAGGAAATGATCTAACAAAGAACAACTCGATGTACTCAAAGGCAAGAGCGTTTGAAATGGCAGAGAAGGCAAGCAGAAGGTACTTACTGGAAATGCCAGAGTCCAGAGAATCCTGATCCACCCCGGCAGCCATTACCTCTCACCTTGGCAAGCGAGAAATAACACCTCTCGGAAGACTTCTTTGTTTTCTGCTGCTTTCGCATGTCACACTGGTTTCCTTTTGCGAGGCGTACTTCACTAATGAGACCCTGACAGAAGACAGGAAACTCAACGTGCACACACACACACACACACTTTTTTTCTGTCTCGGTGACAATAAGCGTTCTCATCACTTCACAGGTCTTTTTTTTTTTTTTTTTTTTTAAATACACATATCATCACAAGGTATTTGTGTCAAATCCTCTGGGAATATCTATAATCCCTGTGGGGAAATTGTTTGAATTATGAATCCAGTTTCATTTGTATAGCACTTTTAACAATCGCCACAAAGCAGCTTTACAGAAATCTGACGCAGATTTACTTTTAGATCCCTAATGAGCAAGCCAGAGGAGACAGTGGCAAGGAAAAACTCCCCGAGACCTCATGAGGAAGAATCCTTGAGGGACTTAAATAGGGAACTCATCCTCTTCTGGGTGACAGTGGATAACGTGATTAAAAATTATTACACTTCTACAACCGTATACTATAAAGTCAAACAGTACTGTGTGTGTTGAAGGAATGGTTAGAATGAGCATATTGTGGTTAAGATTGTATGATTATAGGATCAGTTCTTGGGTATGGATCTACAGTATCTATGTGCTTTATCCACAGAAGCAAGGATGAGACTTGGGCATAAAATGTTTTCTGGGAATTGTAGAGTGCGCATGTGGGAAGAGCCACAAGAGCAGAAAGTGAAGTATAGAACCTCAAAGTAGAAATAGAGCACCAGAATGAATCAGGAAGAGCCGCATGGCGAAAGGAGCCTCAGACGTTGAAACGTGTGTCATGACGAGGAACGACATCGTACAATTATGACAAAAAGGATGACAACGTCATATTGGTTTGAAAAGTGAGAGGCTTTATTTCTTTTGATCATTTTACATCAGATTGGCCTGTTCACAGGTAACCTCCCCCCCCTCCCCCCTAACCCACATTAAACCTGCACGAACACATTCTACAGAGTAGGAAAAGCTGCACATTGCAGATGAGCTGATGTCAGTTTAGCGGTGTGTCTGATAAAGGAAGAAAGACGTTCTCAGCGTACATAGCCGTCTTGTACCCCTGACATCAGTAGTTCCCAGCAGACCTTGTGATCCACCTGCACTGAACAACATGGCTGCACAGTCTATCATTTGTTAATAGTCATTACAATATCAGCAAACTAGGGTCTAGGGCTGCACGATTCATACTCACAACTTTCAGGTTAAATATAACTGACTGCAGTATATGTGAGCTTAGCTAATTAGTTCATACTAAAGGATTTCATTAGAGACTAATTGTATTGGAGTGAATCTCTTAAAGTAATAAATCTAACGTGACTAGGAGTGTTTTACTCTGATTAACTGATGTGTAACAGGAATGCACGTTAATAATGTACAATGCAAAAAGGCTGGTTTCTGTTTATTTAAAAGAAAACGAAATAATGACGCTAATTTGTTCCAGGCTTAGTGTAGTGATCTGCGACCTCGATATTGAGTAAAATAATTATTTCATCCTTAATCAACGTCAAGGATTTTGATGATCGTGTAGCTGTAACGTGATCAGAATATGGTATTAGGTCAATAGCCTTGTTGCACAGCTAGTCTTCCTTATACTAACACAGCCAAGACAGCTCGCTAATCAAAGGAGATCATGAATCTCAGGCTCATAATACAATCGACTATTATGGCGAGTGGGTGGAGTTAAAGCTTTTTGCAGTGTAAAAGCTCTCGAGCACTACACTAGAGTTTACCGATCTGCCTGAGCGATACACCGACGGTTACAAAATACAGAGTCCATGTGTGAAGATATAAGCCACAGTGAATGAAACGTTTCCACAGCGGACAGTCTTTTTTAGTATCACAGCGCGGAGTCTTTCCATTTTCCTTCCTACAACCTCACGTTCATTTTTAACACCTTCACCTACCAAAAGTCCAAAAAGTCAGTGTCCCCTCTACCTCCAATGCCTATTCTCATTTTCCAGCAACACCGTTCTGCACAACCGAAATCAGCCAAACAGATGGATGTGTATTTAAAGGAGCAGTTTGTAGTTTTATTTTAGTGCCCTCTACTGGCTCTGAGCTGATGTGAATGAACACCCAAGACAAAACAAACAGCTAATTATGTTACGAAGAATTCGGAGCGCGATTCCTCTGTCCTGAAGACTGTCTCATTGGGGAAAACTTACTGACACTGGAGACTCCTTCCGAAGATGTTAAAGAAACTCACAGAAAGCGACACCATATCGACGATTACATGTTGTTCTTTGTTAGACACCGTGTTTTAATCCATTTATTACTAGCCTTAGACTACGCAGACTGTCTGCTATACATGTCCCTGTGAACACGCTGTTACTACAGAAAGAAACGACAACTTATTAGAACAGGCGCATTAATAAAATCCTGTGATTGGGATTACAGCCAGAAGTGCTGTGTGTTATTGAAAGTAACAGAATGTTCAGATTTGAATGGTATAACATTATGTACACCATGCGAGTCCTTGGAGGGGGCGGGGCAAAGATTGGAGCCAGAAACATGTAATTAAAAGCCTGACATAGACATGTGCCTTGCGTCACAGATATCTTTGAATTGATATGAATATAATAGGGGAAAAAAAAAGTACAAACTGCACCTTTAATAAAATTTCCATTTCCCCTACTTAATGCAAAACCGTTCAGTCAAATAAATGGCGCGAGTGACACAGCAAGTACGGTAATACTGCTGTGTGCCTGACAACCACAACACAAGAATACAGCACATAAGTGTAGGACTTCTTCGTTTTGGCTCATACATAACGTAGAAATAATTGCCATTTAGGAGAATGCTAAACGAACGAGTAAATTAGCGAGCATGAAGATTTGTTCTAATCCGAGTTCGCTGCTCATTGTTCAGAGCAAATAAATTCAACCAATCACAAATTCACATTATGGTGCTGGATGTTAAACTCTGAACCGCAAATAACTATACACACAATTATACACAAACTCTTGACTTCAACGTGTGATTCTGGACATTAACCAGGACTGAGAAAAATTTCCTACTGTAGTTTTATTTAGTCGTTTTGTGCTGAACCCAGGCCAAAGCCATAAACAGGAAGCGTCGTATTTCAGCAGCTACAGTGAGAGCTCTTCTGATCACAGCAGTTTAAACACGCAACAAAGCCCAGTGTCTCTTTAACAGTTCATCGCTCTGAAGTAGGATTTGTTCTCCGCAGAGATTCACCTACTTCCTTCTGTGTAAACAAAACCGTGTGGTATTTACAAAGAAGGAAACGACCATTTAAATAAGTTAATCCCGTATATACAGAAGAAAAAAAAGAGGCAAAAACGAGGCCATACCTCTACCACGACTCTACTTTCTGCTCATATCAGAGCAGAGACACTTCACTTAAAATAAATAAAATAAAAAAACAAAAAGTTTTTCATCCTAACATTTTGTTCATCTATAACAAAAACACTCAAGATCGTACCACGTGATCAGTTGTGATTTTTGGGAGTGTGGAGCCACATTTGCAGCCTCCATGCTTCTAGTCAAGTACATAAGATTTTGATCACAGATAATTAAAGTTAATTCTTGCAGTTACACATGTTATGATTCCTTATATGGTGTATAATTTTTTTTTAAACCATGCCATGTCTCTGAGATGCGATTAAGTGCCTCGAATGCAGACACACATCCAGTGTAGTAAGCAGCATGCTGTATTGCATTAACCGTGTGGTTTTATTGTCAGGAGAACAGGCTGGCCGTGGACTGAAAGGACCGAGCGCAGTGCAATGCCAGTCTGCACTGCGCATCCGACTGGAACTCTATCTAGCTGTCGTGTGTTAATAGTCGGACTAGTGCAGTTTAATAAAGCAAAGCAGACACAGCTATTTGGTAGCACACCAGCTGTCAAATTAAAGACTAATAAAAATATTGGAAAATAAAAATTACATAATGCTGTTCTGATTTGAATGCACAAGGCAAACAGCCTGCCTGCTTTGCTCCGCCCTCTTTAATAGCCCAACCACACTCTCTAACCAATCAGGGAGCTTCGTCAACTTTCCAGGTGCAACGACCACGAGTCAGGAGCTGTAAGACTATCCGGTGACAAATGTAGGACTTTTGTTTCTTATTATGTTTGTGAAACACCGAAGAATTGCGCACGTGTGTGTGTGTGTGTGTGTGTGTGCGTGTGTGTGTGCGCTCACCTGTGAAGTCTCCTCTACACTCTTGTTGAGGAAGTTCAAAGAGCTCGCTCTCTTCATCCTTCAGCACAAAATACAAGCAGGGAATTTTTAGTCAAACGAAGGAACGAATCATCGTGAGTCAACAGCTCGTCCCTGACTCGTTCTTCCTCACCCTGGGTTGCGTGGTTCCTGTGGGCCGCTGCCCTGCAGCTTCTTCACCAGCATCTCGCTGCTGCGTCTCAGAGCGTCTCGGATCTTACCGAAGGAGCCGCTACGCCGCAGAGAGCCGCTGCCATCCTGCAGGAAAGCTAAGATTCTAACCTCTATCTGAAATCTCACCGAGTGTCTCTCAGGTCCAGCATTAAGCCACAACTCATCAGATAATCCTTCATGCAGGTGGAAGTAAACAAAGCCCTGAGTCTTTTCAGAATATTTTACACGACATACATGATTTCATTAAGCTAGCAGTATAGACGGAATGACTTCTATTACATGCACATGTGTGGGGCGAGGTGAGCCGAAGCAGAGGGAGTCTCAGTGCTCCTGGAGGTCTCGGTATCAGCCCCTCTCTGCTGTGCCGCTTATCTCCACTAGAGGTGCCGTCCTTCAGCAGCTCCACCACTTTACTCTGGTTAATCGCATCAATGCCCTACGTTGTAGTATCATTATTATTATTATTATTTTTATCTTAGAAATTTGACAAGTATACGGTTAAAATGCTTTGGTATATATTAATATAGAGGACGCCATGCACAGGCATGTGGCACCTGTTTGCGGTTCTTTGTAGCACACTCCTCCAGAGTCTCAGCGGCCTCCAGCTTGCCCTGCCGGCGATACAGCGCCCCCAGGCTCCTCAGCGTGTTCGTGACTGTGGGACTGCGTGCAGCAGAGAGAAGAATCGTCAAAACACAGCTGATGTATTACCCAATAAACAGGAAATACTTCACGCAGGCTTGTGAATGATCACTCACCTGTCCACTTTGCAGGCCTTGTACCAGCTGCCGTACTCGCCGTAGGGACCAGAGTCCTTCTTCTTACCCTGTTACATTAAAAGAGAAACAAACAAACACACTATTTCATCTCGCTGGCCCAAAGTGATGAGTGTGTCAGTAAAGCTGTGCAATGCTGTGCTCCTCCAAAACAGAGTCTGAACCACACACACAGTATAAAAACTGGTGATGATGTTCTGTTCAGACTGTCATGCAGTCAATTCCTGTCCAACACAGATAACAAAAACAACAAAAATGCCACTCATTCTCCTATAACCAGGATGTGTTACACTGCTTTGGAAAAAAAATGATCTAAAAAAAAAAAAAAAAAAAAAAAAAGTTACGATTAAGTTAGCTAGCCAGTTTCTTTTCAAACCTTAGCTAGCTGTTAGCTTTAGTATAAGAGTATAAGAAATTACAGACTGGGGCGGGTGATGTGACAAAAAAAATATTATATCATATTATGATTCTTAAACGCAGTTCTAAGATACACAATGCGTGCCATTTTATATACGTTTACTCAGAAACGTTGCATTTAAAGATGCTTATTATTAAAAAACAATTTTCTAATTTTTTTATTTTTAAAATGTAAAAAGAAAATTAAGTATTTTTTTACAACATCATCTAATTCCAGAGTTTGTAATTAAAATATAGATCTAAAAAAATTAACAAAAAAAGATATCACAATATCTCAGAAAAGCATATTGTGATAATTTATCATGACGTTGGTACAGTATATAGTCATATCACCCAGCCCTACTACAGGCTATTAAACAAGCAGATTTATTCTGCTGTATATAATAAAAGAAAGACACTTTAAAATCAGTAAAAGTAATATTCGTCAGTGAACACATTTACTATGAGCATAGTCTCAGTAGTGCGCCACCTGGAGGCTATCTAGGAATCTACAGTGTGTTTCTACCAGGGTGTAACGCTCATACAGTTTCAGCTGATGCACTGATTAAAGGCAATGATTAAAATGAATCAAGGCAATGCCTGTAAATCGATTACTACTGATTACAAATTGAGCAAAGTTGGTTACAAAATCAGTTGCTGGCTACTAGATCAAATCGGAGCAGACCCAGTGGTATCGTTAAACTGTATCGCATTGCAGCCTGAGGTTTACTCCACTAGTTTAACAGCCTGAGCAGTGTGTTTCAGGCTTGGTTATGTGTGCTAGATGGTCTGTACACCTTTACCTTACTCTCCTCTCTCTCTTCAGCATGCATCCATATGGGCTTGTTGTCATCTGCAGAAAAACACAGAACAACTGAGACTGTAATAAATAGTCACATGTTATCTGTCCTGTGACTGCGCTGATCTCTTAGAGACTTGTGTAGATGATTTAATTCTGTATATCTGTGAAGGTGTGTGTGTTTATGTGTAAACAGGAAGCCTTTAGTTCTTCGTGCTGCAGTGTTACTGTTATCAGCATGTGTGTGTGTGGCTAACTGTGTAAAATGCAGCTCAGGTCGAGTTCTAACTGGCGTTGAGGTTTGTCATGTGACCAGAAGGAGGGTTAAGCTTAGTCGTGCATTAAACCGTACAGGATTAGGTCCACAATCCTCCTGAGAAACAAGTAATACAGCAGCTTATCGGGACTGGGGAAGGGAACGGCAGGTTTGCTTACTGTTGACGGAGCCGAACTGCTTCTCGTGGGCACGGGTCAGGATCTCCTTGTACAGCGCCTCAGCGTCTTTAAACTTGCCCTGTTTCAGGTAGCATGTGGCCTGACAGGCAAAGAGCGCAAAACAGTTAGCATTACTCCCAATTCTCCTGTACAACATTACATCACAGTGCTGGACCAAACACTAAACAAAGTCTGCGCTGTAATAGTAAAGGTTAGATTTAAAGTAACCCTATACATAAATGTTATGAATGTGGTGAGAAGCCTCTCACCAGGTTGTTTTTGGTCTTGGCCACGTTGGGGTCGTCGGCCCCCAGCTTGCTCTCGTAGATCTCCAGCGCACGGCTGTAGTAGTACACGACCTCCTCGTACTTTCCCTGGTTCTGACACAGCAGCGCAAGGTTATTCAGCTGCTTAGCCACATCGGGGTGGTACTTCCCCAAAACCTGTCAACATTACCAACACAGAACAACAAGGACACGTTAGTTTACATCAGTTTGCACTTTCTAAATTACTGAAACTAGAATGAAATGGTTGTCTCTAGGCTTCCTGAACCAACTGAAACATGTCATTCATCATCAGCAGGCACTTCACCTCACCTCACTCTCACGTCAGGGTCATGCTGGACCCCGGAAATATTAGGCACAAGGTGGGAATACACACCGTGAATGGGATGCCAGTCCATTGCAGAGCGCTTACACATACATTTTTATACTCTTTTGCCATTTGCCCTCAATTCTGGTTTCAGACAAATGTCACTGTGGTGCATCCCTGATGCCAATGTGGGCCACGTCGCCATTAAAATGATTTGTACATCACATTCTATACTGTGATATCTGACTGTGACCTGCCCTAAATGAAAAGGTGAACAGAAACGATCTGATCTGAAGCCGCACCTTCTCCCTGATCTCCAGCGCCCTCTTGCACAGGGGTTCGGCTTCCTTGTACTTGCCCCTCTTGCCGTACAGCACGGCCAGGTTGTTGAGGGTGGCGGCCACAGCGGGGTGATCCTTCCCGAGGGTCTTCTCGCGGATTGCCAGCGCGTCGTTCAGCAGGTGAGCCGCCTCTTTGTACTTATTCTGATCCCTACACAGAGCAAGGCCCGTTATTCCGTGCCGTTCCTGGCAAAGAAGTGTGTTTTGCCGTAACGTGAAACATTTACACACTCTGTCCTGACCTGTAGACGAGGGCGAGGATGTTGAGCATGGTGGCGACGTCGGGGTGGTCGTGGCCTGAGGTCTTCTCCAGGTCCTCCAGAGCTTGTTTGCAGAGCGGCACGGCTACCTCGTACCTACCCTGAGAGGCGTACTGGATCACCAGGTTGTGCAGCGTCCTGAGCCGAGCTGGGATCTCGTATCCTCCCTGCTGTGCTGCCACCTCACCGCTGCGCTGGGCTGGAACAGAGCACATGGACAAAATCATTAATACAGTTTATCTTTCATGTTTAATTAGCATAAGCTTTCGTTCAGTTTCACACCATCCCTCACCTGGTCCATGGTCATCGTCGTTGGGGAACAGATCGTCCAGGTTGTCCTTTTCTTTTTCTCCGGGTTTATCCTCTGAGGGCGTGGTGTCGTCGTCGAACTTGCGGATCTGGTTCATGAACTCAAGGTGCTTCTTCTCCTCCTCGAGCTGGGCCACGTTCTGCTCGCTCTTCTGCAGCTTGTGCTGGGTGCTGGCCAGCTCGTCCCGCAGCCACTGGTTCTCCTGGCACAGACGCCGCACCTGAGCCCGCAGCTTCTGCTTCTCCGACTCCACGGCGCTCAGGTGGCCAGACAGTGCGATGATCACCTGCAGAGAACAGAAGCTCTAACCTTAACCTCTTCACAGTAGGAATCACCTTATAAAACAATCTGTTAGGCAGGTAATACAAACCTAGCACCTAGCCGGTATTTTTAGTCAAGCTGCTCGTTCATGAAGGACAACACGCAAATCAAATTAAGACAACTGCTATCCGGTGTCCACGAGTGTTCCTCCTCCCAGTGTGGGTATGACTGAGGTTAGACAGTCCTTTTGAGTCACTGGACTCATGTGACATTTCTCCTATCATACTAACTGACTATCACAGAGAGAGAGAGAGAGAGAGAGAGAGAGAGAGACAGCACGAGTGAGCGAGCAAGAGAAAGAGCGAGAGAGAGGAAGAGAGAGCACGAGAGAGGGAGATAAAGAGACAGACAGAGTGAGAGAGAGGAAGAGAGAGCACGAGAGAGGGAGATAAAGAGACAGAGAGAGTGAGAGAGAGCACGAAAGAAGGAGATAAAGAGACAGACAGAGTGAGAGAGAGGAAGAGAGAGCACGAGAGAGGGAGATAAAGAGACAGAGAGAGTGANGCCCAGTGGGTTTACCTGCGCCTCCCCCAGGCCCAGCTCAATGGCCTCCAGGCTCTTGCGGAGCAGGCCGGATTTCTCCTGCGCGGCGGGAGGTGGAGTGCAGTCCAGCAGGGAGTTGAGGAGCTGAGCGTGCTCGCCCCGCAGTGTCTCCAGCCCCTGCATCACCGCCTTCGTGTTCAACACAATCTCATCCTGACTCAGCCTCTCCAGAGCCTCCTCCCTCGGGTACACCATAGTGGACATTGCCTGAGAACGCTCCGCTCCGCTCTGCCCACAAACACAAACAGCCGCTGGAAGGACAAAAGAAAGAGACAGGATGAAGATATATACCTATATCTCCTGAACATAGCTTAATAGCAAAACAAACAAAAAAAAACCATCTGTCTGATTTTGTCAGCCTCACTGCATAAGCTTTAGGTGTTTTACAAATAACTTGAGCATATCTTTTTTTTTTTGATGCTTATTAAATTAATTCCAGTCACGTTCATATCAAATTTCCCAGCGCAGCTCTGACAATTAGATTCTGTGCCGTCTGGGGAACATCCTTCCAAAATGAATATGAAGTTTGACTCTGTAATAAACCATAATGAAATTCTGGGCCTGTTCATGTCAGGCATGTCACAGAATGAAGGATGGAAAAAAAAAAAAAAAAATCACAGGAAAGGAAACAATGAAACACAAACACTGGATGTCAGGAATCCATTAGGGGTTGTGTTACATCATCATCATCATCATCATCACTCTCCTCCCTGAGCGATTATTGCACTTCTGTGGCAACGTCCACATTTGGCGGACTAGAAAACACACTCTGTGACCACCGACACCTCCACGTCGACAGCAGAGAGTCCGCAGTCAGCTCTCGGCTCTCTCTATGGATGAGCAGAGGTACAATGCAGCGCGTGCCAGCATTCTGGTGGACTTGTGAAGCAGATGTGCTAAACAACACCAAGATCCTGAGTAAGCACAATTTCTGAGTAAAAAAAAAAAAATTCTTTGAGCTGCACTTCTCTCTGCAACCACTAGGTGTCTCCGTCCTGCCTCCAGCCTCCTGCCTCCAGCCCCACACCCTGCAATGCAGCAAGATGCTGAAGCGCAATCAAACAACCTTTTTATACCTCACATCTCCTATCTATACTTAAATTCCTCTATGAGCAGAGATGACCCACATGTAGGGGAAATATGAGATGAAATGAGATGACATTATGCCTCCTAGGATCCGTGAAGGTGACCGTGGGGCATCAGGCCAGAGTCAGAAACAAGATCCAGACGATGCCTCTGATTTATTTATTTACTGCTGTATGGATTATAATTACTTCATTGTCTACAAAGTCACTGGCACACTGGGGTTATAAAACATCCTGAAGATGCCAACTGCGCAATACAAAGTCATCAGTTAACCTTTATCATATATATATATATACATATGAAGCAGAATATCTTTTTCAAGAGAAAATGTCGCCTGCCTTCCAAGCTAATGTTTTTAGCCTAAAAGCTAGCTTTAAACATCAATAAACAGACGCTTCAGCTAACAGACACTACAGTTAGTTAGCACTTTATTCATATATTTACCTTCTCCGCTCACAGGTAGGGCTTTTCCTAGGAGAGAAAAAGCGTCTGAGATTAAGATTAGATTAAGCTATTTATTTATTTATAAATACGTCGCAAAAAAAAACCCCGTTTGAGATTAAACAGCCGCCTAAAGCCTGCTGAAGAGAAAAGCAGCGCTCTCCAGCTGAAGCATCCTCCAAGCCACCGGCGCTGTGACTAACGGCTTCCAGACTCAGCACTCTTTACCGCTCTTCCTCCGTTTATTCTCAGCACACGAAGAGCACAGTTTCCTTCCTGCCCCCACAAGCTTTCCCTCCGTCCATCCTCAGTGGCGTTTTGTAATAAAATGAAAACAAACAAAAACCGCACGCACGACTTCAGCGCAGAAGCTTCTCGGCAGTTACGCTGACTGACAGCCGCAAACTGAAAATGGCTGTTTGTGCCAAGCGGCTCCCACAATCCAGCGCGGCGTGACGTCACAACCCAGCGCGCGCGCGCCCCCTCCTCCTCTTTCCCAAAAGAGCTTCTGGTGACCGTTACTTCCGGCAACACAAACACAATAAGCTACATCTATTGACTTTTAGTTTCCCCCTCTAAAACTAAGTGGTTTTTGGTAGACGAGGTGTCCTCACAATATCAAAATGATCATGTTTTCCCATTATTAGCACATTT
>CM074948.1:6413720-6424968 GCA_037577455.1 Pangasius macronema | reverse complement strand
AAAACTAAGTGGTTTTTGGTAGACGAGGTGTCCTCACAATATCAAAATGATCATGTTTTCCCATTATTAGCACATTTTGGTCCTCACAAAATGTATATACACTATATGTCAAAAGTTTGTGGACACCTGAGCATCACACACATACTGTATGTGCTTGTAATGAACGTCCCATTCCAGATGTAGTCCCCCTTTACTGCTGTAATAACCTCCACTCTTCTGGGAAGACTTTTCCACTACAGTTTAGAGCGTGCGCATAAAGCCACACCACAGGAAGAACCACATATGGGTGTGATGGTCAGGTGTCCACAAACCTTTGGCCATATAATGTATTTTGAGGAGTTGGGTTTTGTAGAAATGTTAACAGATCAGATGAGGAGAATGAGAAGAATGCGCAATCTTTTATCTTATTGTTTTGAGGTATTTGAAACATCAAACATCCCATTAAAAAAGGAAAATCACAAATATATTTTTTTATAAATTGTTGTCCTTTTTATTTTGCTTCTTTATTTCACAGGCCATTTTCCCTGACACTATAAAACACACATTAATATCCATAAAATAGCCCACAGTGTTCATTAAGTAAGGAATACAACACATGGGGGATTCTCTTATAGGAAAATAATCAGTGATGGGGTGGTGTGCTACAGCCTGATGCAAAACGGAGTTACCACCTAAAGCTGATTATTTTCCAATAACAGCACATCCTGTCGTGCTTTATTCCTCTTATTCCACTGCCATTAGCTAACTCTAACATTTTATTTACTTATTAAAGATTGAAAAGTTGTTACTATAGACATGATAACTTTAGAGTGTTTAGAATGATGTAAATAATCTGGATCTGCTTCAAGACATTGCAGTTTGAGTGCTGTAATTCAGAAATATTCACACATACACACACAAACAGAAGGCGGAGTACAAATAAGGTGTGTTTATTTAAAAAAAAAAAATGAACACTTTCAATTTATCCCACACATTACCCCATCGACAACTGAAATCATGAAGGCAGTACTACAAAAACATGTTGAATAAAAAAAAAATAACAATAAAAGAACTCAGGTTCATATTACAAGCACTTCTTAACATATGTACAAGCACTGTTGATATTGTATAGGCATGTGGCTGAGGACTGCTAAAACAAACTAAGACGTGCAAAAAAAAAAAAAAATTATTATCCACAAGCTTGGCTTCTCTAGTGAAGTGCTAATCTACTGCCTCACTGTGCCTCGGGGTTTAGTGCGAGCCAATGACCACGACACACCAACGCTTGTGGAATTCAAGAACAATATTCTCTCAGTATCAGGCTGAGACACACAGGGCCTTATTTACTGAAGCAGTTTTCATGATCAGTGACAGAAAAAAAAACACTGCTCTCAATCACTTTTCCTGCTAATCACTTGAGTAAATCAGGCTCTTGGGCTGAAGTAGAAAGAACAAAACCACAATTAACTCTGCAAAATGATTTGTTTGCAATAAGTCTGCTTGCAAATCTATTGTTCGTGTGATACAGACAACAAAACATTCACGTCACACCAAATACAAACAACATTCGATGACTGGTCCAGGGCCAGATACGGCCAGGCATCATTACAGACTGAACAACACAGAGTGAGAGAGCGAGAGAGAGAGAGAGAGAGAGAGAGAGAGAACATACATGGTCCACAATCAGAGCACGAGACGGCGACTGAGAGACGATATCAACATGACCGAGGAGGCACTGGAACTGAAACGAAATGACATGTATCTCTTCAAATGCTGCTGCACTGAAACAGGTAACATCACATAAGAGTGATCATACTTGACAATTACATCAAAAACACGGATATAAAATGTAACAGCTGACACTTTTTTTTTGGCAGCAGCATTTCACACCCTCTGCGTTCCCTTTGCACTTAACAGCATCGAATATTCCATGTATAGATTAAAAAAAAAGGGATGTGTGCATCTTATTAAACAGGTTCACCATTAAAGGATTTTGCACAAAGAATCTCTGCGTACAATACGTGAAACAATCAGCGTGAATTACAATCACATTTGATACAAAACACACTCTGTGTGCACCCCCCGGGCTGTTTTCTTAGGAGTCAAATTCAGCCTAAAGGGATGACAGCAGCCGGAAAGACAGAATTATTAATAATCTGATCTGATTCATGATCCTAAAGCGAGTGAAGGAGTATTTAATAAAGCACTGAATACATCGCTGTGTCATCCTGATCTAGAGTAATTTACATGGTTCAATATGTGGCCTTTATTTGGGATCATTTTTGGATTGAGTCTGTATATATACATATACATATACATATGGCCTGTTATCATTTGGTACATTTCATATCCTACATGTTTGCTTGCCACATTACCAGTGGAAGGTAGTCACTAGTGTTGTGTAATGAATCATTGGTGACTCTATATTAAGGTTCTGTTAATTAATTTTATTTACAGCGTTGGTTATCATTTATTTCTGAGCATCTTTTAGAAGATTTGGTGTTGTTCTCCTCACAATTTGGCCACTTAAACAAAATATCTGCTTAGAAGAGAAGCTCCAGTGTGTCAGCACTCCAGCCCAGGCTCTTTAAACAGATGTGAACCACCAGCGTCCAGCCAGTCAAGTCAAGGCTCCATGTCTCTACTTTATTGTCAATCATCTTGCTTGAATTTTGCTAGATTTAGTTAACTTCTGCTCAGAATTGCTGATGATACCTATAAAGTGTAGGCTTTTTTTTTTTTAAAGAAAATACCTCTCACGTCTGTTTGAAGGGCAGTTTGAAGGGCAGTCTGGGATTCAGTTATATTACAGTGTCTCTCAAGGTGATCATCAGCTGAACTCAGGTCACTAGGTGTAAATATTGGCGCCCACCATTCAGCCTCACTTTAATTTCGCCAAATAACCAGCTACAACATATTAAAGCGTTAGTTCATAGTGAGCATAAATCATCGTTCTTTTGTTATATTTAGTTAAACAAACGTCAATTAATACAAATGAAGTTTTTGGTAACAATACTGTCCTCCTTTTTGTAACAATATTGTCCTCCGTAAATAATCAACGGCATGGCGGTGTGATGTGAAGCCCTGGAGTTGATTATTTTCCTATAACAGCACATTCCAAAGTGTTTTATTCTATTTTATTTTATATTATAGATAAAATTTAATGCTGTGGAACGTCCATGATGACTATTAACTGTTTTCCTGTTTCTGTACTTTTAAAAAGTGCCGACACTGGAGACTCCTTCCACAAATGTTAAACAAACATGTCCTCGTAAAATTCACCATATGATCAATTATACATTTTTAGGGTTTATTCTAGTTTTCTAATCTTTTTATATCAGGTTCATATTTGGAGGGTCACAGTGAATGACTAACTATAGAATCATATACAGAATCAGGAATTCAACAAAGTTATGGTATAAGATGAATCACTGCTGTAGTTCATGCTGTAAATAATGTTGGATAAGGGAACCTTAATATAAAGCGCTACTGAATAATTTACTAAGCAATGTATTCCAATGGAAAAGAAACGACAGAAAACACTATTGCTTAACACCCACTCCAGAAAATACTGACCCATCTGAACTGTAACACAAATTTGTAGTAATACTTTTACCACACCTCAGTTTGACTCGGTATCAGGCTGCAAACAGCTTCGTTAGAATGATGACGTCAATGACACAGAGGAGTCCTTTAAAATGTAACTATACACATCATTCTCATGTCATCCTTTATGCTACCTAGTGTAGCGTCTGCAGAGTTTCATAGTCCGAGAAGTCATAGTTTGTTTTTGTTTTTTGTTTTTTTTTTGCATTTAAATTCCTTATGAAACACCTCGAAATTCCTCCAGCACTGCCACCGTGTCTCATGTGATCTTGCGTCATGACGCAGGAGTCGGCATACTGTTAAAAACTTACACCACTAATCTGCTAAGCGACCACGCAAAAGAACACACACACGCACGCACACACGCACATCAACACATCCACACCAAGACTCATCACTCATTACTGTGGCACAACAATATTTCAGAGTTCAGAACATTTCACACACTAAAACTTAGCACTTTAACACCAACATGTACACCTGACACACGTCCTAGACAAAGTAGACCATCACTTTCACAGAAGCTGCACCTTACGACAACCATGTAGCAGCTGAGCAGGTAAAGGGAGACTGTAGCTCCGTGATTTCAGACTGAAAGTCAGCATCGGCTCTTAGCTCTTTATGTTACGACTGATAATGACAGCTCTTAGATCTTAAGGTTTCCACACCGTGTCGCATGCGATTCTTGATCATGAAAAACATTACAGAGAACCAGTGTAGCTTCAAGTAAATGAGTGGTCATTTCCTTATAAGGAAAAGAAAGAGGTCAAATCTGCATGTAGATACAAACATATTGGCTCAATTCAGCAAGTTGTAATGCCCTCAAGTTGATTATTTTCCAATACCATCACATCTAGAAGTGTATTGTTTCTCTTATCCAGCAGCAGGTTGCCAAAGAATGTAACTGTACCTAAGGCTTTTTTTTTTCCTCAGGAATTTTCTACCATTGGAACCAGGGTTGATTTGAATTCCTGGGCTGTACTTCCAGGAACCTTTTTACTTCCTGCTCCAGAATAGCTATGTTTTTTTGAACAGCAGAAACTGGGGAACATGGCAAGCTTTCCAGAATGACCCATGTAAAACTAACCCGGATTTAGCTTACACCAGTACAGTGGAAACACGAACCAGGAACTCATCCAGGAACTGAGTAGTTCTCAAACTGTTTAGTTCTCATGCAGGTGAGTTGTTGAACTGTGTAACATTAGCTGAAGAGTGTTCAGGAATTCTTCACTGCCTTAAAGTCTGCTTTACGCTGTGTGATTTCAGCAGTCTTTTAAGATTGCTACTCATCACACTGTATGATATGATCCCATGTCATACATTCTCTAAGATTCTCTAATGACAGACCTATGATTTAAAGAAAATGAAGACATTCTGCATCATCAGTCAGCACAATCTGGGCTTGTGGAGAAAACTGGGTCTAGAGGAATCATGTTTTAAAAGGTGAAGAATGGGGGAGGCTTCCAAATATTTCACCCTATCATCAGGAGATAACACTTTCGAATCCCGGAGATGCCACAGTCACCTGGGAATCCAAGACCAAAACTGGGCGTGTTGTCTGCATGGGGAAGAGCTTGTGCGAGCTCATGTATGAGGAAGAGGGTGGATAGCACTTTCCTCCCAGTGTGGTACGCTGTCATGTGATGCAGCAAGAGCAACAGTTCGAAAAGATGAGATTGGCTGGCTTCAGGTGTCTTGGAGACAGCATGTGTTAGCCTTCATAATCCCAGGGTGGTATGTGCTAAAGGGAATATGTGTAATAGCGAAGAGCTGGCTGGTGGGTGGGAATTGGCCAAAACTAAAATCGTGAGAAAACTAGGGGGAGTTTGGCTCTATTTGTGGCACAGTATAAAGGACAACATGGAACGTCCATTCCTCAAAGTGAATTTAGAATAATAAAGATATTTTTTCTGTCCGTTAGCTTTGCAACTGATTGCTTGCTCAAACAAACATTTATAGCCGTCCCGTGAGTTTTACATAATCCTATTCTGTCTTCTTATCGGTGGCTTTTAGAGGAGTGTCATGGCTTCCAATGGACACAATGGCACATTGCTTTAGGCGTTCTAAGAGCGCTAAAGAGCAACATCAGGCCAAAAGTCGTACGGTGTAATTCCAGCTTATGTCATATTACGTTGATTCCTGAGCAATGCGTAGTGCAGCCTGTACCCAGTTCACAATCTCAACACAATCCCTGTTCTGAAGATATTCAAAGGTGCATTAGGTAAGATTTATGAAACATAGGTCTCTAATGGTTAAATGGGCGGAGCTGAATAGGATTTGAATGATTTTTCAGTTGTTGAGCCCGTCCCTATTCCCACCCATGTACACAAAGCTCCGCCCCCAAAACTTACACTGATTCAACTAGAACTAGGACTTTAAAGTTACAACTTTATAAATATGAAACCTCTCCTTATAATAATTTAAGAGGATGTGAAGTTGCATTGGGGGTGTGGCTATAAAACAACTGATAAGAGGCCAATAAAATATATGTTTAAAAAAATTCCAGACCAGAAGGCAGGTTTCCAAACTGTTTTTTTTAAGCTTAAATTATTACTTTTTCTACGTCGTGTTCCATATTATTTGTACTAGTAAGATATGAACAACTATTGCACCATTAAATAATAAATTTAAACAAGTCTCCGCTCTCGGGATCAAATATATTGCCTGGATGATTGTAGATCAGCCTGCAGGATTTTAGGAAGAGATTTAAACTGTAACTAACATGTCATGTGATCACTCATTCACTTCTATACCTGCTTGAGCTCGGTAAATCATCCACCCTGTAAACGTTCATGATGAAGAATCGCATGGCGTGTGTGTGGAATATCCCTTTAAATGAATAATTTACACCAGCAGTGACAGCATGCTAACTGGCAATGATCACGTTCATTCATCGTTTGCTTTAAAGGGGTAAGTTAACCTCCAACATTGTGCTTCACGGGTAGATGTGTGTGATATGTGAGAGCGTAGATGGGAGTGCATAGCTTTCAAAAATCTGCTGAAGACGCTCGTGAGACCAGCGCTGGCTGACGGACAGTTTCAAGCGAGCTGTAAATCAGCTTTCATTCTTAACTCCGCAAACATGAGACGCGTGATATGAGCGCAGCTTCCCTCGGGAGATAAATGAAGTGCTGGTCATTGCTGCAGTAACCATGCTGACTTTCTGTGACCTCGGTACATTCGATCAGGTTTACAGGACAGTTTACATTCGGATTGGCCAGTGTGATCTTTGGAGAAATGGCTCATAAAGGAAAAAAATAAATAAATAAAACCCTTAACTGAGCTACATGTTCTAAAAAGGCCACTTTTGTAATTACTCATATTAACTGACAACTAAGACGCAAAAGCCTAATGTATGTACAAAATAAGTGAAAACTCACAGAGTCCATGAACACAGCAACCACTTCACTGCTAATCCTAAGCTTCGAGACTGAACTGATGTGGAAAAGGCATAGCTTCGAGTGGCTAACTGCAGCTGCACGGCTCGCACAGCTTAACACATGCACAAGTACGTAAGTTGCATAATAACACTAATTTTCCTAGTGGATTGTGGGAGTTGTAGTTTAAAACATGCAGATCAGCGGTTAACACCGTTTGCTGGTTCTGTTAAAACTCTGATATTGGGGCCGATCATTTAGGTCAAAGGTCATGTGAGGGGTCATATTTTGGATTTCTCTATTTTCATCATGCTCTGTAACAAGTATATGATTGTTGGTAGACTGAAGGCGTCTACCATTTTGTGCTCGTCCCACGCTACGGGTGCTTGGGGACCTTTCTGGAAATAAAAGTGACTAGCGCCATATAAAGTCCGTCTGAGCCACTCCCACACGTCCCACACGTCCCACACGCGAGCCCACACACCTCCTCTCTGAAAGGATATGAACGTTTAGGCAGGTTCCCTCCTACAGCCCCGCTACAGCTGTGTGCAATGGGGTGAGTGCTGCAGGGGGGTGAAGGGGCGGAGCTAGAGGGTGAGGGGGCGGTTCCTAGGAGGGCGGCTTGCTGTAACCGAACAGTCCGACTGGGAGGTACTTCACGTGTGTCGGCCACTGAGCTGCGAGCTGGAAGAACTTCACGTCGTTCCATTCCACACCATCGATGGACACTGAGGAGAGGGAGAGAGAGAGAGAGAGAGAGAGAGAGAGATTTATGTGAGAGGGTAAAAGACAAGGAAAGCAGACAGACAGAAAAAGAGAGAGAGAGACACAGAAAAACAAAAATAAATGACAGAACAAAAAAGAAAGAAAGAAAGAAAGAAAGAAAGAAAGAAAGAAAGAAAGAAAGAAAGAAGGGAAAATATAGAAAAAAGAAAATAGCAAAGAAAGAAAAAGAAAGAAAATAATTAGCAAAGAAAATAAAAGAAGAAAGAAAGAAAGAAAGGGAAAAAATAAAAAGGGAAAGAAAAACAAACCACAAGAAAGAAAGGAAAAGAAAGGAAAGCAAAAGAGGAAAAAGAAAGAAATTAAAAGGAGAGAAAGAAAAAGAAAGTACGAATGATAGATCAATAGATTCAAAGATCAATAAATAGACAGAATGAAATGAAAGGGAATGAAAAAAAGGGAAAATACAGAAAAAGGAGGATGAAAATAAAAGATAAATATAAAGTAATAAAAAAAGGAAAAAAATATGGAAGAAAGAAAGAAAATAGAAAGAAAAATGAAAGACAGAAAATGGGGGAAAGAAGAAAAGAAGACATAAGGAAGCAAAAAAATTAAGAAAAAATTTAAAGAAACAAAAAGAAAAGAAAAGCGAGTGAAGATGAAAGTGTTTGTCTTTGCCAGTGGAAAAGGTGAGAGGAGGGAAAACGCTCAGTATATCATGGAATATTGTCCCCGTGTGATTATTACGTGTGAACCTGCAGTGTTTGTTCACACAGCGTTCACACAGAGTGAGGAGCAGGACAGCAGAAGATATTCACATCTGGAATGATGTACACATCTGTATTCATCTCACAGCAGCTGTGACTCGGCTGGTTTGCTACATACTGTGATATGTAAAGTATAATATGAAAATGCCTTGGGAGTTAATGTGATGTTATATTGCTGACTCTCTTCAGGCCGTGTGTGTGTGTGTGTGTGTGTGTGTGTGTGTGTGTGTGTGTGTGTGTTGTGGTGTGGTGTGGTGTGCTGTACCTTTCAGGATGGTCTGCTGCTGCTTGGCTGAGCAGATGAGTCGACTGATGCCCTCGATCACCTGACTCTTCGAGTCCACTTCCTTCTCTTTCGGCTTCTTCCCCAGGAAAATGGTTGGCACTGCAGAAACGGAGAAGGATCTGGTGAACTGCTAAAAGCCACTGCGGCTGCCTGGTTTCAACCAGCTCAAAAATACCAGTGACGTCCTGCTCCACCACCCAGCTCTCACCTTTCTTGTTCTTCTCTTTGGTGACCACGGTCATGGACATGGTGTTGATGGGCGCGTGAGGTTCGTTGGCGCTGGCTCCAGGCAGGCGGCAGACTTGCAGGGACCTGAACGCGCTCTTCAGCGTGTTCTTACAGCCCGTGTCTCTCCTCTCACCCTCACGCCGCTTCTCAGCCAGAGACGCCAGCCAGTAGTCCACCTGCAGACCGATAGCGTCCATGCCGTGAGACATGCTGGGGCTCCTGGGACAGAGACATGGAGAGAGATGGACAGCTTAAACCACGGGGTCAATCTCATTTTATACAGCGGGCCACGTAACAATAACATGTCAAAAACTCATCATAAATTTATCAGCATTTATCTGAAATTCATATAAATTCATATATGGAGCTCAGTGGTAGCTCAGTGGTTAGGACATTGGGCTACTGATNTTGGAAGGTCATGAGTTCGATCCCCAGCACCGCCAAGCTGCCACTGCTGGGCCCTTGAGCAAGGCCCTTAACCCTCATTTGATGGACCAGATGATGGTTCTAACCCACGCACACTAGGTTTGATACTGTTGTGTTAAACTGTGAGGTCTGGCTTGTGTTTAAACCAGCCCACTGAAAGATTCAACCAAGTATCTAATACACACGGCATCCAAGACTGGGTATCTAATACACACACACACAATGTTATAAACCTGTAATCAAATTTCTCAAGCTATTCTGCATACCATCAGTATATTTGATACGAATTATCATGTCACTTTTATTTATTAGTATAAAATGTTAATGTTTTTGAAGGAAGTACTTTCTTAACCCAAGGTAAGATGCTGTCAAAATAAACAGGAAGTAGTTAAGAAGCTTAGTAAGTTACTGAAGTGAACAGGATGATGACACTCACTGCCATGCACTGATTCATTCGTTTTCTTCTCAGCCTTGGAAGGAAAATCAGAACTGACTCGGTGAGCGTTTATATAATTTACTGGCACAGGCAAATGGGAAGTGAAACAATTTAGGCAAATGGGAAGTGAAACAATTTGGCAACCACCAATATAACAAATCAGGAATCTTTTTGGGTTCTTATCCATTTCTTTCCTCATTTCTCTCCCTAATTTGGTCACCTGCCAGTTCCCTTCCAATAGCCAGCTTTCCTCATCATATGACGAAGACAACTGCCCACCAGGGAGACATGACAGCCAAATGAATCTTTTCAGACTGCTGCTCGTGCAGATGTAACAGGTTCGAATGAGAAGTACTATCCTCTTCTGCATTCATGAGCCCGCAGATGACCATGATTGGCTTGCTCACTGTGATTGACAGGGGAGAGAGAGCATGTTATCCCTCCCAACTAATTTCACTCTCTGGCTATAGATGGGTATGGCATAGCTGTGATTTGAAGTCACAAATTCCAGATGAGTGTTGCGCCACTGGGGAGCCATTGGGGTTTTTTGGTTGGTATTGAATATTCAATCCTAGTCAAGATGGCGGCCATACTGATGGCTGTGATTTTTTTCCATTAATTATCAGAATGAAAAAAAGACATGAGACAAAAACAACACAATTTATCTATCTCTACTCTAAACAGCACACACACACACACACACACACACACACTCACCCCTGTGCAGGTAAAACAGCAGCCATAGAAGGTGACGAAGGGGGCGTGGCTGTCTCTTTAAGACTGGCAGGAGAGCCGTGAGTGGGCGGAGATGTAGAGGGGACAGCTAAATTCACAGACACTCCCTCTTCAGCATCACCTAAAAGCCATAACACAGAGCATACAGACTTAAAACAATCTCAGTTTACTGTAAAGCTATGAGCAGTATTCAGCTAAAGTAAAGAACAGATCTGATACTAAATCCATAAACACTACCCCAACAGATCTGTTAATAAAACCATAACACTAACCCCAACAGATCTGATACTAAAGTCATAAACATTAACCCCAACAGATCTGTTAATAAAGCCATAACACTAAGCCCAACAGATCTGTTAATAAAGTCATAAACATTATCTCCAACAGATCTGTTAATAAAGTCAAACACTAACCCCAACAGATCTGTTAATAAAGTCATAAACATTATCTCCAACAGATCTGTTAATAAAGTCATAACACTAACCCCAACAGATCTGTTAATAAAGCCATAAACACTAACCCCAACAGATCTGTTAATAAAGTCATAACACTAACCCCAACAGATCTGTTAATAAAGACATAAACACTAACCCCAACAGATCTGTTAATAAAGTCATAAACACTAACCCCAACAGATCTGTTAATAAAGCCATAAACACTAACCCCAACAGATCTGTTAATAAAG
>CM074948.1:6405244-6407735 GCA_037577455.1 Pangasius macronema | reverse complement strand
AGAAGGAGGCTGCTCCCCCTGCTGGAGAAACACAGGAGCTGTGCTCAACTCTCCCAGTCTACACACTGAGCTGTTACACGTTTCACACGTCTGCCCTGAAATCATCTACACCACAGCGTCCTGACCCTGCTCCTACAACACATGTTTGTGTTTTTCACGGCTGTAGCTCACTCACGTCAACTCTGTTAACTCTGAGGTGTTAATCGGCGAAGACGTGTTATTTAAGCTAATGTAGCTAACGTGCATTAGAACACTGTTTCCACGAATACACACCTAAAATCTTGTTCACCTACTTAGATACAAACAACATCTTTATTCTCATTTTTTAATAAACAATGTGTGTGCTTGGCTTAGCACTAGCACTGTCGATGAGTTGTTGCCATGGAGACGCTGCTGTCAGTCAAGCAGAAAATAAAGGTTTGTGGTTAAGGATGCAAAGTTTCTAGAGAAACAGGGCACAAGCAAAGCGCTCAGTTGATGAAGACCTTTTGTCCGTTTCTTTTTTAAGCTTTGTGCACATCGCTGAGCTTTTACTACATCAATGTGAGACATGGCTACTGTCTGGACTGAAAAGCGTTAACCGTTAACAGTCCAGGAGTGGAATACAATGCTGGTGTGACTCACTGGGAAGTCATTATTGAAGCTAAAATTATTTACATTACTCACAGTGCCTTTCCTCATCCCAACATTCACTCTATCACTCCAACTCAAACTCCCATTGTGTACCATTTTCCCCCTCACACACTCACACACTCATGCACTCACCGGGCTGAAGGGGTCTCTGGTCAGACTTCCTTTGCTGTTCAGGCTGCCGATTTCCGTCTGAGAGCTGGACTGCGACATTCCCTCGAAGAACGGCCTGCGTACACACAACGACGCGGTAAATCGTCTCTACACCCACTCAAGATTAACAGCCTCGAAGCTCCATCATGGCCAAATGTGTTCATCTCTATTCACGAATGGACGTGTGAGCAAAAAATGGGCCGGGTGTGTGGATTACAGACGGCTGGCTGAAGCTGTGTTTACGCGCTGGCAGGATTCTGTGTTTAGATCAGCTGTTAGACTGAATCAGTAATAAAGCAGGCCGGTGTGTTGGGGCTGGAGCGGCTTCAGGCTGATTATACGGATTTAAACTGGCTGAGATACTGGCTGATTACAGTGATTCTGGTAATGATGGAGTGTGTGCTGGAGCGACCGTGCCAAAAATTGCTATTCTTATCTAACCACCAGAGGGCAGTTGTACTCCCTCATCCTCTCACCCTCTATCTGTGTGTGTGTGTGTGTGTGTGTGTGTGTGTGTGTGTGTGTGTGTGTGTCTGGTTTTATACATCCTCACTGTTAAATTCTTCTTGTCCCACATGACTGTCAGTTTGATATAAATAGTCGTGTTTATGTGTCTAAAATCAGTAGCACCATCTGTTTTACTTCAGCAGTTACACAAAACGAAACATGCAGATCCAGAGCTTCAGTCCATATTCACATCAAATGTCATAATGGGAAAATGTGATCTCGGGGATTTTGACTGTGGGGTGGCTGGTGCTGCCAGATGAGCTGAATGGAGTGTTTCAGAAACTGCTGATCTACTGGGATTTTCACACACAACAGTTTCTAGAATTTACACAGAATGGTGCGAAAAGCAAACAAACAAACAAAAAACCTCCAGTCAGCAGCAGTTCTATGTGAGGAAATGCCTATGTCCAGAGACAGGAAGGCTATGGTTACCCACATAGCCACTCTTTACAAGCGTGGTGAGCAGAAAAACATCTCAGAGCGCACAACACTTCAGACCTTGAGGCTGATGGACTACAACAGCAGAAGACCACATTGAGATCCACTCCTGTCAGCTAAGAACGGAAATCTGACTCTATGTTGGGCGTAGGCTCACCCAAACTGGACAGTTGAACTTGAAGGCAATGATATGGACAGTTGTACATCACCTGGTCTTCTTCTAATCTTCAGCTGTCCAGTTTGGACGAACCCCACTGTTGCATCAGATTCCTGTGCTTGGCTGACAGGAGTGAAACCTGAAATGGTCTTCTGGTGTTGTAGCCCATCCACCTCAAGGACTGTTCTGAGATACTTTTCTGATCATCACGGTTGTAAAGAGTGGTTATTGCTTTCACATGGTGTGCTGTTCTCCAGAAAAGCGCTGTCTGGAGTGAAGAAAGACGCTCAAGTGACGCAAACAATGTAACCATAACACCACTTACCAGTCCTAGCTAGCATCACCTATCTAACTAGCTTAAATTAGATGTGTTATTATCAGGAAATAACAAGGAAAAGGACTGCCAGAGTTTTCACATGAACCAAAGACAAGGATCCTTAAATCCCTACATTGGCTCTTAGTGTACTACAGAATTCACTTCAAAGCACTTGTATAAAAATCACTACATGGATAAGGACTAACACACCTGTCGGGTATGCTGAAGCAGGAAACAGTCATACTGAAGGTAAACACCGAGCATGGAGAAGTGGCTTTTAGCTGTTACGC
>CM074948.1:6395244-6400244 GCA_037577455.1 Pangasius macronema | reverse complement strand
TGACTTCAGTTTTACACTGATATGCTGATAACTTCCTCCTGAGTGACATCACTTCCTTTATTACCATATCATCATTAAGGTGCTCACACCACAACAGCCATTAATAACAGCTTTACGCTGGATCTCAGTATTTACTACACGCCATAAACACACCGGCTATGACTCACCACGCATACTAACCCAATAAAGCAGCAGAGTGACAGTTAGTGTGTTATAAACGTTTTATTACACTGCTATAGAAAGATAACGAGACACGAACCTGCAGGGAGAACGTGAGCTGTAAGTCCGTTTCTGTCAGTCCGGCTGAAGACAATAAGATCTCGTTGGAGCGGAGGATTCGCTTCGACCCCTGATGGAGAGAGAGAGAGAGAGAGAGAGAGCCAACAAGTGTGTGAGAGTGTGAAAGAGAGACAGAAACAGAGAGACATATTAGAGAGAATGAGTGTGAAAGAGAGACAGATAAACAGAGATACAGACATAGAGAGAGTCACAGATAAAGAACAAGCGTTTGGGGGTGAGAAAGAGAGACAGAGATAAACAGAGAGACAAGCCGAGAGAGACAGAGATAGAGAAAGCATGTGAGAGTGTCAGCGAAGCAGAAAGAGAGAGAGTAAGTGTGAGAGAGTGACAGAGAAAGAAAGAGAGATAGAGAACAATGCGTAAGAGTGAGAGAGACAGAGATAGAGACAGATAAGGAATGAGGGTTTAAGAGTATGAGAGAGACATTGTGATAGTGAGAGAGAGAGAGAGAGAGAGAGAGAGAGAGAGAGAGAGACAGAGGGAGAGAGACAGAGACAGAAATGAAGCATTTTAAAGTATGAGTGAGATACGGAATGAGTGTGTGAGAGTATGAGAGAGACAGAGAGAGAGAAAACGAGAGCAACAGAGAGACAGATAGAGAGACAAAGAGACAACCATAGAGAGACAGAGAGAGAGAATGAATGTTTGAATGTGGGAGACAGAGAGACACAGACAGAGAAAGACAGAGATAGAGAACGAGTGAACAAGAGAGATCAGGTATATGAGTGAGAGAGACACAGAGAGAGAGAGAGAGAGAGAGAGAGAGAAGGTTATTGAGTGTGAGGGAGATGAAGAGAGAGAGAGAGAGAGAGAGAGAGAGAGAGAGATCAGGTATGAGTGAGAGAGACAGAGGGAGAGAGACAGAGAGAGAGAGAGAGAGAGAGAGAGACAGAGAGAGAGAGAGAGAGAGAGAGAGAGAGAGAGAGAGAGNTGTGTGTGTGTGTGTGTGAGAGAGAGAGAGAGTGAGAGAGAGAGAGAGAGAGAGAGAGAGAGAGAGAGAGAGAGAGAGAGAGAGAGAGATCATAATTGCACTGTTGACACTTTGATTTGAGATGTATCAGAGAGCAGCCCTCATTCACAGAGGAAAGGAGGGAGGAGAGGAAAAGCGTTTCATCACAGGAACCTTTTCAGGAACCCAGGCACATTTCCACTAGAGGACGGACGGAGAACGGAAAACCAGAAAGAAAATGAAATGGAAACAGAGCAACAGAGCGTTTATCGACCTGCTCTCGTTGTCTAGTCCATTATTTTAACGAGATGTTTATCAGCACGGAGGAGGAGACAGACTGAGACAGACTGAGACAGACTGAGACAGACTGAGACAGAAAGCAGAGGAGAAGAGGAATGTGACTCGTACCTGCAGTTTAACAGCGATGACCACAGACGTCAAATCTTTATCCAGCTCTTTCAGCATCACCAGCTTCTTCAGCGTCAGGTTAAAGAGTCTGTCGTGCACACACACACACACACACACACACACACACGCACACACACGCACAGAGAGAGAGAGATGATTGAAAATAAGTGTTAATATCCTGAAATCTCTGTCACACTCTCATGACTCCATTTCTCAGGAAACATCAGTGACGGAGGACTAGAAGGTTAATGAGACACAGATATCAACTTCCTGTTGTACAGAGAAAGTAGTGAAGCCCAAATAACAATGCAGAATTTGTGTGTGTGTGTGTGTGTGTGTGTGTGTGTGTGTGTGTGTGTGTGTGTGTGTGTGTGTGTGTATACAACTGAACATTAACTAAAGCTCTTGATCTGTATCTGCAGGATTTTACACACTGCACTGCTGCTACATAATTGCACACATACTGATTAGACAACTGCATTAACACACCAGTGTGAAGGGTTACCTCGACACACTAGCACTGCTTTGGACAGAACTAGTACATCTGTGTGTGTGTGTGTGTGTGTGTGTGTGTGTGTGTGTGTGTGTGTGTGTGTGTGTGTGAGAGTAAAAGACAGGCTTTTTGGTCAGAAACAGAAGGTCACCATGCTGAATTATTCACAGTCTACTGGGGCCCTGAAATGGCTCCTGAAATAGTTCTGTTCAATCAGGCCAGGTGGAGAGAAACACCAGAGATCAATTACAATCACACACACACACACACACACACACACACACACACACACACACACACACACACACAGAGGGGCAGAGGGTATAGTTGTCATTACCGGAATCGGTACCGGACATCTTACTGCCATAAACATATGCTGTCTCTCTGGAAGAGTGTGTGTGTGTGTGTGTGTGTGTGTGTGTGTGTGTGTGTGCGAAAAGTGTGCGTTTGTGCATGTGTGTGCGCATATTCGTGCGCACGTGCACGCATGTATCAGGCAGGAAAATGATAAACCTGTTTGAGACAAACAGAACCAGTGTTTGTGAAACTGTGTGTGTGTGTGTGTGTGTGTGTGTACACCTGATAACAACCTGATAGTTGGATTTAAGCTCAGAGGAGATGAAGCTGCATCACCCTCCTTCTCACCTTACTTCTCACCCTCCTTCTCACCCTCTTTCATATCCTTGTCACCATTTTCAGCCTCCTTCTCATCCTCATCCCTCCTTCTCATCCTCATCATCATAGTCATCATCACCAACATAATTCTCACAATCATCATCATCCTCATCACAATCATCCTCCTCATCAAAATCATCATCCTCATCATCATCTTTTACATTATCCTCATCATCTCCAGCAGAGTGAAGATTACTACAACAGCATTAGAATACTGTGTTAATGCCTATGCTTCTCTAATGGGTATATATGGGTGTGATGGTCAGGTGTCCACAAACTTTTGGCCTTATAGGTCATATTTAAATGAGAAAAAAAAAATCATAAGTTTTAAAAAGATTGCAGTAAGTAGTTTGTCTTTCAGTCATCACTGTAAATTCTCCCTAGCAGCAGTGTTGAGCTAGTTACGTTAGCCTCTCAGTCGTGGCCTAATGGTCTGAGAGTCGGACTTGTAACCTGAAGGTGAACCTGAAGGTTGTGGGTTTGAGTCTCGGGNTGGCTGCCCACTGCTCCGGGTGTGTGTTCATGGTGTGTGTGTTCACTACTGTGTGTGTGCACTTGGATGGGTTAAATGCAGAGCGTCAAGTATGGGTCACCATACTCGGCCACAAAAGTCACTTCACTTCAGTGTGCCGTCAAATTATCACGCATTATTTTATAGAATGACAGTAGCTACAACTGCTGTTTACGTTTTAATCAAACCCCCCCTCAGTGTAATGCTAACTAGCTAGCTTTAGTTCCTTACTTTATGGTACTATTAGCTAGCTATTCATATCCAGCTAACATGATCCACTGCAGCTAGTTTCCTTACATTCCCAAATATTTTAATGATTAAAAAGTCTTTTCAGTTCCATTTCAAACATCACTAAGATGGCTGCATGATACCACATGCCCTTTGCGTATTTAACAAATTTAACCCTCTGGGTGATTTCAGCTGATTTCAGATCAACTCAGCAGTATCTCTGACGTCGGAGCGGAGCAGCTCGTCAGGAGGGAGTAGTACAGTCACCTGCCTGCACAGTTTAACGTTTAACAGGATATAATAAAACAGGGTTTTATTTTTAGTGCTCATCCCTAATGGATATACACTGTAAATATTTAATGACCAACTTATAGGATAACTCCATCCACACACGCATTAAATGTGTTTATATTCCAATATCTGATGTTTTTAGCTATTTTGGTGCTAATCTGTTGATGTTTTTTCCTCCGAAGTCAGCGGATGTTTGCTGCTATGATGTCACATTACTAGCGCGGTTACAATAGCGTTTCACAGGAGGAAGAAATGTAACGGTCTCTAGATCAAGAGCAATTAATGAGAAATGTAATACAGAAGTACTGCAGACGTTAGGGCAAATGTTGGTCCCAGAATGCAATGCTGCATGCACAACGATGCAGGTGCACTCTGCTGTAAGCAGTCAGCGATCTACAAGCTGATGAGCATGATGGCACTGACGATGGCATCATCATGAAAGCTGAAGCTTTGGAAGCTGATCTGTTGGAACAGAGCGTCCAGATGAAGAGGTGAGAGAGCTGGACAGACGAAAAGACTAAAGCGCCGCTGCATCGCTCTCTTTAAGTAGAGATGAAGCAAAGGCTAAATCCCACTGGCACCACTATCAGCAGGTAGGAAACTGAACATCGACCAACATGATGACGAAAGAAGTCCGACACCTTTGAAGATCTTGTATTAATTACGAATATCGATGCGCAGGATGGGATTTTGCATTTTTCTTTTCAACGTGATCCATGACCCAAATCTCTACCATTTAACACCCATAACAAATCAGATCATGACGCAGTCTAAGGGCGGCCAGACACGGCGACCTTTACACACAGCGTTTTGATTAATAATCCATAAGGCAGCGTAGGAGGGACAGCAGGCTGGTCAGGAAGAGCTCCAGCCACGACGCTGCCTTTCTAAATCTCTGGAGCGCTTCAGATGGTGTCCTGCTAAGCAGAATCCATGCTAAATACTCATGCTGATTATTAGCACACGTCTGAGCGCTGAGTGAGTCAGAAGCTAATTCAGCTTTTAGCAGAGACGCAGTCAGGACAGGGTTCCAGGCAGAAGTGCAGCTCATGCGGCTCCAACTGACTGGAGAAGACAAAGCAGCGCTATTAATGCCAGCTATTCATCTAACACACACACACACGCACAGATAGAGAGAGAGAGAG
>CM074948.1:6373692-6386718 GCA_037577455.1 Pangasius macronema | reverse complement strand
GGTTACAAGTCCGACTCTCAGACCATTAGGCCACGACTGCCCCCAAAAGTGCGCTGTATTTCCTAATATACATTTAACTTTTACCTCTGCGAACCCTCTGCGAACCCTCTACGAACCTTAATAACTTCCTTTATAACCAGATAAAGCCGTGAATGGTTTTGCTTGCAAAACATCAACGGAGATTTAAATGAAGAAAAAGACCCAATGTGCTGCTCCTCAGGGCGACGTCATTGTACAAGAATTCAGTAAAGTATCTCCACAGCTTATATCGTTTTATTTCAATTTTAGAATGAGCTTAGCTGGAACTGTAGCATTCCTGACATTGATAACGGTTATTTAAGCTTAAAAAAACACTAGCTAAACAATAATGCTAGCGATTGTAGCTACAGCCAACTCGTACCCAGCTTCTGGTGGTTTTTTCCCCACTGTAATAAAGTAACATGTACATGACATGGGTTACTCAGATCTGGCCACGCCCCCTTCTCCTCCCCCCTTCTCAAAGTCACAGACGATACTGCCGTCAATCGGTGCAACCTCTACGTGCAATCTCACATGCCCACCGCTCACTAAACACGGGCGCACACGGTGCGATGGTATAATAATGTACAATAAAAGTTACACACCTAATTCCAGGAACTTAACGAAGTCTACAAGGCTTCAAATTTGTCCACTTAGCCAAGTGTGTAAGTGAGTTACAAGTAAACACAGCAGTACTTTTGTAAGTTATAGCTAAATCAGTGACACTCAGCTAAGTATTAGTAAACACCTGCATGCTGTGTTTTGTGTAACTAAAGCTAGCTACTTTGTGTGGTGCGATGTGGTGTAGCATAGTGCGAAGCAGAGACGCTGTTACCAACCTGAAGTGGTTGTTTTTTTAAACCTATAACAGCACGTTCTGAAGTCAAGCCCAATTGATGATGTTCATATATCGTTATTTTAATATCGTATCGTATCGTATCGCTCAGCTCTAGCGCCCTTTGAGCCACACTTCATGTGTAAACAGAGTGTGAATGAGGGAAACCGCACAATAGACTGAAGGTGACATTCGCAGCCAGGCAGACGGCAGGGAGCTCGCCTCAGCGCATGCACGTGTGTGTGTTTTTCATTTCATGCTCCTAAGCCTGGAAAGCAAAGATTTGGTGATTTGGCACAACACGCTGTGACAACAATAGGGCCTTCGGCATTGCGCTGTGAAGAGGTGTGTCTGTGTATCCCTGTGTGTGTGTTTGTTCAAGTCGTTATAAACGCACAACTTCGCATTTTCAATCATATCCCTGATTGAGCTTTGTGTGTGTGTGTGTGTGTGTGTGTGTGTGTTAAATGGCATGTCTGAATGTTTCACTAATTACACTTGTCCTTGCTCTAATTGAGCCATTTTTCAGACAGAGATTTCCATATTTCTTCTCTCTCGCTCTCTCTCTCTCTCTCTCTCTCTGTGGGTGTGTGTGTGTGTGTGTATGTGTGTGTGTGTGCGCATGTGTGTAGGGTTTTTGTCTTTGATAAAAAGCAGTCAGTGAAAGACTTTTCATTCCCAGACAGCGCCGAAAAATGACATCCTCTCATTCTTTCTCTCTTTCCCTCTCTTGCATTCTACGTTTAATAGCCCTGTCTCCCTCCATTCCATTTCATCAAACCCGTCTCCTCCCTCATCTAATCTTTCGCTCCTTCTCTTTCTCCCTGTCCCGTCTCCATCGCTCTCTCCGGCTCAGTTGCGTTTCCGCGGATATGCTGTGGTCTCTCGCTCCCTCTCCCACGCATGCCACTCATGTTTGCCGAGGGAGAGAAAACCTACTTCCTGTTCTCTCTCGTCTCGGAACGTGTGCGAGTGTACGTGTGTGAGCGATGGTGAGGAATTCGAATTACACCACACTTCGCCATCACACACACTTACATTACTAATGTCAACTCCCACTCAAGTAAGCACATGCGACTGTGTTACATCTGTGCATGTGACTGTTCCATCATGAAGGCCATGTGGTGTGTGTGTGGTGTGTGTGTGTGAAAGTGGAGCTAATACAGATATGTTAATTAAGGAATAAACCCTTAAGGGTGTGCTGTTATAGGAAAATCCGAGCGGCTGTTATAATATTTTTATAACATTAATTATAATTAATCAACAACTTCTGACCAATCAGAAGTGAGATTGCAACAGCGCTGTGCTACAACTGAGCTGACCAGAAAGAGAAGTGGAATAACCACAAACTTCGAATCAAAGAAAGTGTTGCATGTCCAACTGTCACATGATCCCAACTGTCACATGATCCCAACTGTCACATGATCCCAACTGTCAACTGTGTTGACAGTCTGGTTTGGTTTCTGGTTTACAATGAAACACATCTGTGTGTACAATATAGACTAAATATTCCTGTGTGTAAGACGCAACAGCCTGCATTTACTGCTTTAGTCATCAACAAGGGGGCGGAGTTATTTACAAATAGCTTTTTCTCGGGGGCCGCAGGTCTGTTCCAGCTGAAATTTGGTGTTAATCTGTACGTGGATTTCTAATGATGACTGGATTACTTTAAACCATGTCCACCAATAGCCAATCAGATTTCAGCAGGGTTAGTACTGGGCTTCTGTCACAAAACCTGAACAGTACGTTCATCTATGGTCGTTTGTTTAGACTTTTATGTAACCGGGCTTGGTGCTTGGACCTCGTATTGGACCTATATTTGATATATGTATATTAAATGCTTAAGGGATTTTATGATAAGGTCACGGTAACATAGCAGACAAAATAGCACATAATACTTTACACTTCTCCATCTGGATTTGATTTACTTGCAAAAATGAACCACGGAGACAGTTATAGACGCTAACGTGCTGTCAATCATGAAAGACTGCTCACCTCCGGCAATGTGAGTGAATTTTGGGAACTTGCGCTCTTTTCAGTGAGCTACAGCGTTTGATCTTAGCACCTGCTGGTCTTCGTCAATCAGTCATTTAACATGATAGTGAGTGACATGTAGATCGGTTTATGTCGGGTCTTACAGATACAGTCCTCATTAACAGCAATCAAAACTTTTCATCAAATTACAATAGATTTGTTAAAATCTCTGTGCTCCTGTATTTTAACTGTGCGCTCCCTTTACAGCCCCAGTGCTTCCTGCTCAGAAATTTAACACATCCCTGACTGTACAGTTACGACGCCTCGGCTTCCATTTCGACACTCAGCCGACGAGCAGCCTTTATGGACAAATGTTAGCACTTGGGGCTGTCGCCATGACGACACCTCCTCCTGCATCTCAGCTGGAGAGGTGTTAGCTGCCAGCATGTAGGTCTCACACACACACACACACACACACACACACACACACACACACACACACGCACACACACACCTGAGGGAGCTGTCTCAGTTTGCATTTTCAGAAGTGCCTATGGCGATTTAGAAAATGTGTGTGTGAGCTTTTGAGTGTGTGCAGGTCTGCCTCTATTAATCCTTACTCCTGTTTCTGCTCCTGCAGAGGCAGCAATCTGTCGAGCCGCCTGATATGTTCCAAAACACACACACACACACACAGACAGACACACACACACGGTCAATCACAACACATTGGCTAATGTTTATACAATGAAGTACACAAAATGCAAGGATAAGGTCAACTAGCAGAGCGATGTTTACACAGGGGTGATTAATCAGGATTGTGTTTAGTGTGAACGCAACACACACCTGATATCTTACGACTATTTACACACCAATCAGCTAGAACACTGCATGCATGGTGGACAGCTGAAAATATGATGGTAGCTAAAAATACAGTCTAGTGCCTGACATTTTTTAACCCCACCCACGTCCATATTAGTCAACGAATTCGTCAGCGCCAAAATATTAACTCGCTCTACAATTACAGGTCCAATCTGTTTCCCCCCCACCCACTCAGTAGTCTGTAATTCTGGAGTGATCCCAATACGAAGTCGACTGCACTGCTGAATTCTCGATTGTGATAGGCCAGAAGGTGTTGATTCATTTTCTACAAGAGCAGCTCTGGCAGTAGTAGTACTGTAATTCAATTCACAGGTTTATATTAATGTGCTCGTTGTTGTTTCCATAGTAACAGCTCATTCATGGGGACCTGTATGGCCGACACTCTATATAATCTAAGGCTAAGAATAAACAGATTATAAAAAAAAACAAAAACACACGTTGTTATGGAAGAAAGAAAAGCATATAACTGTTGATATGGTGAGGTTTTCAGTAAGGAGATGTTTATTGAACGTTTATGGAAGGAGTCTCCAGTGTCAGCGCTTTGGAACAGTCTTACGAAACTTTGCGGTTTCGTGATAACATGACACGGTGTGTGTGTTTTTTTTTGCCTTATTAAATTCAATTGAGGTTAAGCAGATGACTGTTTGTAGCCATTATAACAGGAGCTAACTTGTTTCATGGACTTTCCACAACATTAATGCACGTAACGGTAAATGAATTAAACGTATAATAAAACGAGGGGAAAGTGATCACCTTGGCTGTGGTAGCAGCAGCTCGGGGTTGCATCACACTGCATCAAACCGCCCTGCTGTTGCTTTTTCCTATAATAGCACGCACATAAGTGATTTCTTTCTCACAAAATATAAGCCGTCTCTCTCAACTCATTGTGATTACTGTAAATATATTATACTGTATTGTATAGTTTATTATGTATTGTGTATTAATTATACTTTTACTATATTGTGCTCTCGTTTTCTGATTATTGATTATTTCTCAACAAAGAAGGTCTAAAGGTATTTAAGAACTGTGTGGAAATGGAAGTGATTCAGAAAGGAGGATCTGTAATGAAGATGTATGTAAGTAGAGAGACGACACATGATTAACAAACTCATGTGTCTGAATCAGTCAAATCCACCAAATCCATTCATGTGCAGTCTGAACGTGTCTTCTAGGGCTTTCATGGCAGATCTGAATGCATGCTGGTCATGTCCCTGTTTTTAAAGTATGGCACAATTAACACACAGATACACACACGTACAGAGAAACCCAGAAAGGCAGACACACACACACACACGCGCACACACACACCCAGACAGGCAGACACACACATTCATAGAGACACACATACATACAGAGAGTCCCAGATAGGTGGGCAGAGATACACACACAAAGTGACACACACAAAGTGACACACACAAAGTGACACAAACACACACACACACACACACACACACACACACACACACACAGACCCAGACAGGCAGACACACACACATTCATAGAGACACACATACATACAGAGAGTCCCAGATAGGTGGGCAGAGATACACACAAAGTGACACACACACAAAGTGACACACACACACAAAGTGACACACACACACAAAGTGACACACACACATTCATAGAGACACACATACATACAGAGAGTCCCAGATAGGTGGGCAGAGGTACACACACAAAGTGACACACACACAAAGTGACACACACACAAAGTGACACACACACACACACACACACACACACACACACACACACACAGACACAGACATTTTTGCTTTTGCTGAGATCAGTCATTACATTTGCTTATTGAGCTAAAATCAAAATCTGTGTGCAGGGATCACTGAATGTGACATGTGGAATCGGCAAAATGTGCGGGACAAAAAACAGAAACAGATGCACACACAGACACAGACACACACAGACACACACAGACACACACAAACACACAGAGACACACACACACACACACACAAGTGACATTTATTTAAATTAGTGAAACCAGACAATATACTGAAGTATGATGGCCTTTGCAAATATCATTTCCACAAACTAAGCTCTGTCTCTGTCTCTCTGTCTCTCTCTCACACACACACACACACACACACACACACACACACACACACACACACACAGCCTCTGAGGAGCTGTTAAGAGGGAGTGAGAGAGTGCCCAGGCCCTTCCTTCCTCCCTCGTTCTCTTGCTATGTGTCCTCATTCCTGTCCTCCGCTCACAAGCAAGTGCTCGCAGGAAGGACGAGTCTGTTCACTTCCTCACGCACAACTTCCCATCTCCTCTACAGACACAAAAACAGCCCCGGGGCGCACTCTCTCTCACACACACACACGCGCGCACACGCACACACACGCACGCATTTAGCTCGCACGCACGCTGTTAGCTCTCTGAGACACACATCAGTTTATTAGGTGGAGTGTTATGAACAGATAACGCACATTACATGGGGGATGTTCATACGCCCACACACACACACACACACACACACACACACACACACACACACACACACACACACACAGTCTCCCACAGCCCATGATGATAATAAGCGAAGAGTCACCAAAGACGTCACACACTCTCACACAAGCTGAGCTTAGAGAGAGTCACAGGATAAAGGTGTGAGGCGAGTCTGCGCATGCACGCAGTCTCCTTTATTAAAACGATTAGCTGCTAATGACCCCACTGTAAACCTGTTAACAGATCAGGAGAGAGACACATGATAGAGAAAGAGAGAGAGACGCACGAGAGACAGAAAAGAGCGAGAGAGGAGTTTAACGAGACAGATGGAATGCAGAAGGAGAGAAAAACAGCAGACAGAAATATCCGAAGGCAACAGCTAGCCCTGACAGCAAGTTTTAAAGAAATACAATAGCATATTCTCAGCCTAATGCAGGTTTCTCATACGCTGGGTCACATGATTTACAAATGGGGTCACATTCAGACACGCCACCTTTAAATAAATAGCGTACATACTTGTGTACTATTCCAGACTCTCACTGAGTTACAACACTAACCGGGTTTTCTATTACAGGTAGTGTTTGAATTTTAAAAACCTCTCATGTCGCCTTCAACCCTTCTGTAAAGTCTGTTTTGCGTATCAGTCTTCTGGAGCTTCTAGGTTAGCAAATACTTTCGAATGTACGGTCAGATTTTTTATATGAGATGCAACCCATGACAACATTCAAGATGACGGTGGAAAGGTTCAAAG
Source organism: Pangasius macronema (assembly GCA_037577455.1). Taxonomy (NCBI): domain Eukaryota; kingdom Metazoa; phylum Chordata; class Actinopteri; order Siluriformes; family Pangasiidae; genus Pangasius; species Pangasius macronema. Next base: position 6,379,786 of record CM074948.1, on the reverse strand, counting down.
CGAGACATAAGGATCACGATATAGAAAAACGATCAGCTGGTGGACTGCAATCTACAACCAAGTACATGAAGGTGAAATGCTGTAGTCCAGAAAGTCTAGTTTTTTAAGCATCAATCACGTGCATTTGTGTCAGTTATTTAGCTGGAGGCAGAAAGAGCAGAGTTCTCACTGACTTTCGGAGCTCTGTCATTTTATTTACCCTCTTTGTCCCGATTCCCAAGTAGGACTCGAAGACCGCTAACAAGTCTAGTCCTTCATGTTACACATTTGTATGCCTGAAAAATACCCTTAAAATATACGTCAAAGGGAAGAGAGGGAAGCTACTGGTGAAAAATGATTTCAGACATTTGACCTTGCTGTGACCTTGGGAATCTGTTTGGCTCAGTTCCAAAATCTAAACAGAAATATTGAAATGTCATGCTAACGAGCATCTGAAAACATCATGAAAAAACCCCAGAATGTTTAAAGATGAATGGCCGTGTTTATTCTCCGCATCGATTCAAACCAAACGTTTCGTCTGTATAACGTTATTATAGATGTAGAACTGTAATAAAGCGCTCCGGATGAGATATACATACACGAAGGAAGTCTGGATGTAGCTTTAACTAACTTTCCAATACTACTCCATTTAAAAACGGCTTTTCCTCTGGGAATCCTGGATGCTTCCCGTTTGCCTAATTTATATAAAATCTGTATGTTTTCAAGTTTAATTTTTGATGTTTGGGTTCTGATGGTGTTAAAATTACAAAACCGTAATCTGTTCACTTCAATGATGTGTTTTTTAAAGGCAAATCCTGACCAAACAAGTTCTGGACAAAGCAAAGAAATTGGCAAAAAAAAAATCATTTTTTATTAAAATTTACTCAAAAAACACACCAAAGGGGGAAAAATTGTATTTAAAACGATGTGTATATAATTCAAATGTATGAAATTCATATTCTGGCAGATTAATTTTAAAGAACACACACACACACACACACACACACACACACACACACACACAAAGACATAAGCATTCCTTTGCTGCCGTTTCTGCTGGGGGTTTATCAGCACAGATGCGTAGATAGAGAACAACTCTGAAGCGCTCAATGCTCAGGACAAGCTCTAGCAAGATTTACATTTACAGGAAAAGCCTAATGTATGCTTAAGAGCAGTGATGTGTTGCAGGAGGCATGTAGATCGTTCCCACACTTTAAGACTGACTCACGCTGTTATAATGCCAGTTCTTCAGCGCTGCAGCGATACAGCGGATGACTGCAGTACCACGGAATTGAGATCACTATGTCATGTTTAAGTCATAACCTCAGTGCCGTTCTAGCTTTTCTCAGTGGCTCACAAACTCAAGCGAGAACAACAGCAGCAGCATGATGGGGGATGGGGATGATTACTCCCCAATGACATGCACGTGAGCAAAACGTGAAGATGCTCAAAAACTGATCATCTGACTGCTGGAGGTGAATCAGCTCCGCTTTGGGTGAAATCCCTGACTTTGCGTCAAGGCGGCTTTAATGATTTATAAGACGAGACCTACACATACCGAAGAGAAGACAGAGAAGGATGGGAGAGGGGAAAAAAAGAGATTCTAGCAAAATTTCTCAAAAACGTCTGTAGTTTCTTTAGAAATCTGTTCCATTTTAGTAATATTTCTGTTAATAATGTAAATTATTATACTGATTATCAGCACGGCTCTGATTCGGCCGTAGACACGGTCGTGTCTATATTCAGTACAACCTCATTTACATTTTACATTTATGGCATTTGGTAGACACCCTTATCCAGAGCGACTTACATTTATCTCATTTATACAACTGAGCAATTGAGGGTTAAGGGCCTTGCTCAAGGGCCCAGCAGTGGCAGCNTTTATACAACTGAGCAGTTGAGGGTTAAGGGCCTTGCTCAAGGGCCCACCAGTGGCAGCTTGGTGGTGCTGGGGCTCAAACTCATGACCTTCCGATCAGTAGCCCAACGTCCTAACCTCAAGACTGCGAGGGTGATATTGCTTTTATACAACAGTTCTTCTCGAAACAAGAAATTAATATTGAGTAAGTGACATCTTGGACACAATATGGCCAAATGTTCTGTTTATTTTCGCTCCGCTGGTGGAAACAGATCCCGAAGAAGCCACGCTCACTTTATAGCACATCGGCTAGCTGGCTAGCTAGCCCAAGTTGTTTTATACGTTCACCTTAAAAGGTGTTTCTGGTAAAATCGGCGTCCCTTCTTCCTTTGCATCTTCATCTGACGAACTTTCATACTTAGTTATATTCCCAAAAAGTATCATTTGCAACGTCTTCTGATGATACCACTGTAATAACGATTTCAATTCAATTCAATTTTATCTGTATAGACTGTTTAACAATGCACATCGTCACAAAGCAGCTTTATTGAAATGTATCAATTCTGGACATACATTTTTTAAATTCATAAATGTATCCCTAATGAGCGAGTCAGAGGCGACGGTGGTAAGGAAAACCTCCCTGAGGCGACATGAGGAAGAAACACTGAGAGGAACCAGACTCAAAAGGAAACCTGTCCTCATCCGGGTGACACCGGATAGTGCGATTATAAATAAATCCCTTCTATAACTGTGTGCTCTATAGTCAAAAAGCGCAATTGTGTAACCAGGAACGTCTGAGCTTATGAATACGAGGGTCATTTCAGGGTCATATCAGGGTCATTTCAGCACTTCGATTTCATTATTCATAGCTTAATTGAATTATTAACTAGCTATGTAAATTAAAGCTCCTATGTCTTCATTGCCTGGAACGGACTAGTGGTCTCTACCGCAATTTAATAACATATGGTGGAAATGATTCGCTAGGTAAATGTGTTTCTTTTCTGAGAGAACGTCTGAGGTGGCGCATCACGTTGGTGCTCTAGACAAAACAACAGCAAGTTGTTGAACAACCTTCTGGCTGTGAGCTGTGGTGTTTATTATTATTCCATGTTTTTCCGATCTGACTAGCGTCTTTATTTTTGCTCGATGTGTTTACAACTGAGGTGACTCCATGTCGTAGTAGGAGATTTCCATAACAGCTTGCTTTCTTTTCTTTTTTTTTTTTCTTTTATAAAGAGTAGTTTGCAGTGTAGCTGCAGCTCTGAGGTATGTTGCAACACTGTGAGGTGTATTTTGGATAAATACACGTACCGGTTGAACACTTTTGCTTTGCGGAAGTCAGGAGTGAGAAGCGTTTTTCTTTCTCTGTTTTCTTTGTTGAAAGAGAGAAGAACGAACAAAGTAAAACAAGTGTCATCTGAGATTCTGTCTGATTCACGGTGTGCCCTGAGGCTCTCACACACCTTAAAGGGGTAGTGTGTAATTTTTTTAAAGTGTTTCTAAAGCTGTAATAAAGATGATTTACATTTCTATAGTGGAAAAACCCATGAATCATGAGATCACCATGTAATGGATCGGTCTAGATTTTCCATTTCATGCTCATGTTTTCTTAAACAAGAAACTTTTAATAGAGGAGGATGGGCTCAGCTGAAGGAGAAGTCTTGTCAGTTGCGGTGTTGAACTTACCGAGGAACTCGAGGAACTGTGTCATGTTGGAGCTCCATGAGTTCGAGCTACAAAGTGGGGAAGAAAAAACATCAACGCCTCCATGTTTGTCTTTTCTTATCAGAAACCAGCAAGCAAACATTCCAAGCTGAAATTCTCACGTGACAGGGTGCTTGCTTTGGTTTTTTCCTAGCTGGAGGTCAGAAATGGCAAGTTTTAGAAATGGCAAAGTTACAGATTGCTCCTTTAATAGGCCAGAGAAGCTGTTTTCTGCAGACAAGTCTGGATAATTCCACCATGAAGCAGTCTAAAAACGCCTAAATCTTTTACTACTAAGCTAAACGCCTGTCAAAGACTTTTCCTGGCAAAGACTTCAAGTCAGAGTCCATGTTTGAGGACGGAAAAGTAAAATAATAAAGCAGAGGACACTAAAGACATTAATCTAATGAGGCGTGTGGTATGTAAGAAGGGAAAATCAAGGAAAAGAAGTGAGCTCTCATGCCAGAACTTCGAAAGTTTACTCTAAGCTCAGCTCTTCAGAAACGCTGGCAGTTATTGAGGATGACAAAAAAAAAAAAAAAAAGCAAAGAAGGGAAAAAAAAATTCAGGAAAGAATTTTAAAGCCGGGGCTCTACAACCTGAAACTTTATATATCAAGTTTGGTGATCTGCTTGGAAAGTGGAATTTAGTGGGATGGTTTGGGTGGCTGTGGTTTTTTTTAGGTGCAGAAATGAGTCACACCATCATCACCTCAAAACAAAACACACACTCGCTGCTATGATATTCGAGTCCATTTCTACACACTTCCAAGCAACTGTGCTCATTACTGCTTCGGTGAATCAGTAGCGGGGTTTCCACACAGCTGTTTATGCAAATGTCGAAGGTGTGACTTTAATAATAATAAAAAAAAGAAGCTCAATGGAAAAGCTATAGATTTTTAAAACGTTGGCGTACCGAAAAAAGAAGTGATACAAAGAGGAAAAAACACGTGTAATCAGTGACGTATCATGTATTTCAGTATGATGAGGTCATCTTGTTGAACCGTTTCAGAATACTGTACACAACGCTACGATTCACCTTTCCTTCTGCTGCTAAATTTTGTGAAATGTTCAGAAACATTGTTCTGTAGTGGCTCCTTGCCCGACAGCAACCATGTTCATATCTGTGGGTGTGAAAAAGCACACTATTCCCCACACAAACACACACACACACACAATAGAGGAACAAAAGCGCCGCACACACCATACAGAAATTCCCCCTGTCATCATCTCAGGACATGTAGCGTACCTGTGGTGAACAACACAGCTCTTTTCTCCTCACACGCTGAAAGACTTTTCCACAAAGCCGACCCTCACTGTGGGATCTGTGTTTGTTTGTTTTTTTTTGTGTGTGTGTGTGTATGAATGAAGCTTTTGTGTGGCTGATGTCACGGTGGAGTGAGTATTTGAATTTCATAATCCCGCTATTTTTTTTTTTCTATATATATACATAAGATTGAGCATATTTACATTTCTTACTGTTCCGTCCAATAAACACCATACAATTTACCTGTTTAGACATCGCAACCCACAATGCAACGCAAAACCTCACAGCTCTGCAACTGTCAAATAGACAAAAGCTGCTCAAATGCGTCTTTGGTACTGGACTAAAAGGATAAAGGAAGGCTGGGATTAGATTCAAGTAGACTGTTAGCTGAAATAACCGCACTGATGCACGAACATAATCCAGGAAAAGATTAATAAAGATTAATAAAGCTAACTATTATGGGTTATTATGTCATGCGCAGATACGACACAGAGCTGATTACTGTTAATAAAAGTGTCTTCAGTAAAGCAGCTGCATAAAATCTTCTAAATTAGGGATGTAGCTGAACATAAATATACAGTGTTATTCAGAATCAACATATAATGCCTTCTACATGAATACGATAATACTACACGATATTTTACACTATGTATATATTTACATATATTTATCTCATTAGGAGATTATTATATAACAAATATAAGACCACTAAGCCTATTTATAGACATATTCATAGTCATTTCAGGCCTAAAGTAGTTTTATTCTATTCTATTATTATTCTATTTTGCTTCAAGAAACGACTCAATAAAATAACATAAATATAATAAACATAAAGTAAATAAAAGTAAGCCGAACTGCCTACAACTAAAGAATACAATAAGCTCGAAATAAGTAAAAAGATCTTTAAAAAAAGCCTTAAAAATATTCACATATTTGTTGGAAAACAATCTATTAAGGCGAACTATTATTAAATTTGCCTACATTTAAGCTAATTTTTTCTCTGAGATATCATTTTGTGCAGTGGAATTATTACTACTATTAGCCAGAGGTGTGCATTCTTCAGGGACTCAAAGTCACAGAAGCGGGAGGTTTTTATTTTAACGCTGGCACGAGCTATCAGTCAGATACTAAACATGTGGGACAAAGAAAGAGCATGTTTACTAACATGAGTGTGTTGTGCGGCGTGACGTATTCGCTGCATCATTAGTAACTGCCTGGTCAGGGTTGCGGTGCGCTGCATCATTAGTACCTGCCTGGTCAGGGTTGCGGTGCGCTGCATCATTAGTA
>CM074948.1:6332207-6343494 GCA_037577455.1 Pangasius macronema | reverse complement strand
CTCCCAAAGAGAACCTCAACATCTTCAGCTCTGCTACCTCTAGCTCTGACTCCTGCCTCTTCCTCAGTGCCACTGTTAGTGTTTGAATTTTAAAATCCTCTCTTGTAGCCTTTAAATCTACAGAAAGGTCTGTTTTGAGTATCATTCTTCTGGATTAGCAAATAATTTCAATAGTTTCAACACCAAATTTCTGTTGTCCGTCACCAAAAGTATCATTTTGCTGCCTTGACACCAAATTTTAAAACATGTTGGCAGGCAGTTTTTTTTAATTATCGAGATTAAAACAATTTAATACCATGACAATAAATCAAGGCTTCAAGAAAGAAACCTTCCAAATAAAACTGCCAAATACAACAAATTAAACAGGAGCTTAACGCTTAAAAACAACTGAACAGCTCCACACTAAACAAACAAACTAAAGCAACAAAAACACAAACCTGCTCTGAACATAATCATTATCCACAACGATGCCGTTATTCTGTGTATAACTTTAACCAGATGGATTAAAGTGCTCTTGAAGCGGCTCATTAGTGGCATTAGTCATGCATTAGGAGAGTGTAACAACACCTCCATCTGATGATGTAATAGTTCAGTTCTCAAACTGATGGAAAAATGTGGGTTGTTTAGAAAATATAATAAACATAAGTGTAGATGTAGGCATTCGTGTACACATTCTCAAGACCAGAAACCACACAATCCAACAATAATTATTAAAAACACTGCAGAATTTTGTTTTCCAATGATACACTAACAGTTTTTTTGTGTGTTTGTGTCGAAGCAGTGAACAGCTCACTACATCATTTTGTTATTAAATACACACAATGACAGTAAAGAAGACTTTGACTATTCAGTAGCTGCACACGAGTGAGTGAGTGAGTGGTTCACCTTCTCCTGCAGGGCTTCCCTCATCTCCTGGATGCCGGTGCGTTTGATGAACTCCGGCAGCTCGAAAGGCGGTTTCTCGATACCCCTCTTACCCTGCAGGTACTTCCTCTTGAAGCACCAGTGGCGAGGCACGGGTACAGTGTTCCTCGTGGCCTTCAGATGCACCAGCAGCTTGGGCTCCTGTGCCGTCACGTCATGCATCTCCACCACGTCCGGACGCGCCACCAGCTAGCGGGCGAGAGAAAACCGTGACCAACGCTTGCACACTGTAGTTATAGAATATGGAAATCGGGCTCGAGAATCTTATATTATATTTCTACACATATCTACGCGTGTGAGGGTGAGTTTTCGTGAGAAACCTGTTTGAGCTCAGCTACAGTCAGCCTGTTCATCCTTCTCAGCTTCTTCTTGGAGAGTTTTGGCACATCCGGTTTGGTTTCCTGTGGGAACAGAAAGAGGTGGAGATATTTAACATAGAACACACTGAACCAAACCTGAATAGACTCGAGCGTTGCAGGTACACGGACACGTCACCTCGTCACTGTCGTCGCTGTCTTTCTTTTCCTCTAAAAACTTCTTCTTATACGAGGTGATCTCCTGCTTCTCAGTCTTCTCCGGTTCCTTCTCCTTCTCTTTCTTCACGTCATCTGTCAACTGGGGCCAGAGCAGAAATCCATAAATAACACGTCTTAGCAATCAGGAGAGCTTCTATGCCCTTCTCGCATTCTCTGGGTTTTCGAGGAGTTGGGTTTCAGTATTAAGACGCACCCCTTTAAACTCAGCAAGAGGTAAACACTCACCTTAAACGCTTCGAAGATCCTCTTGAAGAAAATGTAGTTGGGGTCGTAGATCTCTGGCTCCTCTGTGACGTACTCGATCTCCACTTCAGGATCTTTCTCTTTGTCCTTCTCGGCCTTGTTGTTTCTCGCCTCCACTTGCTCATTCTTCTCCTGATTCCTCTTCTTCTTCTTCCTCCGGTTACGGCGTCTGCGGCTTTTCTGGGGGTCACATTGAAGTTTTCAAGGTCACCTCCCTTTTTAAACTCCTGCTACGTTATGATTCGAAATCGGCGTCGCATTAACAGATTCCTGATAGATTTATAAGACTCCAATCCTATCATAGCCTTGTTGAATTGTCAAATCAGATTTGTCAGAGTTGATTAATTGCCTACAACAGCAGCTCTGACCTCAAGGTTTATAATTAAAGCGCTAGTTCTGATTGAAGTAACAAGGATATCACTGTAGACTGTGTTTCTGATGCCGTTTGGAAGATCTGAAAATTTGTTCACACATTAACATGATATGGTGAAGTTTTTGGAAGGAGTGTCCAAGTAGGAGGATCATCTTTTTTTTTGCTATATAACCTAAGCTGCACTTTTTGTCTTATTAAATTCAAGAGAGAGAAAAAAAGATGGTTTTGAACGAATGAATATTTGTTATGGATGTTGCACAACATTCAATGTATCTATAAATGAATAAAAAGCATCATGTTTTGTTTAATTAATAAACACACACACACTGGGATGCTATTGGGAAATACTCAGCCTCAGGGTGGTATCAGTGACTCCGTTTAGTGTCAGGCTGCGTCTCACCACCCTGTAGTTAATTATATTTTCCTCTTATATCTTCCTATAGCATGCTGTGTTTTATGCCTTGGTTCGACTCTTTCTCCAATCAGATCTTCTTCTTCTTCGCAATGTTCTAAATGAGTTTACAAGTCTGCCTGTGACAGTAATTCAATCAACGGACTTATATTTCTTGCGGCAGAATTAACAAAGCTATTAGTTTAATTACCATCTCCAGTAGGAAGTTTTAATCTCCTCTCGCTTTTTAAATAAAGTAACTTTAAACTAGCTTAATTACTTTATCGACCAATTAACAGTGCAGCGGTGATGAACGCGACATCTCGTTTTATTAACGCGTACAACAAACCTCTCTACTGACCACACAAAGTGAAAGAAAAGGCTGTAAAACTCACGTCCTTTTTCGAGAGAGTGCTTTCTTCTTCATCGTCTGAGTATGGACGAGAGCTGTTCATCTCCATGTCGGCCATGTCATCGTCTTCCTCCTCTGAGAACACAACACACACTGAGCGTTAGCCTTTTTGTTTTCTGCAGCACGGTCTGTTAGGCTCAGAGCGTTCACTGCATTCTGACCTGTAGGAGCGGCAATGAGCTGCTCCTGTCTGATCTCCTTCAGCTGCAGGATCTTCTCCAGAGCCTGAGGGATCTTCGGCCCGATTCCCACATCATCACTCGGCCACACCTGCTCACACACCGCAAGAGATAAAACATCTGGTTCAGCACAGAGTAACAACATATATTACATTAAGGTCTGCTATTTTTTAGTCATTTCCAAAAGTTTAATGGAGAAGAACCAGTGCACTCGTGAAATCCCATAATGCACTGCACTGGCCAGTGACAAGCTCCTGTACCCAAGCAGATACACAACACCCATAACACACTGGAGCGATCACAAAACCATCGCCGCGCCGCGTGAAAGAGCGGTTCATACCTCTCTCGCGTCCTCTCCAGGTGGAGGGGGTACTCTCTGCCTCTGACTCGTCTGCGATACCATGGAAACGCCTGGAGGGGGTGGACCACTGGTTGTCAAGGCTACAAAAAGAAGTGTTGAGATGGAGAAGGATGAAGATTAAGAAGTGAGAAATACCATCACAGACTAAACCTGATTATTTCACACACACACACAAAAAAAAATCCAGCGGTCTACATTCAAGATTCAAAGAACTTTATTAATCCCAGGAGGAAGTTGCTTATATGGCTATACGGCTACATTACTGTAGAAGTGTAGATCTGGATTGAACTGGAAATGGCTGCTGTCAAATAAAGACATGACACATGACAATTGACGTACACTCCTCTGCTCACAAGAGACAGCAAGAGTGAGAGACATGTCAACACATCCCCAAGTCTTAAGCCGTGCGTTCATCTTTAATAAGAGCTCATCAGTAATCAAAAGCACTGCAGTGGAATACACTGGGGGCACAAAGACTTGGCTACACTGCAAAGGCAGCGAGGGCTAATATTAATGAAATATCATTATTTATATTATATTTATCTGAACTGAATCACTGGATCCGGCTCGAACCGAATCATATCAAATCAGCAGTGAATTGAAGTGTATAGAATAATTACTTATTTATTGTTATTGTGTCGTATCATTTACTATGTATTGAACTTTGATTCATATCATCTTCAGTAGGTTTAAAGGCTACGCGAGACTTTTGTTTGAATTCAAATGCTAACAGGAACCGAGGAATGGGTTAGTGTTAAAAAGCAAAGCCGCTTAAAATAGTACACAGGTATGATCTGAGACATGGCTCTACATCATACATTTTCCCCAACATACACCATCGATGACCGGAATAAACACAGGATATGCCTGGCGGCCATCTTGCCTAGGTGATGCACAACAATGCAGCTAAAAGCAGCTATAATTGTGATCTCAGTGTGAAGTGGAGGAACAGACAGTAACCTCTGAGTGGAGGAATGGGGGGCAGCAGGTTGGGCGCAGGTCCCGGTTCTGGAGCCCGGGTGCCTGGTGGTCCTGTCTGCTGCAGCTTGACCAGCTCCTGCTGCCTCTCGTGCTCCAGGAGCTGCGCAGCCTGGAGACAAACATGAGAGAAAGCTTAGTGCTGAAATGGGAACAAAACTAGGAATGAAAGTCGCTGAACATTATCAAACATGTGTACATAAGTACAGTGATAATAGTGTTCATGAAGTGACTTAGGCTCTGATCTCTTACTCTCTTCTGTTGCTCCAGAAGTTCCTGCTCTTTTAGCTGCTCCTCCATCACTCTGGAATCCCCCTGAAACACAACAGACGTTAACCCATTTCACCTTCATCAGCAGTAACCTAAATAACATGGGTCATAAGAAGGAAACAATATCTTAAATACACAATATCGTGTTCAATTTTATCTATATGCATTTCACAGATATCACAGTTTGTGACCAACATTGCTTCCTGTAGCAAGGAGCAGCAGTTTAGATGCTAAAATTCATTATTAACTGAACTACATTTTGCGGTCACTTGGTTAAACTTAAATAGTTACTTTTCATGCATTGTTGAAATGTCTTCATGTTTTATGTACAGGATCGTTTTCTGACACGTTGCCCACCTCTAAGGGCAAACGAATGTATTTATGATTTGTCCATTCCTGGTATTCCATATCTGGTCCTTGAAACCTATTTAAGCACAGCCTACCAGTCACACTCTCATACCTGGCTGGCCCTCTGGGCCATCTTCTGCGGGTCGTCCTGTGGCATGCCAGAGGAGACACCCGGCGGCTCCATGCTCATGCGTATGCCAGGTGGAGGAGGTCCTCCCATCATGCTCATGGCCTGCAGCACACCCATGCCTGGGGGCAGAGGCATGGAAGGCATCGGGGGCATGGGAGGCAGACCTGGCATCTGACACAATGAGAGAATTTGCATGAAACACAGAAATTACTGCTGCTTGAACACCACAAGGCAAAAAACCTTAATGCACCACTACTCTAACATCATGCTAAGCAAAGTGGCATTCGCGGATCATCTGTTAGCTGCCCTACATGACCTGAGCTACGTAAAGAGTTTGCGGAGATCTCTTACCGTGGTCATGGCCTTGTCCTCTCCGCCCGGCAAGCTGGGTTTAGTCAGCATCACACCCGTCTGAGGAAACAAATCACAACCTAAAGCTTGCACTCGGTGGAATCAAGACACACACGACTTTTACACTGACTCATAGGTGCAGTTTTAGACCGTCGCTATTAACAAGAACTCAAGCCTCTGTGGACGGTATCAGGGCCTTGGCAGCACAAAAACCCAGAATATATTTCACAAGAACCAATTTCAACAGAAAATAAGAAAACAGTCCCCTTATGCTCAGTGCGATAGTGCAGACAGAAAGGAAACATCCAAAGACTACGGCTTTAAACCCTTATCGAGAATATACAGGGTGTCCGAACCCAACAGGAGCGAAACTACAAACATGAGACTTTATACTTATTATTTATTTACACTTATTTTTTTTTCCAGACAGGTGAAAAGTGGCACTAACACTGGATGAAAGCGTAGAGATAATGCTTCTTGGTACTTCCACTGGTTCCTGATTTTTGGGCCACTCTGTATATTACTACAACTGAATCTTCATCCGCTTCCCTAAAACGATTCAGCAGGCTGGGAAAAGACTTTCACACCTTTCCACCAGACACACACAAGAACCGTTACAATGTGACCTGAGCTGCAAAAGTATATTCACTCTGTTAGGAAACCGCAGCAACTACCACAGCAAATTCTGCTTTAGTAACTGGAATATTTTACTGATTTTCAAATCTGAATAAAGATATAAAAAATTGGGAAACTGGATTGTGTAATTTTGATACTTTATAATGACAGAAGGAAAGGATTGGAGACCATACTGGAGCCAGGCTTATCGCTGCCTAGTCCTCCTCAGGAGTGTGTGAGAGGGCAGAGGTGGGAGTTACGACTTGATGTGTGTGTTCGAGTTGTTTTGATCAGGAAGGGAAAAAAATGCACGCAAAATAGTCTTTTTTTTTTTTTGTATTATCAATGACAAAAAATCATTTTGCCTTACTGAAGGCTTAAATAGATTTCATGCATATGACGTACTGTGATTTGAAATGCATGAAATAAACTCTAAGGTCTTTAAGTGCTGACATGCAGTTTGTTATCCTCTGAAATTAGTCCCTCACATTTACAATTATATATGTTTATCTATCTATCTATCTCTATATATATATGGTGGAAAGTGGGCTTACCTGCATCATGTAGGATTTCAGTCTGTCTATTAACTCTTCTCTTGGGCCTAAAGAAAGAACAGAGCAGACTTTCAGCATTTACACATTAAAAGGAAAATAAAACAGTACAAATGAATATATTAGAAAGGAAATGGAGTCGAAAGGAGGCTTAAACACATCACTGAGAGACTGAGTCCAGGAGCTGTGGAGCTCAGCGTTAGCTTTTTCCCCCTTTTTGCTTTACACACACAACACAAACATGGCGGCCAGCCTCATTCATTAGCCCCAGCCTCACGCCTCATTACTACTGAAGCAGTAAAATACACGAAGCAAGGAATAAAACGCAAATACAGCAAAAGCATTTTGTAGCAAGACACGAGTTATGAAGTATCGCCAAACTGCAGCTGTTTTAGTTAGTGAAAGCCAATGCTGCCGCTAATGCTAACGCTAACTCTAATGCTAGCTCTAATGCTAGCGCTAATATACGAGGTGCTGCTCGGTGTTAGCAGAGCTAGCTAACCGGTGCACTAACTCGGGAGTTTTATTCACATTAGCTCGTTTTTCTCACCCATGACCGGCGCTCCAATCTCCGCCAGCTTGGCCTGTAACTCGGGGACGCTCCATGAGTTCAGGTCCGGAGTAGACTCTGCGCCCGGGACTCCGTCAGCCGCCATCTTTACTTTTTCTCTCCCTCACACACACACCGCTCCGCACACAACACAAATCTGGCGCAGAGGATCATGGGAACTTCCGCGTTCGTCGCGCGCACGCATATACACATATAAAAGTCCCCCAAGCCAGTGAATAAAAATACACAGAAATGGCTGCAGTCATGGCTTCAGAGATCTCTCAAAGAGTAATAATAATTCAAATAATTTTATTAATAATCCCACTTCTATGTGGAATCTAATCCCTAACCACATTTTCTCAAATCTAGGTGGTTATTTATTTATTTATAGTACAATTACAATTATGAAAATCCCTGTCAAATTATCTCCTTTTCAGAAACAAATGCTATTGGCCTGCTTCGTCATTTTTAAGCATGATTTCACACCTCACACATATCCCAATAAGGTCTTGTTATTTAAAAACAAATTGCTTTTCTTTGACAGTTGGTTTAGAAATGGTATTCTTTTTGTAGCTCAACAATCAAAATGGATCAATCTGTAATTATTCTGATTTTTTTTTTAAAACATGGAATGGAAAGAGTTAGTCATTGTGGCTGATGCAGTACTGCAGGGAGTTATTATTGCTTCTCAAAGGGTTTTGTCCTGCAACTCTTTCTTTTCCATTTGTGGATATCTGCGCATCATTTAAAATCAGAGTTCTGTTTCAGGAAGGATTGTGTCCATGCCTTTCGTGATTTCATACTGGAATGGAATTGTAGTTGTGAATGGAAATGATATTCCTTGGAAGAAAGTCCAGTCCTTACCGCACAACCTTCTTATAACTAATAAAGTGAATGAAGTAACATTTAAACCAATTCCTAGATTTTACCCTGATAAGTTCTCTCTTAAAATACTTCCAGACGATTTCCACATAAATGGTCTTTTCTGTTTGGATAAACCAGACACTGGTGCTGGACCCACACTGATAAATTCTGGTCTGTTTTTACTTATAATTATAGAAATGCCATTTTTGGTTTTCCAAAATATGAAAAAAGAAATGGCACCTTTTTCTTTATAAATTGTACATTATTATTAGCAAAGTACCATATTCATAAATGTAAATTCTCAGAGTGCAAACCTCTCCGTCTGGTCTTCAGATGTGAGATTAAGAGTTATTTTGAGTCTATTGGACAATCAGAAAAGTTAAAAGCAGTAAGAACGTTTCCTTTGTACAAAGACTTGGAGATCAGTCGGGACTAATATTAGTATCTGTGAGTACTTTTTATTTTTTAATTCTTTCCCTCTGTTCTCCTGGCTTGTTGATATTGTGTTATTGTGCCCTTACTTGCAAAATTAAAAAAATAAAAATTAAAAGTCCTCCTTGGGAATTAGATTTTGCGTTTGAGCTGATACATTCACATGGAGAATATCTGAGATATGCAGAATTTAGTGATAAACACACTGAAATATCAGAAACAGATTTTAAAATGACTACTTAACATATATCTCCTAAAATTCTTCATTTAATAAAATCTATTCTCTTATAATATGTTTTATAGGTGCTTTTGACATTTCAGTAAACCAACTAGAATTTAATTTCCTAGAACTTTTCTTACTAACTCTTACTACATACAGCTTATGTTAACATGTTTTTTTTTTTATTCAAATGTAATGTTTCCTGCAGGCTTCAGAGCTTGTGCTTATGATGTAGTGTGTTTAAGTTGATTTAGTCGGAAAAAAATGGGTGACGAAAAAAATTCTTTTTTAAATTTATTTTTTTTGGTATCCTCAATGACAAGGAGTTTTAAAATGACGTTTAATCTTACTGTCTTTGGAAGGTGTCATGTTCATATTGTTGGCCACTGTGAATTTTTGTTACTGACACTTTAGAAAGCCTACAACTCATGTATTTGGACTGGTGGAGGAAACCAGAGTACCTGGAGGAAACCCCCAAAGTGGAGAACATGCAGACTCCATGCACAAGGTGCAAAGGTGGGGTTTGAACCCCTAACCCCGGAGGTGTGCGGCAACCACTAAGCCACTGTGCCCCCTTATTAGTGACATGAATTTAAAAAGAAAGAGCTCACAGAACAGAGTTGTAACTACAACTGCGGTTACCCAATCTGCACCCTTTGCTGTATTTGCACCAATGTTCCACATGCACACACATTTTTTATGCTTTTTGTGCATCCCATTTTGTGACATTTCGAAATAACTCGTACACTCTACGCAAAAGTATATTAACTCTGTTAGGAAACAGCATCAACTAGAATGTTTTACAGATTTTCAAATCTGAATAAAGATATAAAACACTGGGAAAGTGGATTGCTTAATTAGTAATTTTGACTTTATAATGACAGAAGGAAAAGATTGAAGACCGTACTGGAGGCATAACACCGCCAAGTCCTCCTCAGGAATGTGTATGAGTTCAGAAGTGGGAATTATGACTTGGTGTGTGTTCATGTGGTTTTAATCAGAAAAAAATAAACAGCATGCAAAATAGTCTTTTGTTTTTTATTTATTTATTTTGTATTATCAATGACAAAAAGTTAATTTTTTTGCTTACTGAAGGCAAATAAAGAACTGAACAGTTAACTTGAACACTTAATACTTGAATCTTATCGTCAGTTGTAAACGTCAAATTCATATTAGAGACACAGTCTACAAATCCACAAATCAAAAATCAGCTAAAAGCTGGTCAGAAAATGGCACTGATGAAGGATTACTGTATGATGATGAATAACAGACTGTGCTGTGCATAAAAAATGAATCTCTACAGGATGCACCAACAAGGCAGATATGTGGCAATGACATGGACACTCTTTATTTAAGGATCCCAGTAACACTGCTGAGATAGATAGATAGATAGATAGATAGATAGATAGATAGATAGATAGATAGATAGATAGATAGATAGATTCAAACTCATTAATGATATTGACTTTGGCATTTACATTTCATTTACACAGAGACTAGGAAACTTCACGAATATTAAAATGACAACATAAACTGGAAAAGTCTCGTGCTACTTAAACAGGTCAGGGTCTAGAACGAGCATTGAGATAAAACCTTGTAGAGTGTCGAAGTGATCAACCAGCACTTTGCTGGGTCAAAAAATACAGACAAAAAAAATAAGTCTAGTTGTTCTTGATACTAATTTGTATGCCATCAAATACCATTAAAATATACTTCAGACAGGAAGGAAAAAATTGTGGATTTTTTGGAAAGATTGTAGAAGCTCAGATACCATACACAACAGAACACCTTGCCCAGGCACAGCCAGAGCACATTTGAGTGATAAAGCAAGTCCCTCTCATCCGCATCACTTTTTTTTCGAGTAGTCGAATAAATGGTGGTGACCATCACACCCATATGTAGGTCTTCTCCAAAATGTTGCCATAAAGTTTGAAACACACAATTGTCTAGAATGTCTTTGTATGTTGTAACATTAAAATTTCCCTTCACTGGTACTAAGTGTCCCAAACCTGTTCCAGCATGACAATGCCCCTGTGCACAAAGCGCGCTCCATGAAGACAACACTTTGGGATGAAGTGGAACGCTGACTGTTCCACACACCTTCTCACCTGATATCAGTGCCTGACCTCACTAATGCCTTTGTGGCTGAATGAACACAAATCCCCACAGCCACGCTCCAAACTCTAGTGGAAAGCTTCCCAGAAGAGTGGAGATTATTATAACAGCAAAGGGGGGGGAAGATTTCAAGAATGTACACATAAGCACTGGGAGAATATATAACATTTTCATCAACATCTACCCTTAACACAAAATGACAGTATGAAATTGATAATACAACAATGCAGCTAATATATTAGCCACATGCTCATATCTAAACACCTGCCAATCAATCCGGTGCTCTCCACACAATAAACCACATACTAAACTGATTAAGACAAATGTAACGCATGACTCACAGTTAACAGACATAAGAGGGGAGGGGAAAGGGGTTAAATGACCCAAATGTAAGTTTAAGATGACTGGTAACTCTGAAACATCATAAATTCTCATATAACATCG
>CM074948.1:6282636-6294924 GCA_037577455.1 Pangasius macronema | reverse complement strand
CACCTACAATCCCTGCCGGACCCGAGACTCGAACCCACGACCTTCAGGTTCACCTTTGGGTTACAAGTCTGACTCTCAGACCATTAGGCCACAACTGCCCCCTGGACATGGAGGAACTGTAATTCAATAATACAATATTTTTGTTAAACCCCTTGAATTAAAGCTGAAAGTCTACACTTCAATCACATCTTGACTGCTTCATTTCAAATCCATTGTGGTGATGTACAGAGACAAATTTAAGAAAATTGTCACTGACCGAATACCTATGGGCCTGTAGGTTGCCCAGCTGTGCGTTATTGTGTGTTATTGTGTATAACCAGAAGGTGTCGCTGTCGAGTAGCATTTTTAATAACTGAATCGGATTTCAGAGTCGGTTCAAATGTGTCGATTCGTCGGGAGGTTTCATTTCTGCCATTGCCAGTTTTTAGGTTTAGGTTACTTAATGCGCTACATGTTAAACTACACCTTTGTGAAAATGTCACACAGTTTTCTTGAGAAGGAGTGATTAAAGAAGCGGGTCTTTTATCGACCGCGGTAGAAACTGCGTGTGAATGTATACGGTGTTTTACGGTAACCACCAGGCTCCAACACAGAGTACACACTTTATTTTTACTCTTGCATTTTTTTTTTAAATTGTCACAGTAAACTGATTTCATATTAAATAAAACTACAGTACAGCTTTTACCAATAATAAATCCTTATTTCATCTAGTTATTATAAAATATTAATGAGAATATCGTTGTTTTGTATATTATATTTACATAAACATAGAATGTTTTCGTTGAGAAAAAATATATAAAAGAAAAAAGATGTTACATAAAGTAATTAAGAATAAAGTGTGGGTTAAGAATAAGAATTAACTGTACTAGTGTCTACATCTTAACTAATACAGACGAAGAAAAAAAGCTTTTTATCCGCCAAGCGTCTAGTAGTTACCGTAAAACCCTGTATACACTCGCAGTTATGTTTCTACAGCAGCTAGAAGGCACGCCTGTTCTTAACACAGCTTTGTGCTGTCCATAGGCACCTCCTCTAAGCAAATCCACCAATGGAAGTGAAAAAGAAAAACATGACATGTCTCTTTAACTCTAAATAGATTTATATAAAACAAAGACTACTTTAAGCCTCACTAAAATATGACACTATTTCATTATTACTGCATACAAATGACATACTAGTCTAGTAATGCTTACAAAACCGCTTTCAGAGTGCTTTCATACTAATACGTGTTTCAAAAATAGTATGTATATCTGTTTTGGTATACTATGTAGTACGGTAGTATGCGACAATTTTGGCTTGTAGTACCCACGCTCGAGGGCTTGCTGATTTGACTGCGCATGCGCACAAAGTTGGGCGGTTCTGGAGAGCAGGGCATCACACTGGCGGTGTGGAAATCTCTCAGAAACCGGATGGGACATAAAACATAAAACTCTTTATTACTAACGCTTTTGGTCAGAGAAGTGCAACAGAGAGACTTGGGTAAGTTGTTCTGTTTGGGTATCTGCATTTAAAACCTCCTGAGTTGCTAGTTCTGTTGTTTTATTCATGCAATGTTGACTCAAAGTTAGTGCTCTTGTACATGTTGCCTCTTTAATGCAACTATGTAGCCTGAGGAGTTAGTTTTTATGTGTTGCATGGAC
The DNA here is from genome assembly GCA_037577455.1 of Pangasius macronema. Classification (NCBI taxonomy): domain Eukaryota; kingdom Metazoa; phylum Chordata; class Actinopteri; order Siluriformes; family Pangasiidae; genus Pangasius; species Pangasius macronema. The sequence continues at coordinate 6,293,284 of CM074948.1, read as the reverse complement.
ATCTTGCCACTGGTTTGACAATACCTCCTGTTAGTCAGGACAATAAGATTAAGTTCATTGTAGTCACTTGTAGCAGCTGAGATGATTTGCAGGACAGTTTGTTTTGAAAACCATTAGGTTTCTATGCTCAGCTTGATGAACTGTGGTTATTGGGTTAACCAGGGGATATTATTCAGGAAGTGGAAACATTGAACTTGACTCAAGCCCTAAAAAAAAAGTAATATTTCTTATCTCTACTGCACACGCCTGACCGCCTTTTAAACAAGAACCCTCAGCCATGGCAGTGTTGCAGTAATGTCTCATTACTCACACACTCACCCTTAATTACTAGCTTACGGTATCACAGTATGATCTTACAGAACATCTAGTGATCATTTTTGACCACATTTCACTTGTGTTTACATCTCCTCACCTCAACAGGAAGTGTGGGCACACACGAATAAAACTAGTGTGTGTGTTGATGCTTTTGACACACAGGCCGCAGCTCAACTTTGCTGTGAAGAGCTATAGGCCAAGTTAAACTATCAGTTATTAGAACATGCATTACAGTTTTTGATACACTTCTCAGCATCGGGTGATGGCCAAGACTGATCAGATGCTGCTAACAGATCCAGCAAGCGTTTTTTTTTAAGGCATGTGAAACATCATAGGAGCGTTGCCAGCATCAAGGATGTTTCTTTAATGGCAGATTTCTGCACTGTGACCTCCACCCTGGATTATTTTTACTCTCCGGGGCAAGGGTATTCAACTAAAGTTTGTACATGAAACTCCTAACTTACTAAGGTCCGGATAGACAACTAATATTACTATTACTGAGTAGTGATAACAGTTACAATGTCATACTATAATGATTAATTTAAGACAGTCTTAAGGTAGTTATGTTTTGTTTTGCACTGGCGCTTCTTGTTACCACTTTTGACTAGAGCCATGGACGCTGAACAGATGAGACACCTGAGATACGAGATGGAGAATAAATGCATACTTCTCTCTTTAAGCATTCACTTTTTGTTGTCGACGGATGGACTGTGATGGACTGGTGCGCTATTAAGGGTGTATTCCCACCTCATGCCCAGTGTTCCTGGGATTCCTGTTCATGATCTGACCTAAGACCTGGAGTTAATGACAGTTCATAAAAAATCTCAGAAAAATTATTTAAATCGTATTCTTTATTTAGAGGATATAAAGAGGATTGAAAGACACAGTGTCTAGAGTGTCAACCACTATTACACCGAAAAACAGAAGTTTATTTACTCAGTTCTCTGTAATTTCATTTATGAATGTATGCATGGGAGGTGCTAAAGGTTTCATCTTTTCCTCTTTGGATTACAAGTGCACGCATGCCTGCTACAATAATTTCACCTGAAGCCTCAGCTGCATAGAGTCCACACTCACAAGTGAGTTTTACCCACATACCTGGAATCCAGGAAATATGATACGAACTCACTAATATAATGATCGCTATGTGTTGTGCATGTGACTCTGCTTGTGTGTGTGTGTGTGTGTGTGTGTGTGTGTNTGGCTGTTAATTTTGGAACACCAGTTGTTATAAACTCAGTTGGTGTACTGGTGTCCACTTATTTTATAATTAGTCAGCGTCTAATGTTGCATTGTTTATCTTGTCTAATGATATATCACTTTTAAGTAGATTGTAAATTAAAGACACACCTGCCTGGATACATCATAAACAAGCTATTATCAGGCCTGAAGCCCTGCAGGCCTATAGACTGCCCTTTTTAGCGGATGACTGAATCATTTAGTCAGCTACACATTTGTTCAGACCTGTTGCTTATTAGCTGTGTATTTGTGATTATTCCTTGCATTCTCAACTCTAAAAACCTGTACTGCTCTCCTGCTGTGTGTGTGTGTGTGTGTGTGTGTGTGTGTGTGTGAGAGAGAGAGAGAGAGAGAGAGAGAGAGAGAATATATATTCTGTGTGTCTGAACTTGCTCTCATATCTGTGCCAGTACACAGTCCTCACAGTATGGTGCAAAATGAAAAAAATCCTCTTAATGTGTGCTTAATGCATAGATTCTGGACTGTGAGGATGATTGCCTCTGTTTTATGACTGAAAATATCATGACTGAATAGATTATAGTGTAGACTACTGATTTGGGAACAAGTCACCTCTTTTGAGTAAACGTTGAGAGCTGACTTGCATATATGAGCTGATTGGGTTTTCACTTCCTTTTTCCTGTTTTTTTTTTTTTCTGGGCTACATATGCAATGCTATATAATATTATTTTGTTAATTAGAAGGTAAAGATGTCATGACACAATTTCAGCCACAGTTAGGCAAACACAAACAAACACTATTCAAAATATCACAAGCTTTGTCCGGTGTCGAACGTGCTGAGCCGTTTGGGAGCCAAAAGAGTCAGTTCTGATTAGTGAGCTGAGTCGAATGATGTGACTCACTGAAACCAGACAGAATTCCAGGCACTAGTGTAGACGACTATAATGTGTTGCTGTTTAGAGTGTTGCATGACAGTGATGGCTATAATGAGATGTTGTGGTTTGTGGTCTAAACCTGCTGTTTGTCTTCAACCAGTAAGAGCGAGAGTAACGAAGATAAAACTGTTTGCGAGACTTGCTGATACAGAGGAAGAGAGTAGGAAAGGAAATACTAAAGAGTACAAAGATGGGTGAAGGGCCTTCATGGCCAGAGAGTACTCGGATCTCAGGTTGTTAGCTCCTGTTTGATTCGGATGCAAATTCACTGTGCAAATACTTTTTGCAATATACTCCAAGCACCCACACTCACGCACACACACACACACACACACACACACACACACACACACACACACACACACACACACGCGGCAGCTATTCACTGCACTGTTTCCATCTGAGAACACCACACCCTCCCAGCTGCTTTAGCTGTTTGGCATTGTGTATGAGGAATTTACTAAAGGCCCAGCTCAGCACAGCAGTTTGAACAGTGACTAATCAGTCCATATTTCAGGTCTTGGCTGTACTAAATGGGTCAAGGAGGAGACGAATGAGTTAAAAAAACACACACACACACACAAAAAAACAGGATCCCAGAAAACAGGCTTGGCTTGAATTTCAAAAAGCATTTTCCAAGACTGTTGAGTCCCTCCTTTAGCTCCCATGCAGAGCCTCTGGTTAAAGACAGCTGTTGGAACGGTGTTGCCCCGAACGCAGAAACAAACAAATGAACAATAATCTGGATTCACACACTTACCGCTGTGCTGAAGAACTGTATTTTGGTTTCTAGATACAACGTGTGCATGTACTAGCTGTAGTGAAACTGTACAAAGTTCTGTTGCCTGAAACAGCTAGGAAAGTGTGCACTCATTGTAAAAATCAACCAGATGGTCCTTGTATAGGCCAAGCCAAAATTTAGAAGCCTAAGTGGAGATAATATTTCATGATTTAAAGGCATCATTACATAATACAGGATGGGCAAATCGTGAACGTATTAGCTAACCTCAGGCAAGAAAAAGCTCCAGTGTTGTGCCCAGTCTTGTTTTGTTCATCGCTCTTTCCATATCCAATGGAAGTGTTGCTGCTTTGTAAGTCAGTAGGGAGTTTTTTCATTCACTGGTCAGTAGATGGGATTAAAAAGGCTGCTAACCCAACACTGATCATAATAATGAGAACACCATCCCCACAGTGAAGCATGGTGGTGAGAGCATTATGCTGAGATCTTCTTGGTTGCTTCTCTGGCCAATCCTCTTTTTAGCTGGAGAAGTGCTGCAGTTGTGCATTATTCTGTACATTTTTAAAAATAATGGACTCAGTCGTGATCTGCAGGGTGTTCAGAATTCCGGATATTATAATAACCAAACCCTGACTGATACGTTTCCTGGACTTTGTCCTGGATTTATTTTGATAGCTTCTTGGCGTTTATGTTGCTTGGTTTGGTATGTTCTCTGACAAACACTGGGGCTTTCCAGGAGCAAGTGTCTTTATATTTAAATCATGTGACACTTTAATTTAAAGAAAGTGGACTTAGCTCAACTAATCATGTGACTGTTTGGCAGCTGGTTGCACCAGAACTAATTTTAGGGGTTTCACAGCAATGGAGGTGAACACATACAGTCACAACGTACGTTTTTTTATTTGTTTGTTTGTAAATATTTTTACGAACTATATCGAATTTTCCCCACTTCAATTTGATGTTCTATTCTATGTAGATTCATGACCTATAATCCCAGTTAAGTGCATTTCAGTTCCAGGTTTTAACACTACAACATGTGGAAAAGGTCTAGTGGGGTGAATACTTATGGAAGCCACTATAACTGTGTGACTACCAGAGAATTGGACCTGTTGAACCCTCAAGCAAGACTCAAGCTCTTAACAGCTGTTCAGCTCTCAGACTGTATTCTACTGTATTGTCTCACTGTTAAGTTTGTTTTGAATAATAATGTCTTTTAAATGCATATATGTAAATGCTATGTATGTAAATGACTGCACCAAGGCATTGTGCTTCCCTCTAGCTACTGAGTACATCACATCTTTTCCCACAGTTTGAAAAATAATTACACTAGTATAATTTTTGCAGTAATTTGAAGAACAGAAACACTCATTTCTGACTATTTTGCATGGTGAAGGTGATTTGCATTAAAATTTGGGCATTTGATTGTGTTGCAAGTCATATAATTGTTTACGGGAAGCGTTCAACAGAATGTCACGTCGATAAGATTTGACATCCTGTCTAAATACTGTCTTATCTCTTCTTTTCTATTTTAGGAGTTTCTGGACCAGCCTTCACTTTTTCACCACATGAGCCAGCCTCCAGCTCTTCCTTCTCTCTTCAATCCCTAAAACAGTGACTGGGCCATCCGGATCCTCATTGGCTTAACCTTGCCTCGCCTACTCTGTTGTCAGCTGTTAACTCTAATTTTTTGGACATCCCGGATCTGTGGTAGTCATGGAGCACATTTACGCTACGGGAATGGCGGCTAAGCTGCGCAGTCAGTGGGACCGAAATGAAGGCTTGGGCCAGAACCATAAGGCTGTCAAGTTTTTGGGGCAGGACTATGAGATGCTGAGGGCGCAGTGCCTCCAAAGAAGGACCTTGTTTGAGGATTCCTACTTTCCTGCCAGCGCCTCCTCACTGGGCTTTAATGAGCTTGGGCCTCGCTCCTCCAAAACATATGGTGTGCGTTGGATGAGGCCACCGGTAAGAGACTATATGTTCAGTCTGGTTAAACAAATCAAGTGAAAATAAAAATACTAGCCAAATTCTAATAATGTTTTTATATGAAGTGTCAGAATATGACACTATATCGTGCAGCCCGAAAAGACTTGCTAACTTTTTTGCTAAGGTGGCAAATGTGCTACAATAGAAACCTTTTTAGAAGAGAATAAAGACTATGGCTATGCAGATTCTTCCATTCCCGATGAATTTATATACCCGCTTCTTTCTCTTAGACAGCACATTGGACTACTTAAAGAACTAACTGGTTCTCAAACACTGAGGTGAAATACACAAGTTTCAGATGGTCTCTGCAATCATTTAAATACAGCAACACATTGAACATGTGGGCGGTTGAGATTGGAATCATGCTCTGTTTTGTTTCTGTTGCATGAATGTGATGTTAACTCCCTACCAGTGTAAACACACACATATTCCTGTTAGCTAAACACAGTAAGAAAGTTAGTAATCCATTGACACAAGGGTTTGGTAAACTTTGATTGTTAGCTCTGCCTCAGTAGTTCCTGGTTTACAGGAAATTACTTGCACTGGAGTAGGAAGTTAAAAGGTTCCTGGATCTGTGGTCCAGGACTGTAAAAATGGTCCTGGCTTCTCTGGTGGAAATGCACCTTAAGTTCTTCACCTCTTCAAAACCTTGATTGAGTGTTTTCCTGTATGGCAGCTGCCTCTCTGTTAGCACAAAGACCTGCCTTATTGTTATGGATGAGTGTGGGAAAGAAAGAAAGAAGGCAGGGTATGGGTGTGTGATGTGTGTCCATGCCAAACTCTAAGTGATTTGTGGGAAACACTGGGTGCTGCTCTGATGCTGATTTAGCGAGATTACTTGTGGGCTCATTCTGAGAGCAAAAATGCCGCAGCAGGACTATGAGTTGGCCAAGCGCCAATGAGAGCGCCATTCAGACCAGGTTTTGATTTTGTATCACATTTCCAAAGGAATTGTGTAATGGGTGTGTCGGGGAAGGCTGGCTAATGATTCCTTCTACACAAGCTTCCAAACCTATAAGGAAGTCGTAAAGGTACTTGGTGAGTTTTACTTAAGCCATTCCTCAGAACATAAACATGCCGACTCTCTCCGCCAGTAGTGATGTATGAAAGAGGTGGGGGAAAGGATTTGATTCTGCAGCTTTGATGAGATTAGGAGTGTAACTGAATTTGGAATGATCAGATATCATGTTCCGATCAGATACAAACAGAAGTATGAAGCTTGAAAAAGACCTGTGCAAAGCATTTCCGCTTTCATTTATTCAACTTGTGGTCTGGGTGGTTTAAATAAGGCTGATTAGATAATACCTTGGGAAATAGAACCAACACATGACACATGTCTAGTTGAGATCAGTTATGAACTGGAATGATGTAGCTGAGGTTGAGGAGCTGTCAGAGACAGAATTCACATACTGTGCTGACAGTGCTGCCATTTCTAGCTCTGTGTTTTTTTTTCCCACAGCGTTTTCCAGTTTGTACAGGGCAGAGATGTAGGGTCCATAAAAAAAGATAGAAAGAGAAAGAAACGAGGAAAATAAACCTTCTGGCGCCCCTTGGGTTTTAAATACAGATACGGACAGTGGCATTGTTGGTGGTGCTCAACAATATGGCCAACCACAATGACCTTTTTCTCTGTGTCCTCATTTGTTAACTTATAGAACTGTGTGTTTGTGTGTGTTTACAGGAGCTCACCTCTTGTCCCCAGTTCATCATGGATGGAGCCACTCGCACAGATATCTGTCAGGGAGCACTGGGTGAGTCTTTCACAGTAGTGACAGATCAGCCAGAAAGAATAAAGTAGATCCAGTCAGGTGACGAATTAAAAGCAAACTAGCATAAAGTGTCTCAGTGAGAATTTGGGCCATCACAAACCTCCAGAACAGCTTCAGTGCACCTTGGCACAGATTCTACAAGTCTCTGGAACTGTATTGTAGCTTTGATGAACATTCTTCCAAAAGATATTCTTTCAGTTGGTGTTTTGTTGATGGTGGTGAAGTGTGGTATCTAACACATCGCTCCAAAGTCTCTCATAGGTGTTCAGTGGGGTTAAGAGCTGATGCTTGTGAAGGCCATAGCATATGGTTTGCATCGTTTTCATCCACATCAGAACAATAAAGGTTCTGCTTGTGCCCTGTTGATGGGGCGAAGTCATCTTGGAAGAGACCACTCTCATCAGGATAGAAATGTTTCATCGTAGTATAAAGTTGATCAGTTAGAAGAACTTTATATTGATTTGCAGTGACGCTTCACTCTAAGGGGACAAGTGGACACAAACTGTGCCATCAAAAATAACTAAATGCCCCTACAGCATAACCGAGCAACCATATTTTCGTTTAATTTGTCACTCTTGGAAAGAAGGCTGTCTTTCTTCAGTTTCCTTTGTTATGTTGGGAGCGGCACTTCTCGGCCTGTTGGCTAAGATCAAGTGTAGTACCTGTTCTTATCAGTTTAATATCTGATACGTCCTCCATTCAAGGACTCTATATTAAATTGTTTTTTAGAGCAGGGGGCTGGAACAGGGGCTTGCGCCGTCTGCTCCACGGTATTGCAGTACCTCCAGGAACGGTGTACCTTCTCAATGGGGCAGTCGTGGTCTAATGGTTAGAGACTTGGACTTGCAACCCAAAGGTGAACCTGAAAGTGGTGGGTTCGAGTCTCGGGTCCGGCAGGGATTGTAGGTGGGGGGAGTGAATGACCAGCGCNAGCAAGGCACCGATCCCCCAACTGCTCCCCGGGCGCCGCAGCTAAATGGCTGCCCACTGCTCCGGGTGTGTGTTCACTACTGTGTGTGTGTGCACTTGGATGGGTTAAATGCAGAACACAAATTCTGAGTATGGCTCACCATACTTGGCCACACTTCACTTCACTAAAACGTCTGCATCTGCAACAGTTTTATTACTGAAGAGGTTGTGTGTAATGTTTCTGTGTCTGGAGACCTGCCTCGGCTTGTTTATAACCCTGACATTTATTATAACTGCAAACCAAATCACTGCCTCTGCATCTTGCATTATGTCCAGATTTCTGGCTAAGTCCTTTGGTGAACTTTGTAATTACCATCGTATTTTGGTGCTGAATATTGGTTGATAAATTTAAACAGGACGTCCTATTTTGGCATGGTCCAAAACGTCCAGTTGCTTTGTCTTTATTTGGAAGTGTAGTAGTTCATCCTGTGCTCGGACAGTGTGGTATGAAAATAGTAAAGACAGAAAACATTTGGAAAAGTAGTTTTATTCATTAGTAGATGGAAAGCCACACTGTTGATCTGTGTAAGAGGACTACACCTGAATGATTATTCATATGAACTAAATACATTACGTGCAGTGTAGACTTGCACCAGCACTTAAATTGCAAGTGTTGTTGTTCAGAAATGCTCTTTTGGCTCATGTTGGTCTGGAACAACATTAAAAAAGCTTGACAGATCTTGTTAAACAGTGCACCTGGTCAGAATTATGAGAACTCTTCCAAATAAAACCTTTTCTGATAGAGCAGCAGAAAATTAGGTGCACTAGAGTAGGCACTGGAGAAAGTATAAAACATGACCAGTACACACAATAAGTGAAGATAACCAAGTAAACATAACCTTTGACTGAATGATAAATAAGTGTGTGTGTGTGTGTGTGTGTGTGTGTGTGTGTGTGTGTGTGTGTCTTGCAGGTGATTGTTGGCTACTGGCAGCTATTGCATCTCTCACTCTTAATGATAACCTGCTGCACCGTGTGGTTCCACATGGACAGAGCTTCAGCGACGGCTATGCTGGTATCTTTCACTTCCAGGTATACACACACACACACACACACACACACACACACACACACACACACACACACACACACAGAGATAAATTAAGCTTTGTCTGAGACATGTTAAAGCCAATGACCTTGGGTAGAATGGAATGGAAGAGAATGAATTAGAAATGAATGAGATCAAATAGAATGTATTTGAATGGGTAGAAATGGAATGGAATTAAATTGAATAGAATGGAAAGAATATTGGAATAGAATAGGAAAGAATGGGACATAAAAGAAATGGAATAGCATAGAATCTAATAGAATGGAAGAGAAACAGAAAACATGGAAATGGAATAGACTAGAAAATAGAATGGATGAAGAGGTATGAAAAGGAAGTAGAGTAGGAACGAATGGAATTGAATGGAATAGAATGTGAAATATTGACGTGGAATGAAAAATAATGGAATAGAATTGAGTAGAATTGTTCATTAAGGATGGTATCAGTCTAACAGCAGGAAGTGGTTCTCTGATTAAGCTTCTACTCTGGAAGGCTGAGTTTAAATCGGCACACTCGCACTGGACTGGGTGTCACCTGTAGCTGGCTTTGGACAGAAGTGTCTGAGTGAAGGAGTTTTGGGGCAGAAGAGCAGGTTTACACACAAACACACACACACACACACACACACACACACACACACACACACACACACACACACACACACACGCACTGTTGTGAAAATAATCATACTGAATGTAATTTAAAGTTATTCAGCATTATGAACAAGCCTACAGACTTTACTCGGCACATATAGCGCACATACATGAGATTTTCTTTAAAATGTAAAGTGCTTTATAAATACAGCTTCCCTCTTACCCCATTCAGTGCGCTTCATGTGTGTAAGTACTAGACTGACCAGGGTGTGTGTGTGTGTGTTTAAGTGTTTGTCTATAGACTGTCTCTATTCACTCCCTCTCCCCTTTACCTTTCTCTTATCTCTTTTTATACCAGGGGTTTTACTGCATGCAAATGCAAATAAAAAGCACAGTGACACTAGGCTGCATGAGAAAGAGGGTGGAGTCCTCTGCGGATTACACACTCTCTGTGTGTCTGTGTGTACGTGTGTGTGTGTGGGTGTGTGGGTGGAATGGTGTGGTTGTTTTTACTGTGTGTACAGTTCAAATCAGGTGTATAAGTAGCTGTTAATGGGTGTGTCTTCCCCAGGGTGTTTCTCACAGACTGGTAATAATAAAGCAGACTAAGCTAGTATTTCAGTTTGTTGTACCATTTGGTGTTTTTAGTGCACTGTGACATTGTGGTGTATGTGTGTGTGTTTGCATTAGTACAGCAGTAAGAGAATGAAGAGTTTTTCTAAGCAGGCCTACTGGAATTCCCTTCCTGTAGTCATCACTGACATCAGCTACTTTGATTGCTTGGTGACGGAGAGAAAGCGTGACAAAACTTTGCCGTGCCATAGCCTGAGGTGTAAACCAAAACCCCTATCAACTTGCTCTATCTGTTTACACTAGTCTTAAAATACAGGCTCTGCTCTGACATACAAGAGATTCCTTCTTTGTTTACTCAGTTTATCACCCTGCACATTAATTCTGCTTGTTTAGACATAGTGTTATTTGTCATGCTGAAAGAATGTTACTGGAAAACTAGAGAAGAGGGAAAGAATGGACAAGGAGAACAGCAGGCATACCGAATGCAGAACAGTGTAGCATGTAGATAACATAGATAGCATAGTCAA
>CM074948.1:6262636-6277636 GCA_037577455.1 Pangasius macronema | reverse complement strand
ACCAGTGTAACTGTATGGCATGTTAGTACCTTTCCAAGACTCTGATGTAAGTCTGTTTTGCTATACTGCTGCATACACAATGAAATGTGTGTGTTAGGTGGTTTACAGAGGAACCCCCACCAAGCTGGTGCGCATCAGAAACCCCTGGGGAGAGGTGGAGTGGACTGGAGCTTGGAGCGATAAGTAAGAAGACGTCATTAAGAACATAAAGCAGAATGCTGATGATGTGACGCTGCTCATACTGCTGTGCTGTTTTCAGTGCTAGAGAGTGGGACAGTGTGGACGCGTCCTCCAGGAGCAGACTGTATAACCGCAGCGAAGACGGAGAGTTCTGGTAAGCGTGTGTGTGTGTGTGTGTGTGTGTGTGTGTGTGTGTGTGTGTGAGCGTACTTGTATGGGGTGTTACATGAGCGTGTTTATGTGATGATTTATGATGATTTGCTTTATTACTAATTTGAATGCATCATTACTGAGTCTCTCTCTTCTCTCCTTCTCTCTCTCTCTCTGTTTCTGTTTTCTGTCTCTCATTTTCTCCCTCCCTCTCTCTCTTTCTCTTTTCTATATCTCTCTTCTCTCACTCCCCTTCTTTCTTCTCTCCTCTTTCTCTAACTCTTTTGTCTCTCACTTTCTCACTGCCTATCTATCTATCTATCTATCTATCTATCTATCTATCTATCTATCTATCTATCTATCTATCCATCCATCTATCCATCTATCTGTCTATCTATCTCTTCTCACATTCTCTCTCCCCACCTCCCTTTATTTCTCATTTTTGTCTCTCTTCTATCACCCCCTCCCCCTTTCTTCTCCCTCTTCCCTCTCTCTCTTCTCTTTCTCTATCTCTGTGGTCTATCTCTCACTTTCTCTCTCTTTTGTCTTCTTCCTATCTCTCTCTCGCTTTCTTTCAGGATGTCGTTCCAGGACTTCCTGCGGGAGTTCAGCAGGTTGGAGATCTGTAACCTGACAGCAGATGCTCTGGAAGCCTCTCAGGTGAAGAAGTGGAGCACATCTCTCTACCAGGGCGAGTGGAGGAGAGGCAGCACGGCTGGAGGCTGCAGGAACTACCCAGGTGTGTGTGTGTGTGTGTGTGTGTGTGTGTGTGTGTGTGTGTGTGTGTAAGCTGCACAATAAGATAAAGTCCCCACTGTCAATTTTCTTGTCCAAGTCTTAATCCTTCTCCTTCAATTTAATCCCAATCCTCAGCTACGTTTTGGCTCAACCCTCAGTTCAAGATCAACCTGAAGCACCCGGATACAGTAGGACAGGACAACTGCAGCTTCCTAGTGGCTCTGATGCAGAAAGACCGCAGGAAGCAGCGCAAAGAGGGCAAAGACATGGAGACCATCGGCTTCGCAATATACGAGGTACGCACCATTTGATAACTGCTAAATCAAATGAAGCTGATTAATATCATTTCAGTTTATTTTCTCTGACTATCTCCTGTCCCTCTCTTTCAGGTTCCCAGTCAGGTATGATGGTGGCTGCTGAAGTTTTCTCATATTTGACTTGAGTGTTAAAGTTCATACTACACTCTATGAAATAACTACACATGGAAATGTGTGTGTGTGTGTGTGTGTGTGTGTGTGTGTGTGAACATCAGGTATGTCAACACATTTACAGTTGTCAGGACTAAGGTGGGTGACTATAAACACACGGATGTGTCCTCTGGCAGTATGTAGGTCAGTCAGGAGTTCACCTGAAGCGAGACTTCTTCCTCACACACGGCTCCAGCGCTCGCTCTGAGCTCTTCATCAACCTGCGTGAGGTCAGCTCACGCTTCCGTCTTCCCTCTGGAGAATATATCATCGTCCCGTCCACGTTCGAGCCACAGAAAGAAGCCGACTTTGTGCTGCGTGTCTTCTCTGAAAAACCCGCTGACTCGGAGTGAGTGATGCGAGAGAGAGAAGGAACGACAGAATTCTGAGAGTTTTAGGACAAACACGTACAGTACTTTTACCAATCACAGATGCTGGGTTTTATTGTATTGTACTATTGTAAAAGTCGCTGCTTATGACTTCCTGGCAGGAGCCGATTCACAGAGACAGCTTTTGTTGTCTGTAAATGAATTTAAGTCAGTCAGTGCAGTTTCATCATGTCCATGTGTGTAGATCGATCGAGCAGTTACTGACCCAAACCTGTTTCCTCCTGCTTTAGGGAAATGGATGACGAAATCAAAGCTGATCTTCCCAAAGCGGTGAGCTGGGAAACATCCAGATGCACAAACCTCTGTTTCTAAACTAAATTTCCTACTAAAAATCCTGAATACTCTATAACCGATACACTTGTATCCTCAGATCTGTTCTCAAGTATCTCACCAGGCATTAAAAAGTAAAAGTTAAGAATTTGTTGCTAACTAGCACCATTCCTCACTGTGTATCTTTCTTCTTTCTGTCAGAATTATTTGGATGAGAGTCAAATTGATGCCGGATTCAAGAGTCTCTTCAGACAGCTGGCGGGAGCGGTAAGAACAAAGAGGACGTGTTATAAGCAGGGGTTCTCACATGTTATTGCAGCTCTTCATTCCATGGATTCCCTCAGTATAGAATTATTATCAGCTCTACAGAAATTAAGCTCATTTATTTAAATGTGTATATCAGTCATTTGGCTATTTATTATATAGCCATGGAGCTTTCTATTCCTGAACTTTTCACCAAGAGAATACATTATTTATAGGCTTCTTGTGGGCCCCTGGTGGCTCCCGGACCGCATTATGAGCAGTGGTGTTATCTGTACCATATGTTGTTTGAAGGAGTGGACAAATTGTGCTTAAGTGAAAGTGAAAGTATTTATCAAAATCATACTCAGTGGAAGTATCCAGCCACAAATGTACACAAGTAAAAAGGTTGCTACTTTTAAATGTACTCAAGTATTCAGAAGTAAAATGTAAATGTTTTTAACTGATGTAATTATGTTAATGTCATGTTTTCATGTAAAAAGTAAGTTTTATAGCTTACTCTAAGTTTGCAGTATTTACCATTAGGTAGAAATTGCCTGGCCAATTATGTGACTGGAATTGATGCTAGTCCAGCCTGGCATTAGCAAAGAAAACAGCCTAACTTAGGTAATTATATAGCCAGTTAATGGTAGCAAATTAGCAAAACCTATCTCAACATGCTTCTTTAAATTAGATGGAGTTTGTTTTTTCTAGACAGATAAATTTTAGTTCATACGAGTCTTTCTTTACTCCAGCATATTGAGGTAGATCCAGAAGCGCTCATTCTCAAGTTCCAAGTCTGGTGGCTTCTTCATATTCAAATGCTCACGCATTACTATAGCGCTAACATTTGGGAGGGAAAAAAAAGTATTTAAAAAGTTTTTAAAAATTCTGTAAGCATTCTGAACTCAGGAGTTCATATGCTTGTTTCAGTGTTTTTCATGTGTGTGTTTGGTAGGACATGGAGATCAGTGTTACAGAGCTCCAGACCATTCTGAACAGAATCATCAGCAAGCGTGAGTCTTCACACATGATCAGTTCTTTCAAACAGATTCCCAACAGCTTTCAGTTCATACACAGTGCATTGTAAGCATTAACAAACTGCTAAATATCTGATACCAATAGAGTTACTGTGTTTTGCGTTTAAACGTAATAATGTCCTTCTTTCTCATAGATAAGGATCTGAAGACAGACGGCTTTACCCAGGAGGCGTGCCGCAGTATGATCAACCTCATGGATGTATCCTTACCTCAGTGCTTCTCATACAGAGCTCTTTCTTTCTCTCCTTCTTACTTTCTTAATGGTAGTATTAATACTAATAGTTGCGGCAGTAATAGTTGTAAGGAATTTAGCTCATTTGAACATTGACTTATTATTATCTTCCACCAATTATGGAAGTAGAGGTCATTAACACAAACAGTAATATTAGTTAATTTGGGGGAATTATGTCAGAATTAATTTACCACCGAAATGTTTAGCGAGGTGTCTATCAACTCTGGCAAGTTATTACTATCGTGGCCATCGACAGTCATAGCTTCCTATGATGAGGACTATTTGAGAACACGGTAACAAGAACAGGCACCCTAGGAACTTAGATGGTGAGCAAGGAAACACAGCACATCATTACCTTGAATATTGNTGTATGTTTCACAAAGCCAGAATGTTAAGCTATTAAACAAAACCTTTTTTGTGTCATATCTGTGATTTGTTTGTTTGATATAAAGTAAAAAGTCTGGGTGAACATCCTCTAAGTGTGGTGATTCCATAATTTTTGCCATGGGTTGTATATACACATAACACACTCACACAAACATGCACTCACATACACATATGAAAATGGCATAAGAGAAACCAGTGATAAGACAGAAGGTTGGGTTCTTAGACTGAAGTAAGAAGATCACTAGATCCTAACCTGAGTGAACAATCAATGTATCGGTATTAAATGGTAAATTAGTTAGAGAGTTCTTAGCTTAAATGCACCAGCTTAATAAAGTTGGGAGGTATCAATACTTGTTTTGCTTGGTCGGTGAATGGAGGTAGTTGTTTTTGGTCGTCGACAGAGAGAGTGGATGGAGACTGAATGGCCAAGCGAGGTGAGCTGGGCAGTGCCAATGAAGAGAGCCTTGGGGGTCCTTCCAGTACTCATTCTTTTCCATTTCCAGCTCCTAGATTTGCTTGGGCATGACGTTTTTTATGCAGTTTTGGCTAAACCAAGCCTCTAGGGATTTCAACCAACCAAAGATCAGCTTAGAGGCAATTTGTGCCTAGTTTGCCTGGTCCTCTAGCTAATTAGCATGTGACCGAGGTCATGTAGCTCTTCTTGCTGTCATCATTTATTCCTCCTGAGGTTTATTTTCCAATATTCAGCAAACGTTGATGAACATTGTCCACCAGTGCTTCTGATATACATTTCTTTAAAAAGTTTCCCAATTGGTGGCTACATGTAACATGCACCATATTTGTTGACCCAAAGTGGCTACAGCGTGCTAATGCGCTGCCATCTTGGAATTATTTATGCAGCAGGAGAGCCAGGTTTGCGCCATGCTCTCAAGGCTCAACAACAGATGATGGGAGAGCAGCAGCAGCATCTGGCCGATCTTGATATCAAGGCCTTCTTTCTCAAGCTCTCACCTCCACTGCTGTGCTTCGTGCTTCCACCTTCACAGCCAACACCAAAGAAATTCACTAGCGATACATCTCTTTGTAAAGGGTTCCTCCTGCAATGTTCCTTATATTCTGCCAGCCACGGGGGGACATCAGAGTCAGAGAACATTGCATGCTTCATGAATCTGCTCACCGAAGCTTTAAAGTGGGCTATGGCTGTTTGGGAGAAAGGGGGCAAACCTACATCATCATATGAGCAGTTCACTAACTTGTTTTGTTGGGTGTTTGATGACTCACCTGAGACTGAGGCAGTTGGGGAACTCAACTGGTCGAAACTGGATGGAATGATGCTGCTATCAAAGCCGCATTTTAATGAGGTCTTAACCCAGAAGTACTCATGGAGAAGGCATGCTGTAATGAACCACTAACTTATCTACTCCCTTATCGACCTCTCTGTATACCTTGACCACCTGCTTCACAGCCATCACCCTGCCGAGATGCAGGGAGCACCCAGGGAGCTACTGCCCCTCCAGAACCCATGCAAATGGGACTCACTAATATGATATAAGATGCCATGAAGGCTGATGTTTTTACTGCAGCAGCTCCGACCACCTCATTGGGTTCTGTCCTCTGCACCCCAAGCCCACAGCTAAGCTGTCATTGTCCCCAAGCCAAACAGTGAATATGTACCAGTCTCTCTCTCACCAATTGTTCACTCTTCCAGTCACTGTGCAACTCCCAGGTGTTTTGTCTCTCTGTTGGCAGCATTAATGGACTTGAATCGAATCGGCAGGTAACTTCATAGAGCTGGATACCCTAACCCGCCTCAACATTCCTACCCAACACCTGTCACGTCCACTGAGGGTCCACTTGATGGAACCCCCATTGGATGAGGCACCACTGAATTCTGCACCCAGTGCCTCCTGTTACAAGGCAGTTTGCTACATCAAGAAAAAATCTCATTCCTAGTAGCTGTGACCATAAAACATCCCATCATCTTGGGTTTCCCATGGATGCTGTTCCACAGCCCTCAAATCTCCTGGCAGCAGAAGGAGATCACCCAATGGTCTGACCACTGTCAGCGGCACTGTCTTCAGTTACCTCAGCTCTGCATAGCCTCAACATCAGTGGAGAACAACATGCACTCATAGATAGTTCCTCTGTATACCAAAACCTCTGTAATGTCTTCAGTAAAGCCAAAGCCAACTCAGTCAGTTCACTGTGAAATACCTCTTGCCCCTGGTCCCAACAACACTCGAACAACTTCGATCAGCTCAGATTTTCATAAAACTAGACCTGCGTAGCGCATATAATCTGATATGCATCTGGGAGGGGGATGAGTAGAAGACAGCTTTTAGCACCACCTGTGGCCACTATGAGTACTGGGTCATGTCTTGCCCAGAATCAGCTGTTCATTAAGGGGGAAAGTATGAATTCCACCAAAACACCATCTCTTTCCTGGGGTTCATCATTAGCCCAGATGGAGTTACCATGGACCCAGCCAAGGTATCTGCCATCACTGCACTCAATGATGGCAGATACCTTGGCTGGGTCCATGGTTACTCCCATGCCCAAGACCATCAAGGACTTGCAATGATTCCTGGGTTTTGACAACTTTTACCAGAGCTTCATTCAGGGTTTAACTCTATAGCTCACACACTGGCTTCCCTGCTCAAAAACAGGAATGAGTGTCTGGCTTGGAACTCAGCTGCTGAGTCAGCCCTCAGTCAGCTAAAAGCAACATTCACCACAGCCCCCATTCTAAAACACCCCTATTCTTCGAAAGCAATCACCATTGAGATGGATGCTTCAGAGACAGGAATAGGGGAAATATTGTCCCAGAGATTCAGGGAAAAACCCAAGCTCTATCCCCTGGCTTACTACTCTAAGAAACATACTCCTGATGAACAAAACTAAGTAACAGGTAATTGCTAGCAGTCAAATTGGCCTTTGAGGAGTGACGCCACTGGCTGGAGGGGTCCAGTCATTCTTTTACCATTTTTACTGATCACAAGAATCTAGAGTACCTCAAAACTTCAAGATGTCTGAACCCTTGCCAAGCCCACTAGTTCTGGTTCTTTGCAAGATTTCATTTCACCCTCTCCTACTGGCCCAGCTCCAAAAAACACCAAGGCCAATGCCCCATTGCACATGCACTGAGCCAGCCCTTCTCTTGTAACAGCTCTGTGGAGATTATTCTTCCCCTGCCTTGCTTTGTGGGGGCTATATCCTGGGAACCGGGCCAAGCAATCGCTCACACTCCTCCACAGCAGATTCCTCGTTCGTGCCCACCAAACATGTTATTTGCACCAGCCAATTTGCAAATTTAATGTATAAAGTGGGCACACAACGCCACTGCCACAGGTCACCCACATAGGTACAAGATAGGTACTGGTGGCCCACATGCTCACTGGTGTCTCCTCCTGTTCTGCCTGCACCCAAGCAAAAGTTCCACAAGCTTTACCAGCTGGGAAACTTCTGCCCTTGCCCATATCACAGAGACCTTGGTCACACTTTGCAGCTGACTTTATAACTAACCTCCCAGAATCCCAGGGCCACACCATGATCCTGGTTGTAATTGATCATTTCTCTAAGTCACTCCACCTCATTCCACTGCCAGGCTTGTCCACAGCCTTCGCCACAGCTGAACTCCTTTCAAACACGTTAAGGTACTTTGGGATCCTGGAGGATATTGTAAGTGACATAGGCACACAGTTGACCTCATGAGTTTGGGCGAGTTTCATGGAGAAATTGGGAGCATGTCAGCTTAACCTCTGGACACTACCCACAGACTAATGGACAGGTTGAGAGGGCCAACAAGGAGATCGGCCATTTTTAAAGAACTTTCTATGCTAACAAACAGGAAGATTGGACTCAGTTTCTACCATGGGCTAAGTATGCCCAAAACTCCTTGCGACATTCTGCTACACTTTGTGAAGTAAACTCTCAGCAGTGCTTACTCTGACTTTACCAAGCCTATTTTTTGTGCATCGCAATTCTGGTTTTTGACTCGGTTTCCTGGTTTTTGTATTCTGGTTTTTGCTACAATATCCTGATTGTTTGTTTTTTTTTTACTTTGAACTTGCCTTACATTTTGGAACTGTTTGCTGATCATCATTAAACTGTCTCAACTGCACTTGCATCCGTCTCAGCCTTTCCGGCTGTGACTATTATATAATGCCTTCATTAATGGTTTTCATTCCATTTGGAACCGTCTCACTGAGTTTGCCTTATATTCAGAGTGATGGGGAACCTTGGCAGCTATCCTTTATTCGTAGAACATGGTTACACATCTAACCTAATATTCTATTTTACCCCTCCTAACTGCCAAGAGCTGTGTTTCAACACCTGGATAACCTGTAACAATAGGTTGATTGCTGTACTCACTCCCCTGAGAGACAATGTTGACCTTATGATTTGGAGAGGTGTATGGAGATACTCAGGTAGCTCAAGCACAGACTTCCTGGAGTGGCATACCTCTGGCCTAACACAATGAGACTTGGCTTCATGCTTGTTCATAGGCCATGGTGAATACCCCTCTCCCAGTGGCCCAAAACTCTTTACACATGCCAGATGAATAGTTGTTTCTTTACCAGTTAGACACAGTGTATTATAAAATAGCTTCATTAGGTGTGTACTGGACACACTATAGAACGTTCTGCAGATTGACCCTTATAGCACATTACAAAGTCAATCATCATGTTCTTAGGCTTGAGACATTTAACCTTAGGTAGGAACAGTGGATAAGCCCACAGGGTCAACCTGGAACTATCCAGTCATCACATGCTGATCCAGTCATCAGCATGCAGGGCAAGATTATCAGTACAACATGCAGCACTTTTCACAAACATTGCTATAAGTATAAAGTGAGAGCAGTAGTAAAAACCAGGGTTACACTGGCCCTTTTGAAGACCTGGAGTAGATTACTGCAGTAGAATACTGTGTAGCATGGGTAGAGTTAATGAAGGATGTGGAAACTCGTACAGTAGGCTGCTAGGTCAGTAATGGGTTACTGCATCATGTTCCAGAGGACTGTTCAACTCCACTTGGGAAACCCATATTGTCAATGCTGGCCAAGCCCTAAGACCCAAAGATGGGGCTGACAGCAGTATTGAGGTTTATACCCCATTAAAATCCACCTTTTTCATGAAGATGGCATTAAAGAAAGTTTTTTGGACATAAAATGTTCCATTGACAGCCCTTGTGCTTCATGAATGGCTATGTTGGTTTGGGCATCCATTGGAGATTAGAATGGCTCAGCAAAGAAAGAATGGATGAAGAGCAGGAGGGAGAACTGGCTACTGCCATCCTGAGCACTCTACCAATAGATGTAAGCTCTCATGGTACAAGGCTTCTGCTCAATCATCCTTAATTTTAAAAAAAACATCCACTTCTAATGCCATGCCATCCATCTCCCCTTTGATGCCTATGCCCTGACCTGATTCTCTGCTGGATAAATCATAAATAGCCTACACAGCCATACACAGCCACAGATAGAACAGCCTTGTCCTCTTCAGATGAGGGAAAGGAGGAAAAATCAGCTTCAGGTTTTCAGACACTTTTCCAATGGCAATGAGCTCTCTCTGCATCATAGTTTTCAGCTGAGCCATATCTGACATGAAGCCATCTATGTGCCTTGAGAGATGCACACTATTTCTGAGATGTTGCAACAACGAAATACAGAACTAATGCCTGTCTTCCGGTGCCAGAGAGCCAAGATATTGTCCAAACAAGCTTGAATCCTGCATTATCATGCTTACTTTCCTTTTTGGAACTGAGCAGTGGATAGTGGGATTGCAGTTCTGCTATTCATCACTAACAGTGCTACTCCAAAGGTAGGCCTCTCATATGATCACCACATGGCTGTAAAAGGTCTCAAAATGTGTACCAGGTATTCAGATGATAAAACACCACCTCTGTCAATTAGGAGGGGTGATTAAAAAAAGTGTTCTCTAACCTATAGCTCAGTTTTTCTCACATGCACCTTATTACCAAGCAAAAACTTAATTTTTAATGAAGGTTTTAAATGTTTTTTTTCTCCTCACAGAGCAAATGAAAATGCTTTACAAAAATTACATTAGCCATTATTATTTGCAAGGCCAGTGTAAAATTCTAAGTAAGTTAGAAATGTACTGAACTACAAATTTAGTGTTACCTTCACACTGAGGCAAGTGGTTGTTCCAACCCTCAGTCAAACATGTCCTGGTGTCGACCAGACTCACCATCCGGTAACTAAAAGTAAAGTTACATAAGAAGGTTGTAGTACTGAATTGTGCTCAGATGGACTGAAATTGCACCTACCCTGTTTTGCATGTGTATTTAATAGTGGCTCCATAAACAAATTCAGTGCCATTTATAAGTGTAAATCGCCCATTTGGTATATCGTCAGGAAGCTGACATCGTTTACCTGGTGATATTGAAGACAAAACTGGAATTATAAAAGTTTATTATTTTAAAATTAACAGAATATGACTGTGACCAAGCTGCTGGGATAGCTTAACTACTATCAAACAACAATGACTGTCAAAAGGAATCTAGTATTAGCAATTATTGTAAATAATATAAATGTCTGTCATATTTTTAAGTTATTGCTACAAAATAATAATAAACTTACTGTTACAATAGCATCTTTAAAAAAAGCCAACATATTTCTAAACCAGGAATTCATAACTTACATTTTTCATATCCTAACACCTGACTTAAACTCTAGGCCTCAACTTACTACATGAAAAAAATATTCTCCATATACAGCAAAACTTTTGACTTACGTGAACATTTAGCATTTCGAGTATTTTCCCATTTGTGTCCATTACAAACAAAGATTACTTTTCCTACATATCCCTGTTGGCAGCTATACATCAATGAATCCCCTTTTGTATATGTGCTTTTCAAAGAAGTAGTGGAAACTTCTGCATTTTCTACTATGGGGAGCTCTGGGCAGGCTGATGGTTCAGGTGAAGGGCCACTGTTCACACCATCTGTTGCAGTAACCATATTACTTTTAAATATTTCATTAGTGTTTCAGTAGTAACATACAGTATATGAAAGTATTCCTTCTACACAGATAAATAAATAAAAAAGAAATAAAAGTCTTACCATCAAATGCTGAAGTGCAAATACTGACCAAGAAAAAAATATACAGGACAACAAGATTTGACTCCATTGTCCCAAGTTAGTAGGTTTACTCACCAAGCATTATGATAAGACTAAGAAAATATTAGGCAGGGTTAATATTTCCCAATTTAAACCCGCCCATTTCTGCATGTCTTGCTAGGGCTTACGGTAAATTAAGAGTTGCTATGTTGTGAAATGAATAGTTTTGAAAGGCTGTTTGTGTGGTTAATGATTAAATATTGTGTACACAAATACCCATGACCCCATCTCAAGGCCTGTTTTGAACTAAAAAGTACAAAGTGTTATTTAAACTATGTAGAAGTTAAAAACATAAAGAACACAGAATACAGATATATGTCTGATAATTGGAGAACTGACAGAAAGAATTGATGATATTGCTGTGCACCCCACACTATACAGACTACTTTGATGTTTGCAAGTAGAGTTACCACTCTTTTTTTTCCATACTTTTTTACTTGAATAATAAAAAGGAGGAACATCACAGTTACAATATACAATATACAGTAAACAATACATTTGATACATAATGAGTTGAAATGAATTTTGTTAGAAAACAAATTAAATTGAGTGCTTTCCCTCTCTCAGTTTTGCTCTGTATGTGTGCTGTCTAGGTAAATGTTGCAATCTCTGTCCAATAATGTGTGTTTTTTCCCCATGTTAATCTGCACTAATCAGAGAACAACAAAGTACAAAAAACAGTATTTTAAAGCTAAAATTATACTGCAGAAGAGTTAAAAGGTGATAGACACTTCAATGGCCGTGTATAATGTACGTGTTAAACTCCTCAGGAATAAAAACAGGTTTGCCATTAATTTTTCCAAGACTGATTAATAAATATTTTCTTCTAATATAGGCAGACTGATTATTATCTCTCTGGACTCCTTATCTACCAACACCGTAAATGTATTAAATGTATTGGACCAACTACCCCCCTGACAAGGGAGAAAGTCAGCCACTTGCAACTTTGCCTGCAGGCTGTGGACCACTGTGTACTGTGAACTGTGTACTGTGGAAGCATTAGGGTTTTAAGTTGTCTGTTCATCTGCCTCTCTCTGTCTGTCCGTGTATTCATCTGAGATTCTTGTTAGAGCGATATCTCAAGAATGTGTGGTTGAATGTTTGTAGGATTTATTGAATTGATCCAAATAGGGTCAGCCTTGGTTACTGATAGGAATTACGATTGCATCACTTTTCCTTGAGGATCTTTACTCCGATTTTCTAATGAATTGTGTGCATATCTCAGTTAACTTATTATAGTTAACCGTTTGCTTGCACCCACTGAATGATTGTAATAAATTAATTAACTTAGCACTTTTTAAATGTGAGATTATTAAAGTCAGCAACTTTAACTTTTTTTTTAAGTTAAATTAAGTTTAAAACCTGTAATGTAGGCTATTTTATCATGCTTTTAATTCATAATTTAAACACCATTTTTTGTTAATTTGATTTAATTTGTCCATGGTTTGCAGTATAAGCTGATCAAGCAAGGTGGAAATCTTGTTTCCCAACATTTGCAATTTTGACCACTTGTACAAACATGATAGATCAGAGTTCTTCTAATCTGGCCCTCGAGGTCCACTGTCCTGCAGAGTTTAGCTCCAACCCTCATCAAACACACCTGAAGAAGCTTACTGTCACGCACAGATCAGGAGGCAAACCAGAAGTATAAGGTAAACTCAGATTGTGTATTAACAGAACTTAGATAGACACTTCAAGAACATCCAGCAGTGCTGGTGAGGTAACTGAGAGTAACACAAAGTCTTNAACGTGAGTATGGAGTGTGATTGGATGGTGACTGAGAGTGAGTGTGGGATGCTGAACTGGCTGAAGGCTCTGTGACACTTACAGGCAGCTAAACTCTGAAGATTTTAAGAATGCTGTTTCCCTGTATAATCATGCTTCACTTCAATATCAAATGTAGTAATATCAAATTTTAGACCTCACTGACAAGTATAAGCTATTGTATGTCAATCATAACATAATTACTGTAAATATTGTTCATTTTTATTTGTTATGCTTATATTACATCTGTTCATATCTCAAAATACATGAATAAAGTAGGCTTTTCCCCAGATTTCTAGTAGTCCAAGCTCTGTAACCAGTGGAATCTCAAACTCAAAATTTTTAAAGCAGAATGCTAATTTCTGTGAAAATTTCAGGTTTGTATCTGGTCCCCCATCAGAAGTATTCCACCCTGAAATTTAGAGGAATTTTAAAAAATTCCTCACCCCCATAAAAAAAAATAAGAGAAGTCTCAAACCTGAAATGTTTTGCATGCACACAATACTTGGTACACTATACTGACTACCTAGGTGCCCCCTAAAAAATTAAGACTGAGACTCGAACCGTTTATAAAACCATTATAAATTCACCCTAATAGTGGAACTGTGAGTAATCTTGACCATTAGTTAGAACTTAGATGAAATGTGAAATTAGTTTATATATGTACATGTACCTTGTAATGTATTCTAGAGATGAGCTTTTGTTTCAAGGAACTTGAAAAGATATTGAGGTTTCCATGAACAGCTGTATAACCAAAATTTGTTGTGTGACATGACACAAAGATAGCTATCATGGTTAAACCAAATTAAATTAAAAGAAACAAACAAAAATGTTTAGCAATGCCAATACATAGAGATAATCAATCGAAAATGTTTTTAAAAATTAAAAACGGTCAAGCAACCAACTTTACAATTATTGGACCACTTTAGATGGACTGACCCATCCCTGCAACCTCCACTCTTTCAGAGCACATGTTTTCTGCAGCAGGGGAAAACTCTGTATCCAAACAATGTGCTAAACAGAGTTTAAATTCTGAGAATGTGGATATCCTCATTTTTCCTTCATGGAAACCACAAACTAAATACCCATTTGAAAATTTTTCTTTGAAAAAAATAAGTTTTGGTCCAGTGAGTGAATATAGCCATAGCTGTTTGTTGCATTAATTTCATACTCTTTTTTTCTACTATAAGTCAGTGCTACTGAGGGTCAAGACTGGGTACATGCCCATTTGAATGTCTTAAAATCTAGATAAACAGCAATAAATGCTATTAAGCATTTATTTATTTATTTATTTATTTATTACTTTGACACAGTGATACAGAAGGCCAAATGTTCTGCAATTAAATAATAATTTAGATGTAATTTAGATGTCAGAAGAAATTTTAGTTGCCATTAATTTAATTTCCCAAGCCCAAAGTTGAGGTTCACACACTGCTGAATAGTTTGACACCAAAGATATGAAGATTTGCCAAAAAAATAAAATAAAATCCTAGGACTACTAGCAAAATATTTCCTATATTGTGCAAATTATCACAAATAAGTGGGCAGAGCTAAGTGCTCCAAAAGGCAGTTTTGTATGGTTGTAGCAAACAAAGCTAAAAATAACTCACTGTATACCTTATTTTCCAAGAGATATGCTTGGTTTTGTATGAAGAAACTTGAATAGCCAATTTGATCAAGATTGCATTAGATAGTAATGGGTCTCATCCCGAAACTACCATTCCAGTTTCATGAAGATAGCACAGCACAATCCCTACTGGAAATGTATTGGCCGATGGCAGCCATGCTTTATGAATATTTAGGTCATCATCAAAAACTCAACTACACTTTAGCATATAGATGCACCATACCAAATTTCAGCTCTATCAGATTTACAGTTCCTGAGAAACAATTGTCTGACCTTAGCTCTGCCCTGCTGTTCGACTAAATTAGGCTCCACCTCATTAGTATTAGGTCAGTTCAGTTCAGTTTATTTATTTGTATAGTGCTTTTAACAATGGACATTGTCACAAAGCAGCTTTACAGAAATAAATGGATTAACAAAA
>CM074948.1:6251184-6262536 GCA_037577455.1 Pangasius macronema | reverse complement strand
GGAAGGCCAAAGAGGAGGTATATGGAGGTAATAAATGAGGATATGAAGCTAGTGGATGCAAGTGTTGAGGATGCAGACGATAGGGATAGGTGGAGAGTGATGATTCGCTGTGGCGACCCCTGAAGGGAAAAGCCAAAAGAAGAAGAAGAAGAAAAAGACCACAAGATGTAAACCACTGGTAAGCCTCAAAAGCTGGAAGACCAGATTAGAGTTTTCCAAAAAAAAAAACATGTAAAAAAACTGTACAGTTCTGGACCAACATCCTAGGGACAGATGAGACAAAGATCAACTTGTACTAGAACGATGGGAAGAGTATGGAGAAGGGAAGGAGCTGCTCATGATCTGAAGCATACCACCTCATCTTATGGTGGATGGAACTGGTTCCCTTGTATTTATTGATGATGTGACTGCTGACAAATGCAGCAGAATGATTTCTGAAATGTATGGGGCAATATTATTTGTTCAAATTCAGTCAGATGGACATTGACCTGAAGCATACTTCAAAACCAACCCCATTTTTAAAAAGGCAAACAGGTGGAATATTCTGCAATAGGCAAATCAGTCACCTGACCTGAACCCAATTGAGCTGTGTTTCACTTGCTAAAGGCAAACCTGAAGGTAAACCGCCCCCAGAACAAACAGGAAGTGAAGACAGCTGAAGCACAGGCTTGGTAGCGCATCACCAGGGAAGAAACCCAGAATCTGGTGATGTCTATGGCTTTCAGACTTTAGGCAACCAAGTATTAAAAATGACTCCTGTTCTTAAACCATCAAATGAACTGTGAAAGTCTGCACTTTGAGCTCATATTTATTATTTCATTTCAACTCCACAATACTCTGGTAGAGGGCTAAAATGATAACTTTGTCAATGTTCAAATATTTACGGACCTGATATTGGTAGTATATTGGATAACAAATGGTGAACCTTATGAATGTCCACCGAAACACAGGGTTTAAATCAGCATGAAATGTGAATATGTTTTAGTTTGTAATAATCATTTTTGGTCATCTGTAATATCTTTATATTTTATATATCCCTTTGTGGTTTGAGCATGTTATAATGTAATAATATCTTCAGCCCAGTCTGTCTTTCCTGGAACTAGAAAGGCCTTAAATAAGCCCATCTTAACATGACCTCAGACTTGTTGAGAAAATGACGCTACCCCCAAACTGCTATTTTTGTGACTGTTATGATCTGTGAAGGGAAGCATTGTAGCAGAGGAAAATTCAGAAATAACTAATATATCATGTACAATCATATATTTTATAACTGATAATCTTATGGTTATTGCTGAGTTTTCTGTCCTCTTTTTTTTGAAAAAGCTAGAAATAAGCAACAGATGTTACAAAGTCTGTGTTCTGTAAAAGAGAGGATAGATACTTGATACACATAACTTGTCAGATGGCAGGAAGTGTTGAGGCTTTAACGCGCGCTGCTGATCAGTCAGTCAGTTAGTCAGTCAGCCAGCGGGACAGGATGGAGCTCAGTCCACTCCCTGTGATGCTCTGTGAGTAAATGTTCTCTTTGTGTTCTTATGCAATCTGATGTCCTGAGTGATGTCCTTGTCTGGACTTAATCAGAAATACCTTTTGTAGAGACATGAAACTGACAATACCACACCACATGATAGAGGAAATGTTAGTGTACTGGTGAATGATAGCTAAAACTAATGCTAGGTATTCTTCAGAAACCCAAATAATGGACTGCACTAAATCATGACAGGTTAATTAATCAATTGTACTGTCTCTGATTTCTAAAGGATTACTTTACTGTACTATCAACATTGACCTGTTATAGGTTTCTCCTGGGTAGGAGCTTGAGGATGGCTACAAGCAGTTTTACCTGCTGGTGAAAAATATGATGAATATTAAAGGAGATTACCAATCACTAAAAATATTTTAAACAAAAAAAAAATGCAACATTCATAAAGAAGATGATCAGACTTTCCTAAGTCTTTGGTGTGGCAGAGAATTTCGAATTGTAGAGAGACTCTGGTGTGAGAAAAACAAACGTTCTGTCATCACAGTTTACTGAAGATCACAGTTTAAGTTTACTGTTTTATAACAAAAGATAAAGTTTCTGTAAACGCTAGATATATTCTGTCCACCACAGTTGCTGTGAGATGGGATAATTAAGATGTTGTACTGGAGAGCATGAGTATGTTGCTGTGAGCTGTGTGTGTTAATGTTACAGTTGTTTTATGTTATATGTAGCATTTCAGAACTTCTACACCCTTCTCCACCAAGTGCCAAGTCAATTCACGCTAATGTATACTATATTTGTGGCCTATGATGATAACTGAATTTAACTGTTAATCTGCAGCAGGAATTGATCTAACACAGTGTGATCTAGCTGTAAGCCTACAGGAAGTGTAGAGACATTAATACACACTGCACAGCCAGTTAGTCATCAGCGGTACAGGATGGACAGCAGTCCACTTCCTGTGACTGGGGAGAGCCAGCACATTCTCATACATATATATAACACAGTATGAAATACCCTTAAGGGTAGCTGGGAAAATATTAAGTAATTAGAATAGATAATTAAATGTCCATTACTCATATAAGGATAAGTGCACACAGAACAGTCCGTCCCCCATTTAAAGGTGTATCGTAATTGATTGATGATGCAGAACTCATAAATCCCTTTTTGTTGTGTAGATTTGTGTTAATGCTGATTGGCTGATGTACCAAATGCGATACACAGACGGATGACAGTGTGAGTGATCGACGTCAAAATGTATAACAATTACAGTATCGGTTTAGAGGGTCATCTTCCAGCTCAACCACTGCTTAAAAAATTTCAAGCTTCTCCAACTTTGACCCACTGCAACTAAAATTTTAAGTTAACTTAATTAAAGTTCAGTGAACTGCTTATTTTAAAGTTGTGGTGACAACCCTATACTGCTGAATGTAAATAAAAGTAGAACGATGGCTCAATTATAATTTTAATATTTACTGTGTATGGCTAGCTATGATTCACTCACTCTAACCATTTTATCCTTGTCAGAGTCACAGTGGATAATAGCGTCTTCTGCACTCAGACATGGGGAGAAGAATAAAACATGCACAGAAACTCCACACAGACAGTAATCCAAGCTCAGGATCAAACCTGGGACCTTAAAGCTGTGAGGCAGCAATGCTTCCAGCTATATCACAGTACACACTGAGAAAGCATACATATTATTTTTCAGTTTGGGGCAATTATTTCCTTATCTAGTGTTGTAATCTGCAGGGATTTCTGCTACTTCCTTCAATGCTTTTCCATGGTAGAGTGAGTAGTGGTTTTGCCTTACAGCTCCAGGATCCCAGGTTCAATCCATTCACACAATGTCTGGGTGAAGTTTCTGTGCATCCTTTCTCAAGAACTTGGCTAAGATAAATTGCCCCTAGGTGTGTATGAATGTTGTCTGCATGGTGTCCTGCGATAGACTGGTTTCCCGTAAAGAGTGTGTTCCCGCTTCATGCCCAGTGTTCCCGGGATAGGCACCGGATCCACTGTGACTCCAGCAGGAATAAAGCTTATAACGATGTATTAATTAGGTGAACAAAACAAAAATAGCTAATACAACAAATTATAATATTTAACCAACTAGCTGTAGATGGTGAATATAAAACACTTAATTGACACAGCTTTTTATTTCTATTTACATCCAGCATTATAGGGTTTTCAACACAAATTAAAATAAGCAGTTCACTCCACTTTAATTAAGCCAACTTAAAATTTTAGGTGCAACAATTCACTAGAAAATTTTAAGTTGGAGAGGCTTGAAATTTTTTTTACTGTGACATCAATCAGCTTAGGATCAGAAAATTGTATCAAATTATACGAGACAGTGAGCAGAGTAGTGTCCTGAGTGCAAATCGCTTCTTTTAACCACCATTCATTATTTAGACATCCTGATATGTTGTATTTGTTTCTGCTTATTTTATTAGATTTGCTGATGGAAATTGAATATAACAAACACTCAAAAATGTCTATTATTTTTTACACTTATTAATGTGTTGTGTTTTGTTCACATTGTTAAAGAAAGAAATAACTTCACTCTGACATCATCTTCTCTGTTCTTCTTCTTTTTATAGTGTTGATTTCACTCATCCAAGTGGGACAAGCACAGGGTATATATATATATATATATATATATATATATATATATTTTACTGCCTATGTGGTGTACATGTTTGGGTTTGTATTGAAGCTGAGAAGGTTGTGTTTATATATTGTCATGCAGAAGTTAAGATTATTACATTAACAGTGTGTTTGCTTTTTAACTTTTCCAGCTGGGTTTAAACCACAAGACTGACAGGTCGGCTTACGTAGTGTTTATAAGTCTCCTCTCTGTCAATGTGAGTGTACATTATAATCCCCTCCAAGTGGACTATACAACTGGTACAAAGATGGCGTTAATGTTCATAGATCTGCTGAAAATGTCTACACTATAAAAGTAGAACAGAGTCACAAATACAAATGTTTTGGGTCTAAGGATGGACGGTCCACAGCATTTAGTGATGAAGTGACTCTCTCAGTAACAGGTACTAAGATGTCTGATCTTACACTCATGTAACATGCACTGACACACATAACACACTCATTACAAAACACACTGAGTAAATATCAGATGGTCAGAGAAGGGTGTGTTTGACTGATCTGATGTATTTGTTGTAACTGTACAGAGAGACCAAAAGCACAAGACTGAGACGTCGGACTACCTGTCTATAAGTCACCTGTCCTTCAGTGAAAGTGTACACTTTATGCTCCTGTACCAGACACTGAGTGGCTGTACATCTGGTATAAAGATGATGTCCAAATTTTCTCCTACACTGAGAGCAGGAAATATTTATTCATTACTGCTGAGTTTGCCATTAGTAAATACACCTGCAGTGGACAGAGAAAAAGTGACTCTCAGACCTCAGAGACCAGCAACNCTGTTACACTCACTGTGTCAGGTGTGTGTGTGTGTGTGTGTGTGTGTGTGTGTGTGTGTGTGTGTGTGTGTGTGTGTGTACATGTGTTAATCTCTTCCTCATACCAATATTTATTAACTTCAGCATCCAATCACTACATGCAGTGTGAATTACGTTTGCTTTAAAATGCAACAGAATTAAAAAAAAAAAAAAAAGACATGGTGTAGCAGTACATTCAGTGCGTCCAAAATTATATTATTATATATTATAATATATTATATTATATATAATTATACCATTATATTGAGCACACTTATGAAGATGAATTCATCAAGAGTGTGTATTTATGCACCACTCATAAAGTACAATTTGAAAAAAAAAAGTCTACAATTTCACTCAGTGTGGTGATTCACTCAATTAATTCTATCTATCTATCTATCTATCTATCTATCTATCTATCTATCTATCTATCTATCTATCTATCTATATATCTATATATCTATATATATATATATATAGAAAGAGAGAGAGAGAGAGAGAGAGAGAGAGAGAGAATAATGACATTGTAAGACTGTGCTATCCTTGTAATAAAGTCACACAAATGTAAGTTTAACAAATGCAGAACATACATGCATTATTGCATTATTAGACACAAATCATATGATTAAGATGATAAAACTATTGTTTATCATGTAAAGAGCAAAACTTTGATACCATTATCATTTCATATCAACAGCAAAACCCAAACTGACTGTAAATACGTCTCAGCGCTCCATCTACACTGGAGACAATGTTACTCTGAGCTGTAACCTGCTGTCTAATGGATGGACTTTTCTCTGGTACAAAGATCAGCNAGTGTATCACTGTATAGCACGCAGAGGAAACTACTACTCAGAGTTCAGTGATCCGGTCACGATTACAGTGAGAGGTACGTCATGGTTTCTGCTCTTTCACTGCAAGTTTTAAGTTATTTCTTATTATATCTTAGATATGTATAAAGTATGTCATTCATGAACAGTGAGCGCAAAAGCTAAAGTACAGTACAGCTGAGTGTGTGTTCATCAGGAAGAGAATCACTGTTATGAGCAACATAGACTAGCAGATATCAGTGTTATGCAGGGATAATAAATCTCATGGTAGTAAAAACAAGAAAATTATAATTACATAGCATTCATGTTAACTCATAATGGTGTTTATAACTGTTGTAAACACAGACATTAGTGCTGAAACACTAGAAAATATTTACATTTGATAAATACAGTGTCTGTCTGATACCAGAGGCCTTAAAGGTACACTGTAAATAAATCTCCTGCTTTGTCTCTATAAGTGCTGACTAATCACTTTGGTAATCAGACATAAGAGACCTGGAGCCAGATCACATCATGATCTCAAGTAATTGTAGAGATTTTACTCTTTTGCTCCACTCTGCTTCCTTACCAATGACCAACACACAGAATTATATAGAATAAAATATCAAATAAATGGATTTAAAAAATGATTTATACTTTAATTTATATTAAAGCACCTGTTCATTTTATTAAATAAAACATAATATTTTACTGAAACACATCTAACACAATACCAAATGATTAGAATTAGGATCTGTTGAGGGAGCTGGACTTTATGTCGCAAGTGGTAATAACTTGTCCAAAACATTTTTCAGAGTTACACATGTAACGTTACATTCATTTTCCAAAATCTTATACATTCATGAAAACCAATTACTTAAAAGCGTACTAATTATTTCAGGAAATATTTTATTTCTCTGTAAAATCTTTGTACAGCGCTACCAACACCTGTGGTGTCCATAAAGCCTGATAAACAGGTGTACAGAGGAGAGACTGTCTCTCTCAGATGTGACATACAGGATGAAGCGGACTCTTACTGGAACTTCAGCTGGACTAAAGATGGTTCTGGTGTCAGTAGTGAACAGGAGTACAGAATCAGTGGTGCTGAAATGACACACACAGGTAAATACACCTGCAGAGGAACAGAGAGAGGAGGCTCACACTCCTCACACACCAGTGATGCTGTTACACTGACTGTATCAGGTGAGTGTGATCATCTCTTCAGTATTCATTAACCTCAGATTCACTTCAGCACTCAGTACTGCTGTAGATTACAGCTGCACAATCAGCATACAAAGTGTGATATGCAATATAGTTGTTGGACTTTGAGGTGATGATGTGAAATGCAGTAGATTACGACCAAAGCTGTGAGTTTTATTTAATTTCTGACTCAATGTGTTGCAAAACATGAACAATAAAATGTCCCGGGTTTATCCAATAATAAATACTACTAATGGCAATATGTCTCTTCTTAAACAAGATTACTATTACATTAAGTGCAAAATGAAATAATAAAATGCATTCTGCTCCAAAAATTTATATTAAAGGATTTTTTAAAATAAATATCTATCTAAGACTCAACATTCATAATTTTAAAGCAGAATTCTGCTTTCTATTAAATCTGAAACAACACAGGTAACCTCCCAAATGGTTTCCTATTGACACATATGCTGTCTACAAAAGGCATAACACAATGGCACTGTATGTAGTCCACTGTATGATGATTAGAACTCCATTTGGGATTCAGGCCCAGAAAACAATGTGGCAAAAGAACAGAGTCAAACATAATGCAGCACATGTACATTTTGTCTTTACCCTTTTGCTTGAATAAAGGTACTTACCATTAAAGCTACTCTAACAAAAGCTAAATTACTTTGATAAATACCATAAAATATTTTGACAGCTATTCATGAATAATTTTTAATTACAGTGTATCAGTAATAGTGTGTCTTTGTCTGTAGTAGTGATCAGTGTGTTAAACACTCTGACAGCAGCACAAACATCCTGAACTGTATGTTTCATCTCCAACTGCAGAAAACCCTAAACCTGAACTCACATCAAGCCGTGAAGGAGCGATACTGAAAGGAAACTCAGTGATTCTGTTCTGTACACTGAAGCTGCAGTCTGCTGGATGGAAGTTTTACTGGCTCAAACCCACACAGAGCACTGAGACTGAGACTGAGACTGAAACACACTCCTACACCACGAGCTCAATTAGAGTCTCTGATGGAGGTCAGTACAAGTGCAGAGCTGGAAGAGGAAACCCAGTCTACTACACACACTACAGTGATGCACTCTGGGTAAACATTACTGGTGAGTGAAAAAGGTTGCAAAACATTGCCACTTCTTAACAGACTTTAGATATTATTACATATGTATACACTACATCTTCACTAATCACTTACATATTGCAGTTGTGTTTGGGGGGTTAATAATAAAATTATGTTTCTGTAGAGAGTCCTAAAGCTGTGGTGACTATAAAGCCTGATAAACATGTGTTCAGAGGAGAGACTGTGACTCTCAGATGTGAAATACAGGGAGGAGGAGACACTGAGTGGACATACACCTGGTATAAGAACAGTTACACACCATACCACAGAACACAGGAGTTCAGCATCAGCTCAGTTATAAATTCTGACAGTGGTAGATACACCTGCAGAGGGAGTAGGAGCAGTGACTTTCAGATCAGTGATGCTGTTCCACTCACTGTATCAGGTGAGTGTGTGAGTTTGTTTTATCAGGTCATTAATTATCTGTAACAAGATTACCAGTCTGTATGATTTATTTTTTAACATTTGTTGCCCTTCAGATGCAGCAGAGGCAGTAGTGCGTGTGTCTCCACTGAGCTGGCTGACTGAAGGAGACTCAGTGACTCTAAGCTGTGAGGTTAAAAACTCTTCTACAGGCTGGACATTCAGCTGGTACACAGAGATTCCCTACAGAGACAGTCAGGGTTCCCTCAAGTACAATACAGTGCTCCTCTCAGACAGCAGCAGAGGATCTGGAAGCTCCTACACTCTCAGTCCAGTTACTCTGAATCACACAGGAGTTTATATGTGCAGAGCAGAGAGAGGAGAACGAGTCTTTCACTCACAATACAGCAACCTACAGCCACTGTGGATCACTGGTGAGGAAATGAAACAACAATAGTTTTGAGTTGGAGTATAGACATGTGTTTGTGTGTGAATGAAATAATAGATTAATAAATAGTCAACTTATTAATATAAAATATTATATCTGTGCCAATCTGTGGTGTAATAACTGTTCATATTTAATAATAATATTTATTTATTTATTTGTATGGAACCTTTCATACATGAAATGCAGCTCAAAGTGCTTCACATGTCAAAACATAAAAACATAAAAAGAAGAGAAAACAAGAAACAAATCAAGAACATTAGAAATCAAAAAAGAAATAATAATAATAATAATAATAATAATAATAATCATCATCATCATCATCAATAAAGAAACAATAATAATAATGATGATGATCATAATATAAATAATACAAAAAAATACAAAATTGGAAGTAATAACTAAAAAGCAAACTATATTAATCGAAAGCCAATTAAAAAAATATGTTCTCAAATTTTAAAAATGTGGATATTTGGCAATTGTCTAATTTCAGCAGGTAAAAGGCTCCAGAGTTTGGGGGCATAATGGCTAAAAGTGCATTACAATAATGTGAGAAAAAAATAAAAGCATGAATCAGTTTCTTAGCCTCATTCAGTGAAACAAAAGATCAAATTTGTGCTATATTTCTAAGATAAACTTAAAAACATTTCTTTGTTACATCATTGACGCGTGACTTAAAACTCAGTTCAGAATCTAAAATTACACCAAACCTCTTAACTTCTGTCTTTGAGTGTAGTGCCAGAGCACCTAGTCCACTTACAATACTTTCCCTTGCATAATTTGGACCAACAATAAAATCTGTTTTATCCTGATTAAGTTTCAAAAAGTTTTTGTTCATCTATAGTAGGATGCTGGACAGACATTCAGACATCTTCTTTAATGCATCTGTGTCATTAGGCTCCACTGAGATCTATAACTGAGTCTCATAGAAAGCACTGAAATTGTCCTAGAAATGGTAGTACAGCTCATATTTTTGAATAATGTCACATCATATATAATGAAAATAACACTGTTCCAAGTATTGAACCCTGTGGGACATCATATAGTATAAATATCAAGTATCTATATCTAAGTATCTATAACTATATTGTATCACCTAACTGAACAAAAAAATTGCCTTCCAATAGTATAGGATCTAAACCAGTTTAAAACCCAGCTGGTGAAGCCTATGAGGTTTTATGTCTTTCAAGCAGAATGCTGTGATCTACAGTGTCAAAGGCTGCACTTGGGTCCAATAAGACTAGGACTGATGCGTTTCCCTTATCCCCTTATTCAATCTGAGATCATTTACTACTTTTGGCAGTGCAGTTTCAGTGCAGTGACCTTGTCTGAACCCTGACCGATACTTTTTACGCATAATTCATCTAATTCATCTAAGCATTGATTAACAGGTTTAAAAACAACTTTCTAAAATTTACTTAAAAACTTTTCTAAAATCTTACTTAAAAACAATAAATTAGACATCGATCTAAAATTATTGAGAACAGTGGGGTCTAAGTAATTTTCCTTAAGGTTTTACAAAAGCACATTTAAGAGCATTTGGGAAGGTTTCAGTTTCCAGGGAACAATTCACAATATCAAGAATGTCATTAGTTAGGCAGAACGAAACTTCAAGCAGTGGACTTTAACTGCGATGTTATTTGCAAAAGCTGTTCTTTATTAACTGTACTGAAAACCTCCATTGTATATGGCGATAGGTTTCCTATTTCCTCAGGTGCCATGTTGCCAAACTGCTCAATGGGTGATCTAATAGGAACTATTTTCTGATTGAAAAATGAAGCAAATTCTTCACATTTCGATTCAGAGGGCTGACGTAACCAATCAGATGTACGGTGGTTTAAAAGGTGATCTGTAGTACAAAAAAGCACTCTAGGATTGTCACTATTCTCATTAATAATCTTAGAATAAGATAACTGTCTTTCAGACTGTACAGTAATCCCGAATGTGATTCGATAACAGTTAATTTAGTTGTCCTCCAGAGGGGCTCTGCTCTGTGGCACTCTCTCTTAAGGTGACAAGTGCCCTCATTTCTCCAAAGCATCACTTTGGTTACATGTTTCTTTTTATTTTCTCTGGAGCTACTGCATCTAAAGTCAATTTTACTGAAATATTGAAACTCCTAACCTTATTATGTACCATAAGCATGTCAATGGATGTTGACTGACATTGAAACATATTAATAGACATTGAAGGAGCTGATGTACAGTCAGGTCTGGAAGTATCTGGACAATGATGGAGTTTTTGTGATTTTGCCTTTATACACCACCACAATTGATTTGAAATAAAACAATCAAGATATTATAGAAGTGTAGACTTTCAGCTTTATTTTAAGAGGTTCCACAAAAATATGGCATTTACCGTTTAGGAATTACAGCTATTTTAAACAAAGTACTTCCATTTTCAGTGGCTCAAAGGTATTTGGACAATTGACTGACAAGAAGTTAATTGACCAGGTGCGGTC
>CM074948.1:6219166-6248484 GCA_037577455.1 Pangasius macronema | reverse complement strand
TTAGAGGAGCTCACCTGGCGTGTGATCTGTAAAATATAGTAAATGAACTAAACACCTGGAATCAGAGTTTTTCTCCCTTCTCCTCCTGTGACGTCATAGCCACCTCCTGTGACGTCACAGTCCCCCCCTATCTCTTACATCCTTACGTTCCAAATCCGTTCCTTTTTTTTTTTTTTTTTACTGAGCCATGTCGGAGGCGGGACCAGTGTCAATCATTCCCGCGCCCTTGGTTAGTGCAATGACGTGCAACGTCGGTTAGTGGTAGCAGCTCCGCTCTGTCCCGTGTAGCTCAGTGACGGTTTTTATTGCTGCAAGGACGCTTTAAACAGCAAACTTTATATTAACTTTCTGATCTTAAAATGCAATACGCTTCAATAAAACGGGAGCGAAATGAAATAATCAGCGCGTAACTATTGTTTCAGTGTTGTGGTGATATTGTGTAAATGGAGCGGAGTGTGTTCGTGTCCGCCATTTTGTCTCTCACACTGACCTGATTTAACAGCAGCAGCTTAGCATCATTAGCATTTTAATATTATTTCATTATTATCATTTTATTTAGATATAAAAAAAAACTATATTTATGTATGAAAATGTGTTGATTTTATGTTTTGTTTTTTTAAACAAGTCATTTCATAATAAATAATAAAATAATATTAAAATGAGAGTCACTGTAGTTCAAACTGAGGCCATTTATTTATTTATTTTTCCCTTTTATCTAACTTTTAAACTGTGAAAATAAAAAATATTGCTTAAAACAATGTCATGCTTATGGTTGTTTAGAAATCCTATATGTACAGCCTCATTAACACACACTGACCACTTTATTAGGAACACCTATACACCTGCTCATTTATACAGTTATCCAATCAGCCAATCATGGAGCAGCAGCGCAATCATAAACTCCTGCAGATACAGGTCAAGAGCTTCAGGTAATGTGACGTACTTTGACCTTGGAGGCGTTCAGCTTGAATGGCTTTGGATGTTTTCCTTGGCTCTTTGTCTACCATCCGCACAATCCTCCTTGGGTTGCGTTTCTGCTTGCAGCCATGTCCTGGGAGGTTTGCTACAATCCCATGGACCTTATACTTTTTAATAATATTTGCAACTGTAGTCACAGGAACATCAAACTGCTTGGAGAGGGTCTTATAGCCTTTACCTTTAAGATGGCTATCTACAAATTTCTTTCTGAGCTCCTCAGATGACTCTCTCCTTTGCTTTTTCTGGTCCATGTTTAGTGTGATGCACACAATGATACCATTTACAAAGACTGAAGACACCTGTGACACTAATTAAAGTTAAACAATTAGTTTGAAACATGATTAGAATGCAAAGATTTCTAATCTTTTTTAGGGGTAAATTGCTGATCTGCAAACACGTGACGCTGCTCTCAAGCTCAATCGTGTCACAGGAAAGAAAACAAAACAGTCGAGAGTGACCACAACGGCAGCTGAAACCTGCTGTATAGCTTGTCGCATTGATCGGCAGTCTCTAGAGGAAATCCCTCAGTATGAGAAGGAAAAATGACTATTGATGGTTTCTGTTGGATTTTTTTGAATGCAGCCTTTTCGGT
Organism: Pangasius macronema; assembly: GCA_037577455.1. Classification (NCBI taxonomy): domain Eukaryota; kingdom Metazoa; phylum Chordata; class Actinopteri; order Siluriformes; family Pangasiidae; genus Pangasius; species Pangasius macronema. The sequence goes on along the minus strand of CM074948.1, from coordinate 6,246,914 downwards.
TGCATTTTACAGATGAAAGTAGCTGCGTCGTGTGCGATGCAGTAGAACTGTGTTACGTGGTTAAAACAATGCGTTTGGTTGTCTTCTCTAGCTGATTGATCTCATGATCATTTTCTTGTTGGCTTTTTGGACCCTTTATAACCCAGACCTGCTGTCAATAAACACACAAATACATAGTAATCAGATTATATTGATGACCGTGTGTGTACATGTACCCCCTTTAGATATTAGATATTGAGTAATAAGACCTTCGTTATGAATCTAAACGAATCTATGAACTCGTAACTGACTGAATTCTGCATACTGCTAATGAAGCATGACCCGATTTAATCATTCCCTGTCGTTCTGTTATAGTAAAATAATCAACAATGTGGTGGTGTGATAGACCAGAGTTACCATTTCCACCCTGATGTTGATTATTTTCCTGTAACAAAATGTCCTGAAGCGTTTTATTCCTTGATTTCTCACAACAAAACAACACTCTGTCTCCGACCAGACGCAATTTAAAGTAACCCAATAATTCCTAAATTATATTAAATGAAAGATGACAACTTTTCTTTTAACCTTAAGAATTATTTCTGTAACTGTAAAATAAACAATAAATGGAAGAATCTGTATTAAAGTTCCTTTTAACAGATTGCCACTGATGATGATATCTGTGTAATTCGATAAAGAAACACTGAAACCTGAAACGTGCACCGAACAGCTGGACATTTACAGAGCAAAACTGGCGTCCGTGCTATACTTTGTAAAAGGCTTACATAAAGAAAATAAAGGAGGGAGTAACAGGTTTACATTGTCTACAAGTCACGAAAACAGTGTATAAACTCATAATGCTCCGCTCCCCCTCCGCCATATTGTATTGAGCTTATGAAATGTTAATCTGTTGGCATTCACGGCGATCAAACGACTGCAGATGGGTAATTTGTTGGCTTCAAAGCGCTTCGTTGTTGGAAAGCTCCCCGGGATCCAGTCCATGTGATTGATCTCTTCTCCGTTTTCAGGCCCTGAGCTGCAGTCACATCGTCGTGGAGGGGGACAAAGTGGAGAGCATGGCTCAGGCCTCGCAGGAGCATGGGGCGGTGGGGACGGCTGATCCCAAGGAGGACTCGCCCAACATGATCGTCTACAGGAAGGTACAACTGCGCTCGTTTCTGTGTTTTTACTTTCTGCTTTAAAAGCTGAAGACTAATGTGGTCAACACACATGGTTAACACACCAGGGACTGTGTGACTTCTATAGTTTACTAGTTACTCCTTTTCCATATTTAACGCAGAAACTTTCACGTCATTTGCTATTGTTCAGCAAAGAATGAATCAAACCACACTTCCATTAACAGCTGTACACAAGGTACAAATTACAGTCACAGCCTGAATGCTTTTTAACCATGAATGTAAATAATAATAATAATAATCAGTGTAATCAATGTGCAAAATTATAAATCTGTGTATCATATTACACTGTCAGTTCTTAAAATCTTTGATTCTGAATCTGAGAGCGCAGCGTTGCACGAAAACTCCTTATAGATTGTTGATGTCTGCAGCAGCGCCTGGGAGGTTGTTTTTCTCCATGTTCAGTTCCTCATTGCCGTCTTTGTCACCTCTCTGACTGTACGCTAGCTGAGTGGGATCGGATAGCGATGTGCAACCCGCAGCTCATGAAGCGCTTTTTCACACAGCACGACGGAATTCACTCTGCCACAGTGTAAAAGGCAAAAATAAATGTGGGAAGAATTAATTTGTGGCGTGTGTCGGATAAAAAAAACAACAACAACAACACTTCTACACTTCATACATAGTGATATAAAAAGCTAAAGTAAAAATGTGAAAATATATTTCCCAGCGTAGTCGTGCAGTTGAGTGTAGAATCGGCTTCTTCGAGTCTGAAATATCAAAGTACATTTTGCTGCTTTCTTTATCGTCTGGTACATGGCAACACACACACACACACACACACACNTCACATATTAAAATGCAACTGGCTTCCGGCTTTTGGCCTCTCGTTGGCCGTGAGCAAACACACAGAATGAGCTGGAGGTGATGTTTGATCTGCGATAGGGAGTTTGTGAGTCAGCATATTGCAGGCCGTCTGGTGCGTGTGCGTGTGTGTGTGTGTGTGTGTGTATGTGTGTGTGTGTGACATGACTGGGGATATCCACCCGTGCATCAGCTGCCTTCTCATTTCCTTTTCCGCATGTTTTTCTTTGTATTTCACAGCGATCACTCGAGGGTATCTGTTACCAAGTTAGTTCATCATGGTGTTGTATCTAAATTTACAGAGCGAAAGGGCGCGATGGGGCGGGGCAGAGACACTTTTCAGCCGTATGCATGGTTATTTTGGGAGTTTGAGCTGAAACTCTGTTCTGCATGCTGTCACTGGAGCTGAGATTCATTTCCTGGGCAATGAGGCCTGAACGCAGAATATGAGCAAACAATACGGCACATCTCGTTTCCTGCATGAATGCAGTGACAGCACCACCTTCCCTGCTTCCGAGGATTAAAAAAAGCCCCATTTCAGCTTTACCAGCATGTTTAAGACTGCACATTGTTACTGAGAGTGTCATAATTCGGAAAACTTTATGCACACGGCTCATTTACTGTCAGGAAAAATATTTACAAGATCATCGAGGAGGAGTGAGGATTATTTTCCTGAAACGGCACGTCCTCAAGCGCTTTATTCCTTTTATACCAAAGCAACTTGCCAACAATTACAGGTTTAGCATTTTTACATTCTTTTAGATTTTATTACCTAAAGAATGGCGTCATACTTTTTATCCATTTATAGTTGAAGGTCCGTGAAACAAGCTAGTTCCTTTTCTTGCGTATGTTGTAACAGCTACAAACACTCGTTCCCTCACCACCATCTCTTTTTTTCTCCCTCTTGAAGCTAATAAGACAAAAAAACAAACGAAAAACCCCCAGCTTGTCATGCTAGCGAAGTATTTCCTGTGTCTGAAAAATGTAAAGTTCTACCTGACTGTTACAAAGCACTGACACTGGAGACTCCTTCCATAATTTTTAATTCAACAAATGTCTCCTCACTGAAAACTTCACACTATATAATATTTTTTTAAATCAGTTTATTTGGAGTGTCCGTGTGAATGAGCTGTTACTGCAGAAACAATAACTTATTAAAACATATTGCAGCTGCTCTACTGTCACAGCTGCTGTTACAGAATATTAATCAACACCTTCTGACCAATCAGATTCGAGAATTCAACAACGCTGTGCATTAATACAGTCCAGAAATCAGAACTTTTTCAGGCATGGGGGAAAAACAGTGGTGTGCAATATAGCATTATTGCTAACAAATGGCAAAAAATATGTCAAAGCACGTCTCAGACCAACAACGAGGAGGCAGTGAGATCTGGACTAGTGACTGAGTGGACATTGTTTCAGCTAGAGGTTATTTTATTAAGTGAAATCTGAGCTGGAGGTTTAAATGTTTCAGCATGTTGGTTTTTGTTCCTGTAGAGTGAAACGAAAGCAGGCGGTTTAACAGCAAATCAGTGAACAAATAACAAAATCACCATGAATTTACTTGGGATAAATTGTTTTGTGTGTGTGTGTGTTTTTTTTAATTATTATTATTTACACACATTAGCTTTTCTGTAATTTGATTTGTTAGCATTATTATGCACCATTTCTAGAATGACCAGAAACTGTAATTTCGTCTGTATTGCAGTTTTTGCCCCTCTCGTGTAATGAGTAATCTCATTAAATCAGATCTGCAAAGAAATTCTAATCTGTAATTCATTAGCTACATAGTACACCAGGAGAATAAATTAAAACGCTGGATAGCCGGGCTAATTAAACTCACTTTATGAATATGAATCATTTGTTCATCAGCAGGTCCGTTCGGGGATTTACAGGTCACCCGTCGAGTTTCGCTTGTCTTGCGTGGAGAGAAACAGAGAGTGCTGTATGGATGGGGAAACGGGCTGTTCAGATGCCTGCTGCTTCTGCTTTCGATGGATTTCGTAAAGCATTACTCTGAGAGAAGAAGAGTTGCCTTGGGTAAAGTTTGGGTATGAGGGCTCATTAGTGATCCTGCTGACATGTCTGCTTACTGACAGACGATAACTTTCTCAGCAAACTCCAAGGTTTATCCTTGGAGCTGGCAGTTTGGTGGTCATGTGTAAAACGGGGATGACAGACCTGGGGTTGGTTTTGTTGCTGTTGATTTAATGAATTGCAATCTGTTCATCTGTTCATGTAGGTGATGATGTTGACGTTCAATCAGTTTTCGCAGTGAGAATGAAACTTTCAGATAAATGCTGATAAATGAACTTATTAAGGAGGAGTTAAAATGTGTTACTGGCCACTAAACTGATTTATTTATTTATTGGTCTGGCCCACTTGATATTGGACTGAATGTAATGCAGCGTACATCACTGTAGTTCATAATTAATCTCAACTTGGAGAGATATATATATACTATATATATACACACACACATACACACACTCACCTGCAGTTATCTCAGAGAATATTGTGTGTGTGAAAATCCCAGGAGATCAGATTATGAAATACTTAAAGCAGCCCATCTGGTTAAAGTCACAGAGATCCCACTTTTTCTTCATTCTGGTGTTTGATGTGAACATGAACTGAAGCTCTTGACCTGAATCTGCATGATTTTATGCATTGTGCTGCTGATTAGATACCGCATGAATGTACAGGTGTTCCTATTAAAGTGGACAGTATATATATATCTCACTAGTGCAGAGACTTGGTGTATTTCAGTAGTCTGAAAATGCCAAAGTAGTGAGCATTTACGTTCAAACTAAATACTACGCTAGAGCTTACAGTGTACATGTGACTGCTGGACTTGAGAAGCTCTCAGCAGGACGTACCATGGCCAAGGCATAACTGTAATAAACATCGTACTGAAGTCAGTTGTTTCAGTTTGTGTACTAAGAAGGTGAGTGGATTGTAGACTGTGCATTTTACAGACGATCTGAGACGCATCTGATGCTCTGTCTGAGTTCTGGATAAAGGCAGGTGGTTGAGCTGTGGTGAGTAATACTTGTCTGTCCCTGCTCTGGTCTCTCAGTACTGTGCAGTGATTGAAGATGGGCAGCAGATGGTGGACAATATGCCTCCTAAGGCTCTTAGGAGAAACGTCCAGCTCCCCAAAGGCTAGAGGAGCCAACATTCACAGCAAATTACATTTTTCTATGTGACTACACACGTTTCCTCAAGGGTGACGGCATGGCCGATTGTGTGTGGAAGCTTTCTTTGACCTTTCAGTCCCCTGTCTGGCTTTTCTTTTTCTCTCTTACTGCTTTTGGCCCCAAGAGATGAAGCCACAGAGCACAACTGTGATGGTGGTGTTGGTGATATAGATCATTTTAAATGCGTTTCATATGTGCAGGGAATAACAGCACTGTTCCTAGAATATTTCTGGTTGACCGTGACCTGGATCTTTCTAAACACTAGCTAAGAACCATACTCTGAGACAGGATGTCTAAATTAAAATTACCAATATTGTTCAGTTATCAGAAATGAAGTTCGTTCCTGGCCTGAGGGAACATTCAATAACAGAACAAACTTCAAAATGCAAGTGAAATGCAAAATGTCTGGAAAGCTTCTGACTCCAGGATCTGTAGCATTTTATCACAACTTATATGAAATATTGCATACTCAGATGCAAGTCAACAAACTGCATCAGGGTTTAAAACCTTTTGTCTTTTTATTTATTATTAACCGAAATCTTTAAAACCAGATTAGCCAAACAAAAAAGGCTAACCAGCTAGCTAGCTAATTTGCCCAAACATAGATGTTCGGCATCCACTCGCACCTTCCTCTTCCATCTTAGCAACGAATCATGAGTATGAGTACATTTTAGACAGCATTCCATCCACATTATAAAAGCAAACCTTTCCCACTTTTCTGCTGGGAAAGTGATTACAAGCATTCAGACTACTTTAAGCTTCCATTATCTCTCTGGTGTAAACACTCCAAGGTACTAACAAGATAATGATACACATTGGTGCGAGTCACTTCAGGTAAAATATCTACTACTGTGGGGGAAAAAAACTGGTTTCTCATATTCTTGCTCAAAAGATAAAGGGTAATTGATCATTTATTGTTTTTTTTTTGTATATATCTTGTTTATTCATATTTTGGGAGCTAGTCTTTTCCACCAGAAATGCTTTAGGAAAGGACATGTGTAGAAACTTTCTCACTGAAACTATTAATTCTCCTCTCGATAATCTCAGCATGGCTCTGAAATATTGGCTTAGCTTTGAGAAGGACTGTGAAGAAACACAATTAACCTGAATGAGCAATGAGACAGGACCGACTCTGATGAATCTGCCCATTAAAGAGAGCATACAAAGCCCCGAGGGGGGAATCTGCATTTCCAACAGAGAGCGAGAGCAAATACCTGAAAGGCTCCAATGAGCTGTGCAGACGTTTGCTTTCCCAGAGCTATCCAGCTCCATCAGGTATGCTACTTTGTGAAACCTCAAAAAAAAAATAAAATTCTTCCAGTGAAGCGTTTAAAGACCGACAACCAGAAGCTTTCCACCACAGAGAATACTGAATTGTGAAAAGCAATTTTTAAGATTTAGATAGAGCCGAATGCTCCAGGCTAGTAAACAGATACACAGTCTGATAATGGACAAATGAGATTTGTTTGTCTGCCTTTCACCATCCTTTACATTATTGAGTATTTTCCTGCTGACATTAAGGTTTATTTCCATGCGCTTAGCTCTGAAGAGGCGACAATTCCTCAAGATCACCTATGCGTTTATTGTGGCATGCTTTAAGGCACGGGTGGTGGCTCGGTGGCTAAGGCTGTGGAATACTGATCGAAAGGTTATTAGTTTAAATTACCCTAATGTCAAGCTGCTACTGGACCCTTGAGCAAGGACCTTAACCTTCAGCGGCTCTGCTTGCATAAAAGCATCTGCCAAATGAATAAATGTAAATGTGAGGCATTTGCATTTAGAAACTGCTTATAGAACAGAATAGAGTCCAAATACTGGGTAGCAGAAAGCCCTACTTTTTCCATCTGCTGTTGCAAACCATTAGTTTATTATTTTTTTTAAAGTTAAGTTAATTATAAGTTAAGTGCTAGCAATAAGGATGGGAACATACTGGAAAACTCCGGTCTTGTACATGGTTACTAGTGAAGCAGTCCACTACACATGAGCAGGAGCATGTAGACCTCAGACTGAAAGACGTAGGAGTTGAAGTAGGATCCCAATGTGAGTAGGAGTTTATACAACCTCGAGATGGGAGCTGTAGGAGTTGAAGTAAGATCCAACTGGAGTAGTGGCCTGTAGATCGCAAGATGGTAGGTGTATGCATAGGAGTTGAAGTAGGAGCCAAATGGCAGCAGGGGCTTGTAGATCTCAGGATTATAGACTTAGGAGCTGAAGTCCGATCCAACAGGAGCAGGAGCTTGTAGATCTCAAGATGGCAATGGATTAAGACTTTGGATTAATGATTGAAAGGTTGTGAGTTCAAATCGCAGCACTACCAAGCTGCCACTGCTGGGCCCTTGAGCAAGGCCCTTAACCCCCATCTGCTCAGTCGTATAAATGAGGTTAATGTGAGTTGCTCTGGATAAAGGTGTCTGCCAAATACAGTAAATTTAAGATGGTAGTCATAGATGTAGGAGTTTAAGTAGGGAGCAAGAGCAAGAGCTTATAGAACAGGAGTTTGGATACCTCATTACTGGTAGGTGTAGCAGCTGAATTGAGATCCAAACAAGAGGAAGATCTTGAAGATCTCAAGATGGTAGACTTAGGCGCTGATTTAGAAGCCAAACGATCTAAATGGGAGCAGGGGATTTTAGACTTCAGGGTGGAAGATATGGGAGCTGAAGTAGGATCCAAACTGAATGGTAAACGTAGGAGATGAAATAGGAGATAAACAGAAGAAGAGACTTGCAGGCTTCAAAAGCAGAAGGGTAGAAACTTGGAGACTTCTGAAAGGGAGTACAAGTTTATGGGCATCAGAATAGTATGCCCTGGATCTTGAAGACCTCATCATGGGAGAACAAGGAGCTTGTAGATCTCAGACAGGGAAGATAGGCTTGTGGGTCCCAAAATGGCAGGACCAGGGGCTTGTCGACCTCAGGATGGCACACATGTGAGTTGAAATAGGATCCAAACACAAGCAGGAGCTTGTAAATCTCAGGATGGCTGAAGTTGTATCCAACCAGGAGCAGGGGTAGATCTAAGAAGGGAAACAGGTGCTTGTGGTCATCAAGATGTCAGATGTAGGATCCTGAAAAGTCAGCTAAGTGTTGAGGACCTTGTGACGGGAACAGGAGGCCCTGTGGCCCACAGGACAGGAGAAGGATTCTAACTGAAGGAGGAGATTGTAGATCTCAGAATGACAGGCTTAGAAGCTGATTCAGAAACTCAGGAGAGCAAGAAAAGAGAGCTGGAGTTTGTTGGCCTTGTGAGGAGAGCAGGGGCAGGCCTCAGGATTGTGGATTTAGGATTTATGGCAGGAGTTTGTAGCAAAGGCACATGTTGGAGTGGCACAACATAGGCATAACTTCTAAAGATGATCGAGTGCCACATTATTATCAGTGCGCAAGCTGACACGACGCTAAAGCTGAGACTAAAAGATCAGAGCTGGTACTCGGTACAGACTCGAGCATCCCTGAGACACCAGCATCTGTCTATTCAACAATCTTGAGTGATTGGAGGTGAGGATAGCTTGGTGCCCATTGTGACATTGTGATTGTGGAGCATCAGTTTCTTTTCTAATGTTTTATTTTTAGAGAATGAATAACATATTTTGTAGTTGTTGCCAATCTCGACTGACTGTTTCTCCAAAAAGTGTAATTAGAATGCAGGGGGGAGCGGTGGCGTGTGGACCCCGGAGAGCTATCGGCTAATGAGCTGGATGGAGAGATGAAAGGCTGTAGCTGCTCTTTCTCCTCTATGCTTCACATTTTGTTGCCTTGAGCACACTTGAACTTGTTGCTGAGGGACCAACATGCATAACTCAAAACGCCCACAGGCAATTTAGTTTTGTTTCTTAATATTTCTCAGCTTGTTCTTTATTTATTTATTTTTTTGCTGTGCGATTTTCATTTTAATGACCGCAGTAGAGACTAAATTGCTGAAATTAAGATGGAGGCAAAATTAAGAAAGCAGCTTTATTGTGTGATTAAACGTGGATGGGGAAAGTTTCTGTTATGGTGTGAGAGAATGTGTTAACAAGACAGGAAGTAAAGGAGAGGTGGCAAAGGAGGATGTTTGTTCCTACTGTCATTTCCCCTTAGCTGTCACAATCCAGCCTTGACCTGAGATGCCGTTTACATCACTGGAGGGCTCTGTGCTCTGTGTGTGTGTGTGTGTGTGTGTGTGTGTGTGTGTGTGTGTGTGTGTGTGTGTGTGTGTTTGACCTACTTTTATTGTAATGCTTCACTGATTCATACCCTCTCGATGGAATTTGCCCATCTAAATCCTGTATGGCTTTACTCTTTTAGTATCAATGAGAAAAAAATAGTATAGTAATGTACTATATGTTATTCGTATACAGACTATAATAATAATAATAATAATAATAATAATAATAATAATAAACATTTTTATAGCACTTTTGAGTGTGAAAAAACCCAGAAATGAAATAGTCCAAAATTAAAAAAAAGGGAAAATTGGAATATTAATAATAAAAATAAATGAGAAAGAAGAAAACCATAACAAAAGAAAATAGAAAAAAATATAATAAAACATATATAGATAATTAATTCATTAATTAAAACTAAATAAATAAAAATATAAAATAAATCTTCAAGTATTTACCTACTTAAGTGTAAATTTCAGTATACTTCACCTGGGTGTGATGATTTAGTACTCATCATGTAATTCATATAAAATATACATTTATTAAACTGTTTTATATCACAGCTTTGTTGAATTCTCACTTCATCTCTGCTACCTCTAGCTCTGCCTCCTGCCTCTTCCTCAGTGCCACTGTCTCTAAACCATACAGCATGGCCGCTCTCACCACTGTCTCGTTCACCTTCCCCTTGATTCTCTCTGATATTTTCCCATCACACAGAACTCCTGACACCTTTCTCCACCCATTCCAACCTGCCTGCATGTGCTTCTTCACCTCTTTTCCACACTCACCATTACTCTGGACTGTTGACCCCAAGTACTTAAACTCCTCTACCTTCTTCACCTCTTCTTCAATCTTGCTGTTCCACTTCCCTCCCTTTCATTCACACACATGTACTCAGTCTTACTACGACTGTAGTAAGTAATAATAAATAAAAAATGAGATACTTAGTCAAAATAACAACTTGGTAAATCAAACATAATGACTTTGTAAGTCAAAATAACTACTATCATTCTTTGTTATTATACTATGCTTCAGTTTTATTGATGAATTATTCACTTTTTATTACTCTATGATTCAGAAAATAGCGACTTACTGAGTCAAAAGAACCACTTAGTCAAAATAATGAGATACTGTACGAGATACTAAGTCAGAATACCAGCTGTTGCATTTGCCTTGCAGCTAGAACCTTCTGTGGTATGATACGTATAATACTACTGTAGGATTTTATACACATGACTAATCATTTTCCTATTTGTAAAAAATCACCGACAGAAACTGGTACAAACGTATTTGTCTGCCTGTAGACCTACGGACAGTCGAACGTGACTCTGGTACATCTCCCTCTGTCTGGTCCACAAGTGCCTTCTTCATATTGTTTATTACTATTCCTCAAGGTGATGGTATTCAATCAGTATTTTAGTCATGTCTCTCTCTTTTTAAAAGGTGTACTGGTTTAAGGAGTGGTTAAAGGGTTTACATTGTATTGAGTCATATGAAAAAGCCAGTTGCTGTTCTGTGTGTCATTTATGCGTAAGCCAAGACAATAAGCCACAGTCTGAGAAGAACACGATATATGTAAACTCTCAGTGCTCAGTGTCATTTCAGTCTCAGCCTTAAAAAGCGCCACACAGTGTAGTGTTTACAACCTCTCTGACCAGCCATGTGCCAGCAATCATGCTTTTCCTGCCAACTGATAGGACTCTGAACCTTACTTTGTTGCCATATATGTCTGTTTTTACTTCCTGTGCCAAGTGGATCAGTTCCTCTCAATCCTAATCAGTCAATTCCAGTTCAGATTGTTCCACAGTGTATGTGAGGAATCTTAAAGGGTTTCTGTAATTTTCATTACTTTAACATGAACAAACCAAGAGCATCAGCATTAATACACCATAAATAACATCAACAAAGTAAGTAACACTTGTATTAATTGACGTTTTTAAAAGAATAAATAATCAACACTTGTATTAATCAGTATTCATACCATCACCGAGTAAAATTAATTCCACAGTGACCGACATAAACAGCACCTTCATGAACAAGTTTTCAGACCTGAGGCTGAAAAGCAAGGTCCAGTACTTATACCTGGAGACATTCAGGACATTTTCAGGACATTCAGGACATTTTCAACATTAAGGAACGTTGTGATTTGAATAAACATTACTCAGTGCAAGTATATTTCGTTAAATTACTTTGTTAACATTACTTATGGTTTGTTATTACTGACGTTAGTGGTTGGATCATCATGTTAAATAATGCACTAAGTAAAGTTACTTAAGGGAGCGTTAATATAAAGTGACAAAGTGAAAGGATTTTTCTATCTTTTATTTTGGATGTGTGTAAATTGCATGTGTGTGTGTGTGTACAGGCTGTTGGAAACACAGTCTGCATATAAAGCTATTGAGTTTATATAAATAAAAAAAGTTTAGATGTTTGTGTAGTTTTAGGCCATGTGGTGCAAAACCTTTTTTATTGGCCAAAATTGTGTAATAATACTACTACTACTAATAATAATGATGATGATGACAAATCAGGAATCAATCCCATACCAGAAAGCTTTAGAATAAAGATGCACTTGTTGAAGAAGCAAACACATTGCAGTAGGTTGAAAGAGCCTGTTACTACAGTATGTATTGTTTAATTTCTGCAGGGAACAACGAGCAAAGTGCTTTTGATAAGAGAGGCAGTTATTCCAGGCTGTCAGTCTGACCGAATGTTCAGGCTAAAGCACATGGCAAAGGTGAAATGACTGCATCTTTAAATGTGGATCCAGAGATAAAAAAAATATGAAGAAATAAATGGATGAATTCATATTTCAATGCCAAATCTATGACATAAAAGCCATGCTGTTAATTCTGTTCTGTTGATGCTGGTGCCTGTATTGTGTTCTTTGTGCTCTGGTCAAAAGGCACAAACTGAGTTTCACATATTCAAAGATGTCTGTTTTCAATAAATACATTTTTAAAGTACAATTCTTGTGTCGGTTTATGGTTAGAATGGAAATACTGGAGTTATGGATGGATGGATCGCTTGTATTTAATGGATGGATGGTTGGATTTGATGGATGATAGGAATGGATAAATACACTGCCCAGCCAAAAAAAAGTCACTGTTTAGCTTTTAATAGGCAAATATATAAGAGTCTATGAATGGATCATTATTAGAGTGATTATAATGTTTCTAGCATGTTATATGTTTGGCAACAGTTGTCTTAACATATTAATCTTATGATTAATGTTCTTTTAATCTTAGATGTGTTATGGTCTTATTCCAGGACGACACTGCCAAGATTCATCAGGGTTAAAATTGTGAACGAATGGTTCAGAGAGCATGAAGAATCATTTTCACACATGAATTGGCTCCTCTGAGTCCTGACCTTAACCTCAGTGAAGGTCTTTGGGACGTGCTGAAGGAGACTTTACAGAGTGCTCACCTCTTTCATTGTCAGTACAAGATCTTGACCAAAAATTGATGCATCTCTTGTTGGAAATAACATCACAACATTTATTTCCGTCGAGTGGTGCATCAATTTTTGGTCAAGATCTTGTACTGACAATGAAAGAGTAAATAAGTAAAATAGTAAATAAGCGAGTATTTTAGTCACCGCTCTCCTCTCCAGCACGACTTACAGACGCCTGCCTCTGAACGAGTTTATTCATCGTATGTAGCCCACCCCAGCATGTGTCTTACTTCACTTTACTTCAGTTACTTTACTGATGAGTGGAAGTTTACATGCTGGCAAATTATTTTTAAGTGCATTTTAATCCCTAATAAGCAAGCCAGAGGAAACGGTGGTAAGGAAAACATTCTTGAGAAGACTTGGGGAAGAAATATTGACAGGAACCAGACTCCAAAGGAAACCTGTCGTCTTCTGGGTGACGCCAGATAGTGCGCTCATCAATTACTCTACTGTAATTATATACTATGCATATCTTTATGATCACAGCAGAAGTTTTTAGGTTTATGGAGTGATAGAACAGGCAGCTCCATGCTTATTAGATCTCCATAAGATCCATACTTATAGAATTACTAAGGTGTTGTTATTGTAGGACTTTTATTTTGAAATGCGCCAAAATAACGTTTTGTGTCACGCTTCTCTTCTCGAGTTCGGCAGCAGATTGATGGCGTCTGAAAACAAGGCTACTGTAAAGCAGCGGGTAATATTGCCATGGTAACGTCAGCGTCTCTGATTGGTGGAACTCCAATATTAAAAATAATGTAACTAGTTACAGAGGAAATAAAGCCGTTTTTCTTTTTTAAATGCGGGAATCTGTGTATTAGAAGAACAGAGCAGCCTATAATCTCGGGTTTTTTTTTTGTTAGAAGTCAGCTCTTTGTCGTAAAAATATAATAATTAAAAACAAAAAGCGGCGTTATTTATTACAGCATGCAGTCCCTCTCTCACGAGCTGCAGACGTTCTCTAGAGCGCGCCTCAAGAACCGGAGCACGCGCATCACTACGGCTACCGGGAAGGTCCTTGTGGAAACGCGAAGCGGCGATGGTGGTTATGTAACAGAAGCTGCGGAGGAGAGCGCCACCTGCGGGTTTGTCCAGGATCTGAGTTTGGACCTTCAAGTGGGCGTCATTACACCCTTTCTCCTTCTCTGTAAGTCAGATACTGGTATTAAAGCCACACAGGATTTCCTAATGGCCATAACCTGAATTAAATGCAGTGGTTTTGTGAATTGTTTAGTAAATGAGGTTACTGATTTCCTTCACAGCTTCACAAGATGCTGCAAGTGACACTGAGACTTTGAGAAAATTCAAGGTGGAGAAGTATTATTATTATTATTATTATTATTATTATTATTAGGTTGAGAAACAGTCCAGCAAGTGGAGCTTTAGTCTGTATCTGTACACGTATCTGTATCTGTGCTATGGGGATTAGTGACGCTTTAGATCAGTCTAACCCTGAAAGGGCCGGTGTGGGCGCAGGTTTTCATTCCAGCCAAGTCCGAGCCACCCACATCGGCTCTTTCCGGATAAAACTGCACACCCCTGCTTTAGACTAAAGCTTCCCCCAAATGGATAAATGTATTTTTTAAAAAAAGTAATTTCTGGAATAGAACAAAAATGACATGAAAATGAAACACGGTAAATGAGACATTGTGCGTTGATGTCCAGCAGTGGAGGATTCGTATTTACCTGAGTTAGATAAAGGTACTTTATTTCATGAATCGTGGTTGCAGGTAACTCATGTGTTGAATGTTGCCTGTGGAGTGGAGAATGCCTTCCCTGAGCGCTTCATCTATAAAACTGTTCCTATGATGGATCTACCAGAGACAGAGCTCGCCTCCTACCTCCCACAGTGCTTTGAGTTCATCGACGAGGCCAGAAAACAGGTGTGTGGCTGGATTAATGCCCTTCTCCTCATGTCTTTTAAATGTGATTGTAAATAATTAGTAAATGTAAAAGAGCTGAACACTTAGCTATGGGGATTAGTAAATGTAAAAGAGCTGAACACTTAGCTATGGGGATAAGTAGATGTAAAAGAGCTGAACACTTAGCTATGGGGATTAGTAAATGTAAAAGAGCTGAAGACTTAGCTATAGGGATAAGTAAATGTAAAAGAGCTGAACACTTAGCTATGGGGATTAGTAAATGTAAAAGAGCTGAACACTTAGCTATGGGGATTAGTAAATGTAAAAGAGNNNTGAACACTTAGCTATGGGGATTAGTAAATGTAAAAGAGCTGAACACTTAGCTATGGGGATTAGTAAATGTAAAAGAGTTGAACGCTTACCTATGAGGATTAGTAAATATAAAACAGCTAAACACTTATCTTAGGTATTGGGTATATAGTAAATATAAAAAAAACCCAAAATGCTTATTTTAGCTACTGGGATTAGTAAATATAAAAAAGCTAAAGGCTTATCCTAGCTATGGAGTTTAGTAAATAGAAAAGAGCTAGTTGTTGATCTTACTTAAGGGGATTAGTAAATATAAAAGATCAAAACACACATTAACTATGGGGATTAGTAAATATAAAAGATCAAAACACACATTAACTATGGGGATTAGTAAATATAAATGAGCTAAATACCCTTGACACCTATGGGGATTAGTGAATATAAAGATCTAAATACATTAGATCTGAGGATTAATAAATATAAAAGAGTCGAACGCTTATATTGGCCATGGGGATTAGTGAATATAAAATAGATAAACACATATCGGTGCAGTTAGCAGTGGGGATTGGCTATTGCTAAGGTTAAGATTTATCTATGCTATTGTAGAAGGAGTGGTTTAGAGATTTATTAAGGTTCTGCATGGCATAACAGCATGTACTGCACACACACACACACACACACACACACACACACACACACAGGATGAGAAGAAGAAAGACAAAGTCCTACCTCAACACAACGAGGTGACATTACGCCCGCACAGGGCGAGACGGAGACAACGGTACGCTTATCTAATGGCGAAGGAGAAGATACAGTTTGAGGACGCGTTTAACCGAGTCAGATCAGCTCGACCTTCAATACGGCCAAATGCTGGCTTCCTCGTTCAGCTGCAGGAGTATCACCCATGATTCACATTGCTTACCGACTTTGCAGCTCATCATGCACTTTGGACATTTCAAATTCAACACTCATATTTAAAACTCAAACTTCTGTAAATTGCAGCAAGCCGAAACTACATGGTCAAGGCAACTGTGGAACTGCTGGTTGCATTTTTTTGGGATAAGTTACAGTTTCAGATCTAGATTTTACATATAAAATAACAACTTAATGCAAAGATTTAAGTTTTACTCATTTGTGAAACATTAGTTGTAGCAGACTATGAGAAATTAAGAAATTAATGACATTATTCCTGAGTTCTGTTGTAAATGAACCTACACCTCTTTTTTTATTTTGACAATCCTGACTCAATTAACTGATCTTTGCAAAAACAAGTGATCGTGATGGACAAATTTGTGAAACAATGAAATGATGTGAAACTGACAGAAAAACAACAGACATTTTGAGAATGATGAAGTATTCCATTAAACATTTAACAAAGACACTAAGCTGATGAAGTTAAAAGCAGTACCCTGATTTAGGAAAACCTATACTTTGTGGGAGACTTTGTCTACGTCATAGAGCTTAAGTAAATGTTTGTCCTGAAGATGGGAATGAAATTTTCACAGACAGTTGGAAGCAAACAGAAAAAAAAATCCTTCTTTGAGATGGAAAGACGTCCGTCACAAAATGCACCTTCCTACAAAAGCTTCATCTAAGATATAGCACTAGAGGTAAGTGCAAGTGGTCATACCACTTTTTCCGTAAAACGTTTTCGTCGGTAGAAATAGAAATAATATCTTTACAACGTCGTCCATCCTGTTGTAAAGAATAATAAAGATAAAGATGGCTGCTTTTGCAAAATGCCTTATTGCTCAGGTTATTGTTTCATGCCAGGGCTGTGTAATGCAAAAAAACACACAATAAGCATGAGTGAAGCATATAGTAATAAATATACAACTTTAATAATGTTATAAAAAGGGACACACAATGAACAATCTATACATCTACTGTACAGCATAGGGCTTTCATAAAACAATCAATTTACTAAGAATTTAAATAATTAGGACATATACATAATACATAATTATGAATGGTTTAAGACAAGTTTCCATATGTCTAGAGTCTGACAGTTTGTGTTTACTGCTATAAAGGAATGTACATGACCAGAGGATCGCACTAATAAATATGAATATCAATGATAGCTGTGCACTTCAGGAAAAAGGAAACAGGAAACGCACAGAACATTGCACCTACAGGACAGAAGCACACAACCATGCAGCACGGCACTAAACACGCGTATGATGGCTCAGTTCGGACGAGCTGGATGTTTCACTGTACTGAAATTGACCATATGTTCAAAATCAGCTTTGCTTTTCAGTCATCAGAAAATCAAGTTTCGTTTAGGACTAGTTATTGTGCCCAATGCGAGTGACCATCGTGGACACCAGCCTCTCCAGCTGCTCTGCCCTCTGTTTGCCCGTCTCGAGAACTTCCTCATGGTTGGCTTTCTCCTCGCTGTCGTAGTCCATCACGGCCTGATTGGTTATCAGAGACAGGGCGAAGACGCGCATTCCACAGTGACGCGCCACGATCACTTCGTGAACCGTGCTCATTCCTGAGGAGAAGAAAGCAAAGTTTATAATGTAAGTAAGTAGATCCTAAAGATTTCGTCCGGGTCAATATTATATTATAGACCTCACAACCTAATACTAGTTTAGTGTCTGGAGAAGTTAATGTGAGTGTCCAGACTGGTTAAAATAAACATTCTCACTTGCAAGATTGTTTTATGAAATGGGAAGATGAAAGCGGAGTTAATAACAAGCATGCGACACTGAAATGTTTTACATCATAAAATGTAAGAGCAAATCATGTTTCAATACGTTTGTTTGCTTATAAGCTAACAGTATGCCAGCTACCATGGCTATTTTCATGGCGAGAAACAGGTAATTGGAGCAAAAAAACCTTTTTAAAGGTTATCTTCATTTAATCTTCATTCACAAAATCTGGCCTCACGTCATTAAAAATATTTTCATATGCATCAACCAAATCAGGAAAAAAAAAAAAGTGATGAGTCCTAGAGGAATTGAAACCATCACAGTCCATTAAAATATGCCTTAAAGATCCAGGACTTTGGGCATAACAGGCATAAAGGAAGATCTTCACCTATTAACAGAATTTGTGAGTGAGTCTGGAGTGGCCTATTTAGCAACGGGTGTAGATGACAGTCCATGTTCTAATCTGCAAACAGAGATACCAGTTTACCAGCGAAACATAGATCTTCCTAATTAGCATATTCCTAGAATCTGGATTTCGTAATAACTCAAAAGTAGGTGCTTAGGTCTTTATAGGATTAGGACTCTGATGATATGCGCCTGATTCAACAGAGTGATGTGGGAAAAGCTTCCAACTGCACTGCAGTTACAGCAGGATACTCACCAACAGCATCAGCTCCCAGTTTGTGCAGCATGCGACACTCGGCGATGGTCTCGAATGAGGGTCCCCCGAGCACACAGTAGACCCCCTCCCTGAGGAAATCACCGTAACCCAACTCAATGCCCACGTCCATCGCCAGCTGCTGCAGCTCGCGGTCATATGCGTCGGACATGCAGGGAAAACGCACACCAAACCTGGAGAACACACACTCTCTAGTTATTACTGAACACTTACCTTACATGTCTACTTTAGACATAGACCATGATCAGCAATATGCAAAGCCAATATGTAAAGCAATTTCCCTCTGGGATTAATAAAGTTCTTTGAATCTTGAATCTCATAAGGCAGTCTTTCTTGTTTTTCTATTTTAATAGACATGAGTGTTTTTTTTTTTAATTAGAGTGTCACGTTATTGTTTAAAAGGAGAAGCAATGAGTGGGCATGCAGTATGAAAGCTTATTAGCTTGTTATGACTCCAAAAAAAAAAAGGAAAATTTGCTCACATTGCAGCTGTTAATTTAATATTGAAATAATGAGACTTTGATTAAAATCTTCATTCTCTCTCACTGTCTCTCTCACACACACACACACACACACACACACACACACACACACACACACACACACACACACACACCTTTCGTCATTAGGACCTATCAGCGGATTGTTGCCGGCGAATCCAGGCATGTTCAGATGGTCTTTGATGATCATGATGTCTCCCACCTTGAAGTCCTGATTGAGGCCTCCTGCAGCATTGGTCAGGATCACGGTCTCTACACCGAGCAGCTTAAATATCCGCATGGGCAGAGTGATCTAGGACAGTAAAACCTGACAATTATTATACTGTGCAGAAAAAAAGACTGTATGGACATGACCCAGAACTGTACCACAGCACCAACACATCTACACACCAGAGTAAACACTGAACTGTGGACAGGCCAAGAGCTACTGAATTTCACTCGAGAACTTCTTGGCAACTATAATGCACATTTATTTTAGCTTTGATTTAAAAGTTATTGTGCTTTCCACGATCTTCAGAAACAACTATTTGTCTTAATGCACTACAGCATGAACTAAATCTGATTTCTTAAAGAGTGATTCTTCTGTAGTGGCCATAATGAAGGTCAAGAAATGTAAAACCATCCATTTATATCCATTTTTATGATTAAATCCTTTTATTATAATTCATTCAAGTTAAGAGGTTGGTCATTATGCGATGCTACTGATGTAGGGACTTCTGTGTTATTTTCTGCTGTCAAGACATTTTTGTGGCACAGCAACTGGAAAACATTTAGCAAAAAGTTGTGTGACATTACAGTGCTACTGTCCAAAACAAATTGCAAACGACATGCAACCTGTAGAAGTTAAACGATATAAATGTCCTAGAAGACCTTGCAGAGTTCATAGCCAGGGCAACCAAGGGCAAAAAAAACAGAACAAAACTGCAAAACACAATTCAGCTGGTGTTCTGCATAAAATTCCCCATAAAGTGTAGCCACAGAGCCTGAGAAAACTTATAAAATATAGGATTTGATGAATTCTACCATGTGAAGAAAAAAAAAAAACCCAGAATGATAGAATATTATGGGATGTTTGTACCTTTTGGATGGGGTATCCCTCATAGAGATGGAAGCGGCCTTGCATGCAGACACATGGCCTTCCCTTCAGAGTCCCAAACACAAGCCGTCCAGCGTGTCCATGCACTGGTTAAAACAGAAGATGAAATGAGCGTCAGCACGGACGAATGCTGTAGTCATGATTAAGGTGTGATTCGATGCTGCGGGTTCTCTCAGGTAGATGAGCGAGGCCAAAACGCACCATGTGTTCAAGAACATCTTTACATGGTGTAACTTATTAGAAGGCTTGCTTTTGTCAAATAATCTGCCAGGACATGCCAACACACACACACACACACACACACACACACACACCTCTCATACATCCCATAAACCAAGCACAATATAAACACCAGTAGTTTGTACATTCCCATGGGACAAGGCCATAAAAGCTGCATAAACAGCTGTTCAAGTGTAAAATGTAAAGCAGACTGCACAAAGTACGAGAGTGTATACATGTACACAAACTAACCTGTACTCTGGGGGAAGTTGGGAATGTCTCTGTAGTTGAAGACCACTTGATCTTTCAGCATGTCTGCCAATCCGCCCAGACCGGAGCCACAAACGATGCCCACCAGTGGGCGCACTGCAGTCTGAGGGTAGTCGGTCAGTCGACATCGGGACGTTAGGAGTATCGACATGGACTTGTGTGTTTTTTGTATGTGTGTCAATTGTTGTGACTCATCGTGTGATCAGAATGACTCAGCGTGCATGTGTGCACAAACAAGCCTTTCTCTGCCTCACACACACACACACACACACACACACATGTACATGGGCTGCACTCTCGCATTCTATGAGCCACAACTGAGTCATGAAAGGTCAAGAACCAGAAAGGTTGTGCAGAAACCTGACTGCCTATACACACTCCTACACAAACCTTAGCTAGCTGTGGCAGCAGCATTAAAAGAAACCCATTAATACTTGAATAGAAATTCTGCATATCATCACACAAATGACACTGCAATGTGAACTTCACCTGCAGCCATGAGCAAAAAGAGGATCAGAGCCTCTGCAGCCATTCTGACACCTGATCCAGATTTTCTCAGTTATTTAGGACAAGGATCTCCCCTTGCTGAGTGACTAAAAATAACTCCCCTGTGGCCTTAACAGACATGTGGCAGTAGTACAGTAGCCTTTTTAAAGGGATGATATAATACCCCCTGACATCTGGACTATAGTGTGCTGTGCATTTTAACGTGCTCTTTGCAGCTAACAGCTACTATAGGGAGTCATCATATGAAGCAGTCTGTCACTGCATTTACATGCAGTGTCTCAACTGGTCAAACAGTGCAATCAAAGGTGTGTGTGTGTGTGTGTGTGTGTGTGTGTGTGTGTGTGTGTGTGAGTGGGAGAGAGAGAGAGAGAGAGAGAGAGAGAGAGAGAGACAGAGAGAGAGAGAGAGTAATGTAAAAAGTAATATGATATCATGACAATTGTGACTGCAGTGATGAAAATGGATTAGTAAAGCAAATTGTAAGTACTGACTTAAGGTGCATGAGTACGTGTGTGTGTGTGTGTGTGTGTGTGTGTGTGTGTGTGTATACAGATGGACTGGTGTCCTGTCCAGGGGATGCCCCTGCCTCTTGCCCAGTGTTACTAGGATAAGCTCCGGATCCATGATAACTCTGATCAGGATAAATCAGTTACTTAAGATAATGATGAGGATTATCATTTGCGCAGCATCATCTTCGATCAAGGCATTTAGATTGTAGATTTAATCTGAACAAGCAGAAATCTAAACTTGAATCAAATATGCATTCTTAATAAAACTAAGAAAAGAGCTTTTATACACACACACATACACACATTTATTATTGGGCTGCAAAAAGTGGACATATGAGTGAAAGTGGACAAGCATGAGTGACCCACACGAGTGACCCACGCGGGCACGCGCGTGCGCGCGCACACATCCAGCGGTTACGCGCGCTGAATAAAGGCGGACAGACTGGATTACAGTGTAGCCTCAGTAAATTAAAAACATTTAAATATGTCTCTAAAAACATCAGTATGTCTCAGAACTAGCACAGGAAAATAATCTGCGTGGGGTTTCTTACCCAGTGTGACTCTCAGGAAACATGACTTTAAAATCGGTCACAGAAGAAAGTAGCGGATTTGTAAACCAGGACTATGACTCCAACTCCTAATGTAAACAAAACAACCGTATATAAAAATAATAAAACTAAAAACTCAAAGCAAAACGTTAAACAAGCCGCGACAGAAGTTAGAACATTCAATTAAGTTTAATGTCAGCGTTTAAAATCCTGATTAGGATTAGAACGCTTTGCTGCCGGTTTATTTATAGAGAAGCATCACTGACGCCCCGCCCACAACATGACGACATTCACTCGCGACTGACACACCTTCTGACGTCAGCAGTGTACTTTTTTTTTTTTTTAATATTGAGAAATTGAGTACCATGCGTATTGTACAAACAAAAGAGCATATAACCAAGCATGACAGCGAATACTAAGCACTTCTTGTTAGATAAAATCTAAAAATATATATATTTTCAAATTAATTTCAGCAAATCTATAAGAAATGTATACATTTATGTGAGTGGTATTATTTATGACCTTGTGTGAATGTATATTTGATATATGTTTTTGGTCAAACGGTTAATAACTTCAATCAAATATAGACAATGTTTCAGTAAGGAAAAAGAATACTAAAGCACTTTTAGTATAGTATAAAATCTAAAAAAAAAATCAATATGTTCAAAATAATTTCAGAAAAAAACAATGGCTGCCCATGGGATCCCTATTTAACAAACACGAAATCTTTGTTCTCTTAACTGTAATTGTTCTATGTGGTCTTATGTAAGTATTTTAGCTGAGAATAAATCATGAGTCTGCATTTACAATAGGTTTACAGAGAATTACAAGAGAACATATATTTAGATATTGTTTTCAAATAATGTCAGTTTTAAATTGTTCAGAAATAGGCACTTTGTCATTAACCTTATGAATATGAAATATAAATAATGTACTTAAATCATGTAGCCTTATGTTTGTCATTACAATGACTTCAAATGTTTAACGCATCACAAGTCACAACCCACACCACGTTAAAAGTCCAACTGTAATCTCTTCTGGAGATGTTCTTAGTGTACCCCACCAGCACAAAGATCATTTTTATCTAAATGTAGTCATATATACCTTCCCATCAAAATCAAGAGGGGAGAAATAACGAAGCACACACACTTCGTTACTGTACTTAAGTTTAGTTTTTAAGTGTGAAGTGTACACGGGTGATAGAAAGTGGATTATGAAAGTGAAAATGAAGAAAGAGAGGAAAGGTGAGTGATGTAAAAGTTTGAAATGATGTAAGCTCCTTAACTGTATATTTGTAAAGTCATAAGGTGATGTTTCAGCATCAGACAGATTAATGTAACAAATCTAAACTTTAACAAATGTGACATAAAGAATGAGACCTAATATCTTTCACTGTAATGTATCTACTGCTATGTGTGCTTTGTATTTATTAGCATTTGACTAGTTTTTATCATCAGAGTTATCATCATCACAGAAGTTCTAATGGTTTCTACTACAAACACTGGTACAATCCATCAGCTAACCATTAAAATCATTACCATTATTGGTCCTTAATGGTATCCTCTAGACATAACATGCCACCAATAGAAGTCAACAAATTACCAGTAGAGACCCACAGGGACCACTACAGTTTCCATTAAAACCAGTAGAATTCCCATTATAACCATTAAAACCATTATAAATTCTATGAGGGTTTCTATGTTTTTTTCAGCAGAAGATGTTTGCCAAAAGTTTACTTTGGGTGGCTATGTAGGTCCTCTCTATACAACTTTGTGCCAAAGTATGGCCAACACTGGCAATGGTGGATTTTCCTGCCAACCTTGCCAACATAGGGCTAACATTCAAATATTTAAAGGTTGCTGAAAATCTGTTGGTTGTGGTGGCCCAGCGTTGGGTCGGTGTTAGCACCCAACTCTGTTCCAGTGTCAGCTTGCTGCATAGGTAGGAATAAAGTAGTTGTTATTCAGCCTAATGTTTTTTTTTTATGTTCCTTGGTGAAAGAGGCATTAATCTACCATCAGTAACTAAAATCAGACTGTGATTTGAGGCAGACGGTTTTGCTTTTATGAATCTGTACTTTTACTTTCATACTTTTAAGCTTAAAAAGTACTTTTACAACATCATTTTACCATCTCGGTCACTTCTGTTTTCCAGATCAATTTTTCTTCTCCTGGCTCTCTTATTTAGAATGATCCATCCCTTCCCCACCTTTACTGCACATCTGCTAATATTATACGAGAGCAGCTTCACTCTTCTGGTGTACTTTTGGTGCATAAAAGCAGAACAGAAATATTTAACTTATCTTAATGGGTTTTATGGCATGTGGAAGTCACACCAGGACCAAAAGTAGAACCATGTAACTTGTGTGGGTTATAATTACTGATATATAGATAAGAAAAGCACACAGGACAAACTTAATTACTGTATAGATAAACATTAGAATGTGTGATTATGTATAGCTGCATATATCCATATATCAGCTGAAGGCATTTTATGTCAAATGTCATATAGTAGGACAAATCAGTGTGTTATATATGTATGTATTTATGTATAAAATAATTTTGGATTGTTCTAAGGTTACATCAACATGCCCTATATGTGCTTATGGTTATAATGTATTGACATCATTACAGTAGTGTGACATTTTTGATTTATTTATGATTTAGATTTATTTATTTCGGCTCAGGGTTTGAATTGTGGACACCACTGATGCTCTGGGGTCAAAGAGGTTAGCACTTTTCTCCTTTCACCTCTTGGACACGTCCTGTACATGTTAGAGACCTGATCTGATCAGTTCAATTTAACTTTATGTGTAATTGTGAATCATTTGTCACAAACAAACAGATGTCACAAAGCAGCTTTACAGAAATCCAGAAAAAACACACTGAGACAACATGGGGAAGAAAGCTTGAGAGGAACGAAACAGCTCTTCGATAACTTCCTCTTTTATGATTCCTCTACCCATGCTGGCTAAATTGTGTTTTGTAGTTGTGTGAAGAAACTGTTTGGTTATCATTGACATGATATATCAGTAACCCTGTGTTACTGATAACCATATTATCAGTAATGGTATGTAATGTTTACCCACATGTTGTGTACAACTCATTGTTGCACTACACCTACACCTCTACTCATACTTCATCTAGTCATCAATTACGGGAAAGGTGTGTATCATTATTAC
Organism: Pangasius macronema; assembly: GCA_037577455.1. NCBI lineage: Eukaryota > Metazoa > Chordata > Actinopteri > Siluriformes > Pangasiidae > Pangasius > Pangasius macronema. The sequence continues at coordinate 6,221,807 of CM074948.1, read as the reverse complement.
AGGCTTTCAGTGGGAATTACTCATCCTAGTATTGCATGGTGTCTTTTTTTTGCTAAGTACAAGCACTTCACATGACTGTACATTCACCATGTTTCACTTGCATCACACTGTTATCGTTAGTAAGATATAGCCTACTGGAATTATAATGTGATATTTACAAGCACACTTGCAGTGACAGTCTTCGCTGTGGGCTTTGTTTATCAGCAGGTGCGTTTGTGCCAAGGTTGAGGCTGTTTTTTTAGTTCTTATGGAATGTTTTTCACTGTTCAAGGCCGAGTCATGGGGAAGGGGTCAGCATGCAGTCTCTAGTAAAGGTGAACAACACGCCTACAGCCTGACCAATGGCATGACTGGAGCAGCTGTGATGTCATTGGGTGAGCGCGCTTGTTTTTTTCTTTCCAGTTTGAGGTCCAATACAAATCAATAAAAATGTTTCCAGAGTGATAAAGCTCTATGTGCACCACACCTTCTCCCTGTCTGTCTGTCTGTCTGTCTGTCTGACTCTCTCTCTCTCTCTCTCTCTCTCTCTCTCCAGTTGTTACACCATGCAGTGAGACCACAAAGAACCCACACTTCCTCTTTACTATATGACTGGTCGAAGACTGTATTGGTGTGTATGTGTCTGTGTGTCTGATATGTCTGTGTGGTGTGTGTGTGTGTGTGTGTGTGTGTGTGTGTGTGTGTGTGTGTGTGTGTGTGTGTGTGTGTGTGTGGTCTGTTATCTTTCCTCCAAACCAGCCGTCTGACACACCACAGACCCACCACAGACCCACCACAGACCCACCACAGGACCACCACAGTAGTAAAATACTGTATGAATGCACTGCAATCATGTTAAGTAAAATGAATGAGATTGCAATGAAATAAAATATAATAATATTAAGCATGTTCTAAGAAGATCTTTGTCTAGAAATGTCTAGAAATAAGCTTAAAAATTTTATATGCATTTTTACTGTAATCTCAGAGTGGGAATTAATAAATAGATTTCTACTATATTCAATATATTTTCACTTCCTGAGTGAAAAAGCTTGTAGAAAAAAACTTTTTTTTACTGTATGTGAAAACATTTTATCTATCAATTATGAAAATTGGGTAAGATGATTTTGCACACTTTCAACTAACCAATAAAAATGTTGTTTTAAAGGCAATAAAGCACACAATAGACTTCTCAGACACCTATATTACATTTCAGCCAGCCAGTGTGTTTCACTGGTGAATTTAAAAGGGAATTAAAAGTAATAAAAATGCTATATAAAGATATTGTGTATGTAGTGCACAGTACAGCAAATAAATCTAGATTTACCCTAAATCTATAACATACAGGATAACAAATACACAAAGGGCATAATCGTTTGCATTAGATTGAAGTCTTCTGTGTACAGATGTACAGTGCATTGCAATATTACTGGCACTGAATCTCACACACACACACATCCCCTACAGGACCATGTGCTGAATTTGTTAAAGTATTAACCAAACCTCATATACAGTAGGGCTTTATTTAGCTCTCAGGATAGTAAAATTACCTAATAAGATCACATGCTCAGTCACAAGTGTTAAGGCTAAGCTTCTCAATCAGCAAAACCCCCAGAGAATATGTACAGTAACAGTCCAGTCCGAGTTCTGTACAGCAGATCTGAGTTTTTCTGCAGTACATAAGATGTACTAATAGACCTTAATGTATAGTAAAGCTCCGGAAAGATCCTTTCTGTGACTAAACACAGACACTGAATAAACATGTAAGCAGATTCAATGGAAAACTGTAAATAGATAACTCGAGATAATGTGTTCAGTGCTGTGGTGGAGGGTGCTGCAGATTTCCCACCCTCACTTACCCTCCTCACATGATCACTCACTGAAGAATCATTATACAAACTGTTTAATTAACTATGTGTGACAAAACAGGACTGAATACATCGATTTGAGTTGATGTTCATCTTACTAGTAAGCAGATACTAAATAAACGTACACATCTGGTCAAAAAAGGAATCGCATCCATCAATAACAGCACCTTTTACATAAGACACATGTACCTTTGGTGTTTCACATCCAAATAATCCCACAAGTTTCTATTGGATTGAAGTCGGGTGATTCTGCAGGGACCGGGATGGTGGCATAGAGAGTAGTGTTCTCCTCTTACAGCTCCAGGGTCCCCCGATCACATTAGAGGTTATGAAAAGGGGTTGGGGGTGGCCAATACCCCTGTGACAACAAGCTTATCACCCCCTGAGGTCCTCCTAAATGCAGAGTGAATCCACGATTGAATCCATGATTATCTATATACACCTTTTACGTTTTTTGAGATCATGCAGCAGCAAAGCGGCACTCAAAAGAAAGTAAACACAGTTTCTAGTTAGACCAAATTTCCCATGTGGACCAGAAGCTGAGTTTTTATTTCACTTAGCTAAGTTTGAAGGAAGTGGAACAAGAAGCAACTGACACTAGAAAAATGTCAAGCAGCATACAGCAAAGAAGAAATGAAGCTCAGCAGAGCGGTTTAAAACCACACTATTTTAGTTGTGTAATTCTAACACTGTCATGTTTTTCAGTTTGTATAATGTTGTGCAAGGCAGTGAGTACAGTGGTGTAATATTTGGAGAGCAAAAGGTTTCATGGAATTAGACCCCATAATTTACACTGC
>CM074948.1:6200168-6219066 GCA_037577455.1 Pangasius macronema | reverse complement strand
GCAAGGCAGTGAGTACAGTGGTGTAATATTTGGAGAGCAAAAGGTTTCATGGAATTAGACCCCATAATTTACACTGCCGGTTTGATCTTGAGCTCGGTTTACTGTCTGTCTGGAGTTTCCCATGTGCTCCCTTCTTGTGTTCATGTCAGTTTCCTCTGGGTTTTCCAGTTTTCAGTGTTTGTGCGTGGCACCTCGCGATGGACCGACATGTCATCCGGAGTGTATTTCTGCCCTGGTCCTAGTGTTCCCAGGATAGAGTCCAGATCCACATGACCCTGACTAGGATAAAGATAAATGAAAAAGTGATTGGCAGGGAAGTCCTAGTGTTTCAACATGCTTGTTGAACAAGTCACACTCTGATTTGGACGAACGGTTTTGCGCTTTACGGTTATTATCCTGGAACATGAAAGTGTCAGTATTGTCTTCTACTTGGACATGAAAACATTGGACGCAAAAAGCAGCCTCAGCTTATGAGTACATAAAATCTAAAATTTATAAAGAATGTATACATTTATCTGAGTGGTATTATTTATGACCTTATGTGTATGTATATTTGATATATGTTTACGGTTAATAACCTCAATCAAATATAGATAATATAGACAATGCTTCAGTAAAGAAAAAAGAATACTAATGCACTTTTAGTATAGTATAAAATGTAAAAAAATCAATAAATATATTAATATTTTCAGAATAATTTCAGCAAACACATTGGCTACCCATGGGATCCCTATTTAACACAAAAACCTTGTTCTTTTAATTGTAAGGTGATGTATTTTAGGTGAGAATAAATACTGACGCTGCATTTACAGTAGGTTTACAGAGAATGTATTCTTGCGTGACTCGCAGTGTAAGAGGATGTGACAGTGGTGTGAATTGTCTCATGTGTCTATTATTAAACACAGCTCTGGGAGTGTATCTGTCTGTGTGTGAGAGACACAGAGACACTGGGGCTCTGTTTGAGTGTGTACACGTATAAGTGTTTGAGGTGAAGATAAAGAGCTGATAGCACGCTGATATGCTCTGGTTATATTTATTCAGAGAGAAACACCAACAGTTCAGAGCAGAGAGATAATGAAGAAGGTGCTGCAGATTTATGTTCTTTTTAGTGAAGTGTTAAATACAGCTGGCTAACAGGTTAAATGACTGAATACATTAGTACATAAATAAATGAATACTATTAAAAATAAAACAGGTAATCTCTAATGGGCAATTTCTTATGAATATCCAAATTTTCTCAGGCCGTGGTGTTTTTATTAGATTTAAATATATCTAAGCACACTTTCTTCTACTGTGAAGTGATTTTGTATGTTGTATTTATTTCAAACATTGGTAATTTCTCATGTTATTATGCATTTATCTCCATTTATTTTATAGATGTTTATAGATTTAGAGAAAGAATTGTCATTTTTGTTTACAATGACTTGCAGTTTTATTTTGAGTTTCCTCCTGTTTTTATCCATATCACGTGTCCATCTATCACCTGACAGCTATCAGCTGGGGAAGATGAAGCCTAACATGTGCTTCCTCCAAGACACGTGGAGCCAGACATCTGCAACCTTTCAAACGGCTGCTCATGCAGTGTAATATACTCAAAGGAAATACACATGTGAGCATGCCATCCCTCTCACCCAGAGGGCACAGACAGTTTTGCTCTCCTGACTCCTGGCCACGGATGGCTGTGGCATTGTCTGACTTCTGATGATACTTTTCTTTTGCGCCACTCAGAACCCCAGACTTTCATTTCTATGATTTGGCAGATGCTTTCATTTAAAGTGATCTACAAGTGAAACAGAATCCAATGCAACCACAGAGCTATGCAATCACAACCTTCCAGTCTACCCAGACAACCAGATATTCGGACACATAAATTACGCAGTCAGCTTTTTTCAATCAATATTTCATTTTTTATTCTTTCATGATAATCTGTTGTAATGCCTCCTAGCTCTGGCCTCTTTATGAAGGTTATGTAACACCAGTGGAGTCAGCACCAGGCTGGCCAAGAGTTGCTAAACACTAACAATAGGGTACAACTACACGCTGTCAGCCAGGCACAGGGCTCTGACCACTATTACCCAGCGACTCCATGTCGGCTATCTGTGTCACTTTACTCTACAAATGCAGAAGTCTGGAGTGACAAATTCCTTTTGAACACTGACAATGTACCAAATGTTTGCCAAATTCCTTTTAAATGGTGACAACCTTCCTGTTTTAGAAATGTCAGCCCTGGGTTATCCTTACATAATCAGCCTTGATTATGTAATCACCCCTCCTGGCAGGTGAGAGAAAAAAAGTGACCTGTGATTTCTAGCAAAATGGGTCATTATCTTTTAGTTAAAAATACAAAATATAATTTGAAGCAGGAAAAATGAAAAAAAAAAATGGTAGTAGGTTTGCCTTATTCAGACATATGAGAGATATGTTCACATAAGAAATCCAAGCCAGGAGCAGTAACATGAAATAGATAAGGACATAATAAAAAAAGGGAGGTGATTGAATTGGGAAAGGTAGTTTATGGCATCTTTATATTTTATGGAATCTTCTAGAAAACCTCGTCCCCTCCCTTACACTTTCAGGGTTAACGGATAACTAAATCACCCAACCATGTTACACAACGTATGATTTTTGCAAGTCATGTATGCTAGTAAGAGGGTACTGACCCAGGCAAGTTCGAAAAAAAAACCAACAAAAAAAAAACTATGTAATCTCTCTGACACTGGATAACTTTTCTGTTTACGAACATTACCCTAACTGTAAACATCGAGGAACACCTACAAGACAATCATCAACAACAGTGATTTAGCAGTGGTGTAGCAATTAGGTCATTATGTTCTTTATTACCAGAAGTAATGTACACACACACACACACACACACACACACACACACACACACACGCTTCTTTCCTTGTAGAACCCCATAGACAGTTTACAAGACATTTACAGTTGGCAATGTGAGTCTCATAGACATGTAAATTAAATAATGTACATTTGAGGAGCCATGCTGTTTCTTTAATACACACTGGTTTACACCGTCCTACCGTTCGGCGAGACAAGCGTGTGTACTCTCTCTACTTTTTTTGTTTGTGAGAAATAGAGAGTGCAAGAAAGAGTGGTGAATGTGTGATCGTGTAGCTGCAAGGCAAATCTCAGGTTTATATTAAAGCACTTGTTCGATTATCGTGTAATTTCTATAGTAACAGCTCATTCTCAGGGATTTATAGAGAGTAGTCTAAATAGTCTAATGATGATAGTTTAACTTGTTTTGCGGACATTCATTAATATTAGATGTAATTTTAAAAAATAAATAAAATGTTTACAGTGTGCCTGTACAGTGTGCCTTTACACTGTACAGTGTGTTCTTTAGTAACGCAAAACTGTGTTTGCTGGCAAATTGCTGTAATACAGTATAAGAGCAATAAACCACTTCATGACTTCCTCAGCTTACTGGTGCTAATTAGAAAAATATACATCACATCAGCTTGTGGTTGTTTATTATCCAATAACAGCATATCCTGTTATGTTTTTATTCCAGTAACCCTTACAGTGGCTATTAAAACGTCTATGTACTCCTGGCAAAACTGCAGCTTTTTGTGATATAAAAAGGAAAGGAAACCAAGATAAGTCGTCAAAGATCTCTGTGAGATAACAACCAACAAAATTCAAGTGAAAAACAAATAGAAATGTTTTAGGAAAAAAAAAATATAAAAAAAACAAAAAAGTGTGCACAATTGTGCACACCCTTTAACTAATACTTTATTATTAGCACATTTTTTTCCACCAAGTTTATTCCCCTCTTTCTTGATAAATGATCCAGCTGTATTAAATTGTGAGGGGATTTCCTGTGCACAGCCCTCATTCCACGGGTTTTCAAAAGGATTTAGATGTGGGCTCTGACTGGGCCACTCCAAAACTGTGATCATCTTCCTTTATCATTTTTTTTACTTGTATACGTGGCTTGTGGCTTGTTATTGTGTGTGTCATTTTTATTCATTTTCAGGTGTCTAACAGAGTCCTGCCGGTTTTGTGCCAAGGAGATGATTATTTTTGGAGCTATCCTTGATTCCCTCTATATTGATTAGAAGCCCAGTCATAGCTGAAGAGAGACATCCCCATAGCACGATGCTGCCACCACTATGCTTCACCACGGGTATAGTATCCTTCTGAGATTTTGGACTGGACGTTTTTTTTTTTTTTTCCTGAGAAAGGGCTTCCGTCTAGCCACCCTACCCCACAGCCCGGACATGTGAAGAATACAACAGATTGTTGTCACATGCAGGAAATGACCAAGGAGTTTATATAGCGACTGTTTATGTCAGGTGATTGTGGTTTATTATAATTCAGTAAAAGAACAGTCGTTTATTGCATTAGTATTTAAGATTAAGCTTTTTTTTTTTTTCAGAGATGTCATCAACATTATTTTTGGTTTAAGAATCATCTTTGCAGTACTTACAAAGTGACATGAAAAAAAAATCTGAGAATATTTATATTTACATAATTATTCATTTTCTCTATACAGAAAGGGATATTGAAGACTTAAAATGGTATTATAAATGAGGAAAATCCATGTCCTCCTCAGTAACACTGTTGAGTCTCTGCTGCCATCATGTGGAGAATTTTCCATCAAAACCACCCATTCATTCATCCATCCTTCTGTTCTCTGTACCACTCTGTCCTACACAGGGTCGGCGGGGAGCCTGGAGCCTATCGCAGGGGACTCAGGGCACAAGGTGGGGGACACCCTGGACGGGGTACCAACCCATCGCAGGGCACAATCGCACACACACACACACACACACACTCACATGCCCATTCACTCAATACGGACAATTTAGAGCTGCAAATCAGCCTACAACACATGTCTTTGGACTGCAGGAAGAAACTGGAGTACCCAAGGGAAACCGCTTAAGCACGGGGAGAACATGCAAACTCTAAGCACACAGGGCAGAGACTGGAACCCAACCCCAAGCCCCCTGGAGGTGCAGGGCCTAACTGCAAAGACACCATGCCCCATTCCCCCACCCAATCAAAACCATTGGGTTGTTTTTTCCTTAATTCTCTGTGCAGGGAAAAAAACATTCACCTCTACACCATATCTGACAAACATATAGCTATTTTATTTGATCATATCACTCATTCTTTCATTCCTCTTCAGTAAACGCTTGAAAAAAATTACCTACTTGAGTTCAATAGAATTAAATTCACTTTCGATTTATTTTTTATTTTTACAAGAGGCATGGATTAAAAATATTGATGTTAAAAACAGGAGCAGGCCCCATCTTTTCTGCACATCCTCCTTGAATTACAGTTATTACTGATGTAAGCTTCACAGAAATACAAAGGGAAGAGAGTGTAGCACAGAATGGATATTTTATTAGTTGTGCACTTGCCCTTGCACACACAATTACAACTCCGCACATGGCTTGCTACACATTTACGAACTTCACAATGGACTAATTGTTTCGTTTAATTCAATACCGTCGACATGTTTTCTTCTCAAACTTCTCTTTGGCTGCATAAACTCCAGTTTTAAAGTAACGATTTTATTTTTAAATACTCTTTTGTCAGCTTGCAGTGTCTTCTGGGTATGTTCTGCTCCTGAAGTGTGCATTCACAGTGACTTGATCCCTGAAACAATTAAGAAGTCAAGAGGATTCTCCAAAAGGAGGTTTATAGAACTAGGGTGGGTCAGACTTAATATAATGTGTTATATGTGTGTAAAGATACTCTTGATGTGCAGGTGTGTTGCGCAGAAAAGGGTTTAGAAGTGACTGATTTAATTGCAGGAAGGATAAGCCTTTTGTGTGTGTGTGGTGTGTGATAGATTGAATAGAGAGTCAACATCGCTGGACTGTAAGCCTTGGAATAAAGAATGTACTGATTACACCAATAAGACCAGAGTTGTCTTGGAGACCTACTGAATTAGAACTGCATGAATCTTGGGTGAGGTGCTCCCTGAGACAGAGAGCATGGGTTCTGCCAACTGGATCTCACACACACACACACACACACACACACACACACACACACACACACACACACACACACACACACACCATCTGTTTAGAGACCATTTATCTTATTTGGTCAACAGAAAACAAAATGTCCTCGGTGTCTTTAAGCCTTTCATTCACTGACATGGTTTAAAAAAATCTTCAATGAAAGTTTGCCTTCTCTCTCTCTCTCCCTCTTTCTCTCTCTCTCTCTCTCTCTGTTTGTGTGTGTGTTTGTGTGTGTGTGTGTGTGTGTAATGCAGTACAAAACCCCAGTTTGAAGTGCACCTTATGTTTTGCTGAGTGCTCATGAAACACACACACACACACACACACACACACACACACACACACACACACACACACACACACACACACACACACACATGTACTTGTCCTTGGGAAGTGTGTGTATGTGTGTCCAGACAAGGTACAGAGAAAGGGGTTGCTGAAACAACACAACCGATCCAGAATATCAACAGCTCGATGAAGGGAATGCCTGAGAGAGAGAGAGAGAGAGAGAGAGAGAGAGAGAGGGGTCCATGTGTTGGAAAAGCCAACAATGTACAAAGGCAGAGAAAAGGGTAAACAAAGAAAGGGAAGGAAAGGAGGAAGACCTCTTCCGACAGAGCTGCATCAAGCCAAGAACTGCTCTGACCTCTTCCCTTTCTTCCTCCCTCCTTCCTCCATGCTCTCTCCATCCTCTCCTCTCTGTGCGCCAGAGTTACATCCCCTCCTTTATAACCCCAGCATCCTCTGCTGACCGAGTTAGACTAAAGTTCACCACCCATGATCTGTTTGTACCACACAAACACTTCGAACGGAATTAACAAAATGTTTTATTTAGGTTACTTTCTAACCTCGCCATGTCTTGTTGGATGTGGAGCCAGTTTAACACACTCGGTGATACAAAGTCAGTAGGCCTAGCGATCCTAAATCCTTGCTAGCTAAGTGATTTCCTCACACAAGTTTGTGGATAGTTACATGACATCGCAAAATGGACATAAGCCTGATCAGTTCAGTTTTTAATCAGACATCAAATCAGCTGTCATATTGTCTGCTGTGCTCCTCCATCATCACGTCATCTTCGAAGCAGAAATGAGCGCGTACACACACTGTACAGATGACAAGTTTTAAAATGTTTAAACGATCTAACAGTACTACATTAATAATGGCAGTTGGTCAAGAGAACAGAAGTGACTAAATGAATTAAGGATTATTTCCCCAGCGATGTTAGCGTGAACAGAGATCAGGTGAGTGAAGAGACGACGATGAGGCTCGTGTTTAAATGTCACGAATGACTTTTACCTCAGGAAATAGGAGGAGGAAACTGATGTGGGTGATGCTTATAATCAGAGAGAGAACTCATTTCCCGTAGAATTCGTTAACATTTGGCAATAATGTTTTTTTCCCCTAGGATTAGGAATTATGGGGGTTTAAAATGCTAGAACTTTCCTTGTAGGTGAGGTATATGCAAAGGAAAAACTTCAGAAAATTCTGAATTTTTCAGAACTATTTTATATATTATACATATAATGTCACCATATGGCGATACGCCATTAGCAACTAACACTGTCAAAAATATAAATAATGCACAGTAATACGTTTGAGCTTCACACCATCCACAAGAAAGGAACAGAGGAACACTTAAAGATCAGGTAACTGAAAATAAGTAAATATTTCTGAGGGAATTGCATGTGTGGTATCATAAGATGCTTGACTGACACATGGTCACATGATTGCAATAGAACAAAGATAATTTCCATTAGCTATAGAAGGAAAAGTATGAGATACACAGTACGTACTGTTGCAGTATGTAAAGTACAGTAAATACTGATGAGTATACAACACTGCCATTTCAAACACTGCCAAAGGATGAAGCAGGTGTGTGTGGCCTGGAGATGAACGCCAGTGTGAATCTCGCAGACGATGCTGTTTTATGCGTTTAAAAATTAACCTTATTTTTTAAAAATATTAACTTTTAACTTGATTAAAAAATGTCTTGAGAATTTGTGTTCCTGTCTGAAGCTTGCTTCAATACCTCTCCTTGCAATTCAATCTGTTTATTATTATTATTATTATTATTATTATTAGTAGTAGTAGTAGTAGTAGTAGTAGTATTTGGAATGTTGCACAATTTTAGAGCATCCACTTTGAGAGAGATTTTTAAAAATTTATTTGCATTATTATATAATTTATTTATTTTAAGTAATTTATTTATATATAAAAATGAATTCAGGATAATCAAATTAATAAGCATCATGATCCATCAACAAGAGACACAGATACAAATAGGCTGAAATACATTCAAATTTATGATTCACTATTCAAAAAAAATATGACTATAACTTTTGGTCTAGTAGACATTTTAAATTTATTTAATTTTATCTTATTTATTTTGAAAATAAACATGTAGCTCTTTTGAACTGGATTAAATGGCAACAAAATCCTTAGTACATGAATGAACATGGTAACTACACATTATGTAATTCTTCTTTGTTTTCTTTTTATTCTTTTACAGATATGAACACTGTTTTCCAAAGAAAAAGAGCAAAGGTCTGTGTGGAAGTGGTTCAGCATCACTATTCACTATTACTACAGTGCACACACACATAACGCTGATTTACAGAGTCACATTTCAGCTTATGTAAATTGACATGAAAAGTATACGGAGGCTGAATATTCAAGGACCTCCAACAAGTGAAGTACAACAGCTCCATTCAGAGTGACCAGTGGGGGGAGAGTCAGAGAGAGAGAGAGAGCGAGAGAGAGAGAGAGAAAGAAAGTGTGTGTGTGTATGTGTGTGAGAGAAAGAGAGTTGGTGGAGGAAAAGCAGAATTAATGAGTAGAAGAGGTGCTGAGATGGTGAAAACGGGACGGATTTCCATCTCCAATTTGAAACAGTTTGTTTAGAGCCGGAAAGAAACTTCCCGAGAAGTTCAACCACCTGAGGACACAGAGGGATAGAGACAGAGAGAGAGAGAGAGAGAGAGAGAGAGAGAGAGAGACTCGGTGCATAATAAATCCGTATCATCATCCAACCAGCAGCGGCACCGACTGACACTCGGCTCTGACTCCATCCACTAACCAAACTTCAGCAAACTTTGAAACTAAGTTTTTCTATGCAACTATGAGTTGTCTAATTTAACAAAAGATGAAGAGGAAGCGTTAATATTGTCCTAAAGGGGCTTATTTCTGCAGCCTGTGCGGACATGCTGTCTCTGTCAGCTCTTCTCGGCCTCAAACTGCACTCGGATGTCTCTTCATTCTGACAAACCGGAGTAGAAACAAACAAACAAACAAGCAAACAAACAAACAAACAACAAAACAATTTACGCCTTCTCAAACCTGCGATCAAGTCTTAAATCATAAGGTAAGGGAAAAATCATCTGATCAGTACGGATGTTGCACCTGCTGTATAAATGATGGCCACTGAACTGTAATTGATTTTTGAGATCGATTGATTGAGGGTAAGTAGTTTTATGATAAATAAAATCTCACTAAACAATAATGAATGCAACTCTCAAACCGATGATGAGTTTACTGGGCTTCTGCCTGTGTGGAGTTTTACATGTTCTGTCTGTGTTCATGTGGGTTTCCTCTGGGTTCTCTGGTTTCCTTCCTCTGTCCAAACACATGCAGGTGCATGGATTTCTTACAATAAATTGCCCCTATAAGCGTGAATGAGTGTGTGAATGTCCGTATGGAGCCCTGCAATGTGTCCAGTGTTACCGGTATAGGCTCCAGACCCTGACAAGGAGACAGTGGCTACTGAAGATGAATGAATGAATGAATGAATGAATGAATGAATGAATGATACAATGTCGATAAATTCATTCAAGAACAAATCACCAAAGCTCTAACACAGGATTCTTAAACTTTTGTGTAGCCAGGGACCCCTTTAACTGAAAACTAAATTCCACTGATCCATTTAGTACAGATTTATTTCATGAACATTATTTAAATGTGTACAGTATAATACAGTAGAAGCCATAGAGCTTCCGATTACTGAACCGTTCACCAACAGAAGACATAAAGGTCCAAGCTGACATTATTTAAAGGCAACATTCTTTATTTGTTTTTGAAGTTTGGATTAATCCCATTTAATTAAAATGACTGGTCAAACAGACAAGTCACTATAAGAACTCAATAATAATTATAACTTTGATGATGGTGGATTGTGATTTCCAGCACTGTAACTAAATAATAATAAAAAAAAATCACAGACCCTGGACCCCAATTTGGGAACCACTACTCTAAAACACGACTTAAATTTCCAAATTGATATGTAGCCTATGTCACATTTAATAAGAATTATTATCAATAACAGTGGTATTAGTGCATCCCCACTCTTCAGAGAAAAATTAAAATACACTCTTAGCTTAAAGAGTATTCTTAGCTTCTTAGTTTAAAGTGAATTTGTATTTTGGCTGATTAATCAGGCTGGGTTTAAGCCCGGGTTTAGCATTACGCCAACTGCACTCATTTTGACACGTAGTTTGTGTAATGCTAACTGGTGGTCATAAACCTCCATTGCTTGTTAGCCAGGTTAGCATTGTAACTCCAGTACAAGTGCAAATTTGATTATCCAAGGGTCATTCCTTTACAAAGGGTCTTTATGTTAAAACAGCAAAAAAAAAAAAAAAATCATAATGCACCATTGTGAACGTTTAATGTGATGCACTGGCAAGTGTTCAGTGTTGTAGATCTTGCTATTTCCTGTAAAACAATCACTAGCATAAAAACAGAAATAAGAATAAAAAGCAATAACATCCACATGCTCTTTAGTGGCTATTTCTACACTGGAATTTAAATTTTTTTTTTTACTAATTAAATACACACACAAGAAGATGAATTAGCTGTAGATTTCAGGGAATGAGTGAATTAGCTGTAGATTTATTATTTTACCAGTTACCAAGTCCCAGGAGCCATCAATAGGTGCAGACAGTTATTCCTCTCTCATAACTGCATAACATTTCATATAGTCATGAATAATGATCAGGATTGGGATGGTGTGCTGCACATACTGTAGCACACCTTCCCAATGGTGTGGGGGCAGTGGTAGCTCAGTGGTTAAGATGTTGGACTACTATTCAGAAGGTTCAATCCCCAGCACCACCAAGATGCCACTGCTGGACCCTTGAGCAAGGCCCTTAACCCTCAACTGCTCAGTTGTGTAAATGAGATAAATGTAAGTCGCTCTGGATAAGGGCGTCTGCCAAATGCCATAAATGTAAATGTAAATACTGTATGTTGACCTGATATAAAGACACAATTAGCTCAGATGTTTCCTGTAGACAAAATGAAACAATAGATAAATACATCTGCAGAAGTAAGAATGCCTGTTTTATTAAATTTTAATATGGACCATTGGGAAAATGCTAATGTATATATATGCTATTAAGAAATTTAAGCAGTGTTTTCATTTCATATTTGCCTCTTCATCTGATTTGCTCTATGAGTTTGTCCTTGTTCTTTTTTTTTTTGTTCTGTCAGAATTCTATTGGAGTCCACACTCTTAAAACTTTGATCAGCATGATAGCTGACATGCTGTGGACCTATGGCATTACGTCTTTGCAAAGTGAACTGTCCAATGGGAGAGAGAGCACATGGAGGAACTGTCAAAGCCGCAGACACTGCCAACAAATCTTAGCTAAACTAGTTCACTGAAATTGTTCATGGTTAACTGAGTGGTGAGTTGAATTTAGATAGAAAGTGCTTCATAAACTTTGTAAGGAATGCACATCAAGAATGATGGCTGGACATGCTTCAAAAAGAATTCTACTACCTATCAGTATCTCTGCAGTGCTATGAAACCTATGGTTGAGCCCAAAAGCCTGAAAGACAGATAAGCAACACCATTCATTATTTCTTTCTTTTTTTTTTTTTTTTTTTAAATCTTAGGGTTCTGCCATCCCATTGTGTAAGTTGTACTTTGATTAGATTATGTCTGCTTAGTCAATTTTCCTAAAAGGCATTTTGAAAAATCAAAGGTTAAGAAAGTAATCCACCTCATTCATGTTTATTAGACCTGTTGTTTTATTTCTGATGCACCCTTTCATTCACTACTTATGATGGACAGTGGTAAGACGTTTGACTCTACTGATTGGAAGGTCACAAGTTCAATCCCCAGCACCACCAAGCTGCTACTGCTGGGCCCCTGAGCAAAGCCCTTAACCCTCAACTACTCAGTTGTATTAAAAAAAAAAAAAGAGAGAGAGAGATAAATGTAAGTCACTCTGGATAAGGATCATTTTGGATCTGCCAAATGCTGTAAATGTAAACTGGTGTTCAATAAATGTAGTCTCCTGACATGACTGTCACTGATAGGCTGCATTAATCTACAGTCTGGGCTAGAAAAAAATCAGCACCACCTTCTACTAAATACCATTCTTTTTATTTATTTATTTATTTATTTATTTATTTACTTTTGGCCATTAGTGGTGCTGTTGTTAAAGAAATAATTCACTTTAAGCCACTTATTAGCAGCAAAGAAGATGGTGTAGATGTCAGACACTGAGCTATATTCTGTATTTATGCATTTTTTTCCATCAATCATGGTTTAGTGAGTGATGAGAGCAATTGGGAAAAAATACTTCAAAAAAGTCCTAAAATCTCATAAAGTCTATCCCTGACTCTAAAGTTAAAAAAAAAAGCTATGGTCACTGAATATTTTAAAGTAGCCAAGCCCTGATGTACTTAGCTTTTGTCAGGGTCCCCGTGTGGGGTTTGTGTAAGAAAGATGAAGGGGAGACAAGGTCATCAAAAGACAGCGTGGAGATTGAATGGAAGTTGTGACGAGGTTGTGTGGAGGTTGTATGGAGTTTGTGGGAGTCAGAGAGGGAAGAGTGTTGGAATGTACAACTGCCGAATACTGATGAGTGTGTTTGCTACTGGTCAATTCATCGCTCCATATCCTTTCCACTTTTTTTCATCTCCTTCTCTAACAAAGTGCACAAATTCTAATACATTCTATATCCGTCTTTCATTCTTTCTTTCTCTCTGTCTCTGTCTTTCTCTCTCTCTCTCTATACACACACACAGAGTGTTGTATTTTTCAATAGTGGCTTTTGTCCCTTTCATCTCCTCTCCAAACAAAGGATTTTTGTGCATACAGGACAGAAAGCGAGGGATGGTGCAAGGCTTTAATAGAGGAGAGAAAGTGAGACAAAGACTGAGAAATGAGAGTTTGAACATGTTTAAATTTGAAGCAGTAGCTACAAAGTCCTTCGGCATGCCATCCTTAACTTGTTACTTTTGACCGTATCTGAACGCATGTGGCTAAGTCTGTGCGCCTGAGTGCACACTGTGCATATGAGTTTGAGTACAGTAACGAAACAGTGTGTGCTGTGTGTTTGAGTGTGTGAGTGTGTACTCGCTGGAGTTCAGAGGTCAACTGTGTGTACGTTCAGCCTATCACACGTGGTTTTCTGAGAGTCGGCCCCCTCCTCCTTCACCCAGTGTTAGTATTCAGAGCACAGAGGGCAGACAGATACCTATTCATATCCCCAGTGTGAGTGTAGCACTGAGAGAGAGAGAGAGAGAGAGAGAGAGAGAGAGGGAGGGAGCAGCTTTAGTGTCGGTGAGTGTAATGAAACTAAGGAAAGAGAAACAGAGTGAGTGAGAGAGATTGAAAGAGAGACATGCAGTGATAGTGCTCAGGATCAGAGTGTAACGGAACCGAGAGGAAGGATGGTGGGCAAAGGGGTATGAATGAGGGAAAATAAGAGAAAAGGGAAGCCTGGAGGAAATGAGAGAGATGTTTGTTGGAATAATAAATAGGATAATATTCTTTACTTATATAGCACTGAAAAAAGCTAAAACAACAAATGAATATGCAATTAAAGGTAAATAGAACAATCTTACATAGATCTCACTTCACCTACTCAAAGTCAGTACAATCAATAAACAAATTAATTTTAAGATGTTTATATATACACTGAGATCCTTCTTCTTCTTCTTCTTTTTTTTTTGGTACATTAATAGTATCAGAGTTGAGTTTCCACAAGATTAAGGGGTTAAGACACATGGCATGAAATAGAATAGTAGACTGGAATAGATTGTGTTAAATGCTATTAAATACACTATTAAAAAAAAACAAAATAAACAAAAGCCAAACAAAAAAACAGCTGAATCTACAACATCGTAGTGCTTCCCTATCTCTATCGCTAAGTAGAACCTATTTTGGAAGATTAATTATCCAAAAACTTTTAAAGAATTTCTTTTCCGTGTATCGGAGTATACCATCCAGCATTTTAGGTCCATAAATGTTCAGTGATTCTACGGCCAAAAGATAGTTTTTTGGGAAAATAGTTTGAGAAAGTGGTTTGTGCACGCTTAGGAAAAGATTACGTCGGGATTCTTTTGATAGTTATGGCATTTTTGCTTCCTAAATGAGTTCTACTTGGAATCCTCTTCTTAGGAACAAATCTATGGTATCCAGGTGAGAATTTCCACCGATAGGGTATCCATGTGGGACCACAGCAGAAGGAGATTTATTTTATGGACACAGAATGCAGATGGAGGGTGGAGGAGACAAAAGCTGCTTTTCAAGTGAGGCCCCATTCAGCTTGGACTGTGGTGCTCCCTCTATATCCGGCCCAGGTGTGAAGTCTTGTCATGATTAACCTTTTCTCACATCGGATATAATTCTACAAAGGATTTAGATTGTTGTTGGCATAAAATGGTACATATTACAAGACAAATCATTTCCCTGAAGTGTTTCTACCCTTGTTGGAGGGACAGCTTGGGATGTACATAACATAACATAGATAGAACAGAACAATAATAGCATAAAGATTATTAAAGAACATGAAAAGCACAATGTTCTGGTTTGTTTGATTTTCATCACAGATTCCCCCTGCTGATAAATCTCTTCTTTACACTCTTTCTCTTTTTCAAACTTTCGCTCTTTCTTCGCACGCTTGTACACTGAATAAACCACCCTTGTCTCCGCTCCCGCCGAGCATTTGAGCGAGCCTGCGGTATAAAGGAGCAGGAAAAGCAAGAGGCCAGCCGAGAGAGGCACATCTCAATGAAGCCTGCTTCATGTGCCAGAGCAGCTGGGCATCTGAATGGAACTCTACAGACAACAGCAGCACCCTTGGGTCCAAGTGTACCCATGTTTCCCTGCTATACACAAGCGGAAAAGCTACCCTTCTTTGCCCTAGATAGCATCAGCACTATATTCTCCAGACAGCCTATTATGACAATGGCCATTAAGAGTTCTACTAAAAGTACTAAAAGTGTAGTTCTTTGGTGGCGAGGGACTGACTAAATTTTCAGGGTCATGCTGTGGGCGCCAGACTGTCCCAGATGCTATCATGTTGGCCCTGCTGGTTGTAATGCTGCTGAGGTGTTGATGTTCTCAGAGCTTTGACAGTAGAGGCCTGATCGCATACTTGTTTTCTGTTTTTTTTTGTTTTTGTTTGTTTCTTTGATTTTTTTGCATCATAGAACAAATTCTAACAAGGAGATTTGCAGAGAATTTAAGGCAACTTATTTGTTTAGAATTTGCTGTTAGACCTGCTGAGTACATGAAAACGATGGGCAAGTGGAATTCTGCTTCTGGTCACACAAAGGCTGGAAAGTCATGTCTGGATACCATTCATTTTTAAATGTGAACTGAGATGTCATGAAAACTGGAGAGATATGTATGTCCTTGACAGAAACATGACAGCTTGCTAACACCGTCATGAGCTGCAGAGTACAAACTCAGTCGCTGGTTTATTAGGTCTACATACCTTGTACATACATAGGCGCTTTTACCAGCTACTGGGCAAATACAATAATCATAGTCCAAAGTGTGGGTCAAAGTGCAAACAAGTAACCTCAAACACGGATAAACCATAATCATAAGTGAGGCAAATAGGTAAGGGTCAAAACAAGGAACACAGAAACTAAGACTTGGACTTGAAAACACAAATGCATGGCAAGACTTCGCAAAGATATACATAATTGGGTAAAATTAGACAAATAATCAAGAATTAACTCCAAACAGATATATAGCGAGCCACTGATAAGACAGAGACAGGACTAGAATATCAAAACCAACAAATTTTTGGTTTTGAGCAAATGACTGTAAACTGTGACCAGAAACCATGATGTGAAGGTGGAATCCATGACATATTATGATTTCTGACTGTTGTTTCTGTTATGCTCTGCACAGTTTGTCAGCCCCCCCTCTAGTTTGTTCACCATAGGTCCACTACTGAGCAGATATTTTTGGGAGGTTGCCCGTTCCCACAGCACAGCACAGCAGGAACACTACAGGGCAGTGGGCATTGTCATGTGTGTTGTGCTGGAACAAGTGTATGAGGTACATTTTCAATACTTCAGAGTTGTGCTGTTTGAGAAATAGTTCACCAACTGAAAATGTCGAGCCAACAGCTGGGCTTTGATCAGAAACAAATGACAAATGAACCTCAGTAACACTTGTACCACCCACTACCACTTGAGTATCACTGCTGTGCTGAGAATAATTCACCACCCAATGGTCCCTTTCAACTGCCATAAAAGCCATAAATGTAATTAATGGAGGGAGAAGATAAATGCAGATGCACTGAGCCAAGCAACAGATGTTATAATCATTAAGTATATACCTACAAAGTGACCTCTATGATAGGTGGACCTGATCAACTGGACAATGAATGTAGGTCTAAGATGGATGTGCTACTGTGTGTACACCTTTCCATTAATAATAAACACTAATGACAGTAAGCGGTCAGATGAGGCAAACTGGTAATCAACCATTACCCCAAAGATGTTCTTGATGGTAATAGCAACAAGGAAATGATCTTGATATTGATGCTGTTTTGGACAGAAAGGCTTGTCCCAATTACAAGAAGCTCCATCTTATTTCCCAATCCTGTTTCCATCCCTCAGAAGTAGTTCCGACACGACAGAGATTCCGTTCGACTTTACCCACG
Source organism: Pangasius macronema (assembly GCA_037577455.1). Taxonomy (NCBI): domain Eukaryota; kingdom Metazoa; phylum Chordata; class Actinopteri; order Siluriformes; family Pangasiidae; genus Pangasius; species Pangasius macronema. Next base: position 6,202,148 of record CM074948.1, on the reverse strand, counting down.
AATCTCTGTGGCCAACTTGTCTGTTGTGTAATCTGATAATATAGTATTTTTGTAATCACTAGGATCTCATAATTGATCATTTGTATGAACTGGAAACGGTTAAGACCTGCACAGGCTTTGCTACTGTATTTCTGTGCAATTATTTGGCTCAAAATCCTACAAAACTGCACTCATTTAAATACTAAGATTTTTTTTCCTGGTGTTAATCAAATTTTATATGTTCCACTGTCTCCCTCTCTCTCCAGCCATGACTTCCAGGTGAGGAGGGAGGAGAGCATCAGGAAGAGGAGTTTTCCACACGGTAAGGGTCTGAGTCTGCCTACAGGACTTCGGGCTGCTGGGCGGAGGTGCTGGAGGCGTGGCAGGAGGTGGAGCTGCAGCATTAAGGAGGCGTCGACGTGTCTTGTCTAAGGATGGCCGAAGCAATGTGCGCATTGAGCATGTCAGTGGCCGTGGCGCTCTCTACCTGCGTGACCTGTGGACGACCTTTCTGGACATGCAGTGGCGCTACAAGCTTTTCCTATTCTCGGCCACCTTTGCTGGGACCTGGTTTGCTTTTGGTGTGCTGTGGTACCTGGTGGCGCTGGTGCACGGAGACCTGCTGGGTGAGAAGACAGGAGGTCTTTAGAGATGAATCTGAACAAGATGTTTAGTGGAGATTTTGCCACATGCCTAAAAGTATGTGTTGTACATATTTAGTGGACATTTTGCCACATACTGGCCATAAAGAGTTCAGATGTTATTTAAAAATGGGAGTTTTTTATTTCATGCAATCATGTTATATAACCTTTGTATCTCTTTGCAGAGTTTGACCCGCCATCCAACCATACCCCCTGCGTGATGCAGGTCCAGACGCTGACTGCTGCCTTCCTCTTCTCTCTGGAATCACAGACTACAATTGGCTACGGCTTCCGGTGCATCACAGAGGAATGTCCAGTCGCCATCATCCTTCTCATAGTGCAGCTAGTTATCACAATGGTGATGGAGATCTTCATCACAGGGACCTTTCTTGCCAAGGTAAACAAAAAGCAATTGCAGTTATAATAGCTAAGACCATAAGAGACTTCACTATGCTGCTACCAGTCAAAAGCTGCACCCCTTGCTCATAGAAAGATTTTGTTGATTTGTAATATTTTCTACTATCTTAGAATAATAATGATGACATTAACACATATACTCAATATGTCACTGGTTCTTTTCACAATTTATTTAGTTTTAAGAATTGTTGTAAGGATTACTTCAAAATGTGCGAATTGGCATCCGCCTAATCAGCTTCCTGAAGGAACTTCACACAGGATGCTTTCTTTAAACTCTCAAATAGGCCATGGTCCTCACTGCTTCTGCTATCTAAAAAATAAAATACTCGTTTGGGGAAATAGTTTGATTTTAAGCAAGTAGTAAGTAAAAGCTGCTTGTTTGAAGCAAAAGCTGCTTATTAAAAAAATATATACATTCAAAACTAAACATATTTAGGTTTGAATGTATTCATGGTCATAACTTCAGTATTAACATTTGTCTTAAAATGTGTTAAGACAATTAAAAATATGTATACACTCCGGTGTGTCTAAATGTTTGATTAGAAGCGTATATGATCTATGCTGTGCATACAGCTGCTGATGTAAGTATAGGATCTATGGTGTGCATTAGTGTTATGCATGCATANAGGTTAATATTTCACTGATTCATTTCATTTAAATAATGGGAAGTACATTTATAACTCCACCACTAGAAATGAGTGATCAATGTACTTCCCATTATTTCATTTAAAACTCATTTCTAGTGGTGGAGTTAATAAAAAAAGGGGATCCGAACATGCTAGAGAAGAGCATAGAAAATTGTATTTTTAAAAGATATTTTGAAAAATTTAAATGTTTTTCCAAAAAGATAATTTAATTATTGCACTTCCACCGCAGTTTCCTCTCCAATTTAATGTCATCCTCTTAGGTATCTTAGCAGATACCATAATACACCTAAAACATG
>CM074948.1:6175552-6195218 GCA_037577455.1 Pangasius macronema | reverse complement strand
ACATCTAAGATTAAAAGAACTTTAATCATAAGATTAATACGTAAGAACTGATGCCAAACATATAACATGCTAGAAACATTATAATCACTCTAATAATGATCCATGCATAGACTCGCGTGACTTTTTTTTGCCAGGCAGTGTATAATGCTATTCATTTTTCGGCCATGGATAATGCGTCCATTAAAATCTGCACACATTCAGCCTGGCCTGAACTTGTTTCTGAAATGTGAATGGGAATTATTTGCAGACAGATCAAGGATATGAAACTTAATATGTGAAGCAATATTTCATTTCAAGTCTAGAGGCTAAAGGTCTTGGTTTTGTGTTGAGAAAAGGGAAGTGCTTTGTGTGAAAGGTTCAGGTTGTGACCATCCTAAAGGGACCTTCTTAACTTGATTTGAGGAGGTTAAAAGACAAGCGTTAGTATCACGCTAATATGAGGGTTTTTTTTTTTCAATACATTTTGGTCTGCTGTGTCCAGTGTTCATGTGAATATGGGGTTTCTATAATGGGGAGAGAATTTCGGAGCTGGCATGCAATCCTGTCTCATTCTTCCTTGTGCTCTCTCGCTCTTCGCTATCGCTGTCTTGTTCTCTCATTTGCCACTCTTCCTCTCTCTGTGAACTCATCTTTCTCTCTACTTCTCTCTGTATTTTCTCTCTTTGGTTGGAATGTGAGTGTGAGCAAGAGTGTCTCATTAGGGGCACAATGCGGCTCAGTCTGTGGTGCTGACATGCAGGTACGGGATCCGGTTACTGGAGCACAGATTCAGCGACAGAGCAGGGCTCCCTCTTACAGTCCCTCTTCCTACTGTAGCCTCTCTCTCTCTCTCTCTCTCTCTCTCTCTCTCTCTCTCTCTCTGTGCTCATCATTTTAGTTCAGTCCAATTCAGTTCAACCCAGTGTTGCTTTGTTGACATGACTGTATTAGCAGCCATATTGGTGAAACACACAATCTGTATTAACAAATCAGGTTTAAAGGATAAAAGTTTTAAATGGGTAATATTCATTCTTGGGGGAAAAAGCTACTAAACTGTACATGCTTTTTTCTATCTATCTATCTATCTATCTATCTATCTATCTATCTATCTATCTATCTATCTATCTATCTATCTTTCTTTCTTTTTTTTTACAAAGAGGATGGTACATTTACACTATATGTACCTTTGCAAACAAATCAGACCTGTACAGTACCCTTTCCTCTGACAGCGATTATGAGAAGATATAGAATAATATGAAAAGCACTCTTTACTTTTAATGTGTAAAAATTAAATAGGTCTGATGATGAAAGCACTCAGCTGAGCGCCTCCATTTATCACACAGTGCTGCTGCATAATTATGTATCCGAATGTCCTGAAGCCTTAGCTGAAGAGGAATATGCTGTTTCTATTGACTACAAATGTCCACCAGGGCGTGCTGGAAAGTGAAAAGTGAAAAGTTTCAGGTGAATTTTTGGCTCTCAGTTAAATTATTGATGATAAGTTGAAAATGAAAGGAGAAGTTTAGTCATGAAATATGTTCAGGAAATGGAGTACTGGGTAATCAAGGCAGGGGAAATACTGCACAAGGCTTATCCAACACCATCACGTGAACTTAAAGGGCGCAGGTGCTGCAACTCAAATGCTCTGTTACTGCGAGAACCATTCAGATCCCTATCCACTTGATCTTAGAAGAAATTGACTTCCTTTCCAGATTTTTAGGCCAATTATTTTTTTTTATTGTCCTTTCATTCAATACAATTCAATATGTAACACATTCTTAGAAATTCTTTCCTTCCCTTTTGGATAGGGAAATACTTTGTTGTAGATCCTTTAAAAGGGTTTCCCCAATGAAACAGCTAACATTGTGGTCAAAATACTGAAATTCCTGTATCATTACGCAACACAGATGAGAATAAAAAGCAAAGATTCGCATAAATGTAAAAAAAAAAAAAAAAAAAAAGAGTTCAATTAGTTAGCTAATTAAACTAGTTAATTAGTTAGTTAATTTAAAAAAAAATTAAAAGTCTTGTATATTTAATACAAAATAATAAAGGTATCAGAATAAACTCTAAAATTTTGCAAATGACAAATATATCAAATTAAATGTCTCACACACAATTGAACTACACTACCCAGGATTCTCAGCCGACCCACACTCAGTCACAAATGAGGCTCACAAATCAACCAATCCCCGCAGTCACCAGACTGATTACACACACACCTGTACAATGTACACAAGGACTCTCATATAGACTTGCTTTAGCATCTTTATTATTGACCTTACTGTGCTTGTGTGTTTATATGTCTCGGTTACTCTTTTGTCCATTTATTTTTTCCCACGCTTGTTCTCATTTGTAGATCTCCTGATTTCTTAACACATTCTGTTTTTTCAGTATTGCCTAACCCTCTTGGTTTGTTTAAATTCATTTGAATTAGATGAATTCATTGTCATGAGTTTCATGAGTCACTAAACAAGAAAAACTTTTAATTACCTGACTTAAACTTGCAATGAAACATTTAGCTGTCAAAATTTCCAAAACTTGTGGGACTTTCTTTATCAGCACGCTTGTTGCTGAAGCCATCATGCATATCTTGCCCATCCAAGTGCATATAGACAAAAAATCAAAGGAGCTGCTCATAATAGTCACTCACAAGATCCTATACAGGTACCGTTGGCTACGGTGTGGGGTAATGTGGAGCCCATCTCTTTTTCAGCAGGCAATGGATCTGATACTGTGTTGCCTATTACGAGTCCAGTGTTATTTTGATGACATTCTCATCACTGGAAAGATAGAGGAGAAGCACCTGAGATATCTGGATGCTGCACTACAGCAACTAAAGGAATTTAGACTCAGAGTCCATAAACCCAAGTGTGAGTTCTTCCAGAACTGACTCTGAGTTTGCACAAATATCCATCCAAGGTCAAGGCACTCATGGAGGCACCAGCACCTCAGAACAATAGCCAATCTCACTCTTATTTAGGACTGCTGAATTATTATAGAAGAGTTATTCCAAACCTTATATCTCTTTTAAAACCATTGCACCAGCTGCACCAGCCTGGAAATGTACAGATCAGATGCCAAAGTATTTGCTCAAACAAAGACAGCATTGCAGAAGTCCGAAGCCCTGACACATTTTGATCCTTCCCTGCCCTTGCAGCTACCGTGTGACACGTCTTCTTGTGGTGTGAAGACTGTTGTTTCGTGTATCATACCCAATGTTGAAAAGAAACGAATTGCGTTTGTCACGCACGCTCAACAAACGACTTTGAGAGCCACTGTGCCCAAATAGAGTGAGAAGCCCTCAGAATCTAATTTTGGATTTGCAGTTTTGACCAGTACTTGTTTGGAAGGAAATTCACTGTGATCTCCAACTGATCTCTGTGGTCTTACAATTATTTTCAGACATGGGCATTCTGCCATTAGGTGTCAGTGTGCAAAGGTGGGCTTTGTTGCTGTCTGCTCATGCATATGACATAAAGTACTGGAAGTCTGAGTTCAATGGAAACGCTGACAGTCTCTCCAGGCCACCACCACCCATGACTCATGCTGAGCAGAAGCAGGCAGACATCTCCTGCTTTCAGCAGGTGGAAGAAACGCCTGTTATTTCAGCACAAGTGTGCCGGCAGACAAGAAATGACCCTGTGCTGTCTAAGCTGATGGATGTTGTGGTAAGTGGAAGAAATGCAGAGGACATCTCTTAGCTGAAGCCACGTGGCTCAAAGCAAAATGTTTAAGCAGGATGTCTTCTATGGGGACAGAGAATAATCATTTTGCCACCACTGAGGAAAAGCACCGCACCACTGAGGTTCGCATGAAATAACTCACCAGAGGCTACTTCTAGTGGCCGGGACTCGATGGGCAGATTGAAAATACACCAAAGTCTTGCTCTTCATGTCAGAAAGTCTGTGATGTGCCACAACTGGCCCCACTTCAATCATGGGACTAGGCAGAAGAGGCATGGCAATGAATTCACACTGATTTTTATTTCTTCTGGATGAGGTCACTAAGTGGCCAGAGGTGGCTATAATGAAATCCACTACAATTGAGAAAACCATTGAGAAGCTAGATGAAATGTTCAGTCAATTTGGTTTTCCTGAACAGCATGGATGTTGTTTTTGTCTTTGTTGCTACATAAACTTTTTAGCTGTAAATTTCATACAGGTTACATATCAATTTTACAATATAGTACTAGGGTGTGTCAAATGAAAACCTTAAAAGTGTGTCGTAAATTAGAATTTAATTGAATCTGGACACTCATTAAGCACTTGAATTGAACAAAATGGAGATTATGTAGAAGTATTATACACATTTGTGACACATATTTGCAATGAACAATGCGCAATAAAAATGATGGTTTTCATATGATTCACTCTCATATTTACCATCTCAAATATGTAGTTTAAATAGGGCAAGCTGCATTCAAATGTAATAAGAGAACAGTTATATTTATAAGTTATATTTGTTCTCTCTCCACCCAACATGTACAGTGGCCCCAGAAAGTTTTTGGACACTTTAGCTACACTTACAAAAATATGAATTTCACTGCATTAGAAAATTTGTCAACTCAAGTGATATGTATTTTAAAGATACCACAAACACACTTTTCAAGCATAACATGTCCCCCCAAAAATAGAATAGAAAAAACACTGTACAAAGATTTAGACACTCAATAGTGGATTAACGATCATAGTCATTGTGATTTAGTATTTAGTTTCCCATGCAGTTTTGCAGAACTTCTTGTTGAAAGTCTGGGCATCGAATCAGCCAGTTACTGTAATAGTTGTAGTGGAAGTATCCTCCAAGTTTCAACCAAAAAAACTTTCAGTTCATCCACACTAGAGCATGCACAATCCGTTGCACCTCATAGAGGTTCTATAGGGTTCAGCTCAGGGCTCTTTCAAAAGTCGGCTGGTATGCTTTGGATCATTATCCTGCTGATAAATCCATTCAATAATTTGTTAGCAAATGTCTACAACTTTGAATCCAAAAAGACTCTGTACACTTCTGAGCTCATGGGAAAAGTTTTACTTGAAAGGTGAGCTTGTGGTATGTTTCTTTAAAATAAATGCCACATCAATGAACACAAGCTCACAAACACCACTGTAGGAAAACAGCCCCAGCCACCTCCGTGCTTTATAGTACCCTTAGTGCAGTCTGAGTGGAATAGAAGTCATTGAGTTCAAGTATAATAAGAGGAATTAGTAGCAGTTATACACTATGCTTTTACAGATTATGTGACCATGTATGTATACTGACCTTTATTTAAACTTCATCAAGTTGAATTTCTGCCTCATACTTTCATTCATCCTTTCATACTAGAAATGTGTACTAGTTGGCGCTGCACTGTCTCTTACTGTGCTTATTGTCCTGTTTTACTAGTTATTGTACCGTCTTGTGCTGTTTGCACGTGCTTATACGTGCACTTTATGTAGTAACGTATAGTCTTATGTAGTAATGTGTTGTTTTATGTAGCACCATGTTCCTGGAGGAACGTCGTTTCATTTGACTGTGTACTAACTAGCTGTATATGGTTGAAATGACAATAAAGCCACTTGACTTGACTCATACAGTTCACTCTTTTCATGTTGTCACACATTTTCTCAAAGTGGAAATTTGTTTTCATTTTTCTTGCCCAAAAGTTGTTTTTTTTCTACTTACTTTCTAGCTGTTACACATTTGCACATGAATAAGAATCAAGAAAGCACCTGTCAGTGCCACTGTGTGTATTTGAATAAGCATGTCAGTGTGTGTGTGTATGTAACCTTGCACTCTTATTTTACTTGTGTGTGTACGTGAGTGAGTGTGTGTGTGTGTGTATGTGTTTCTCTTTGAACGTGTAATAGTAGAAAATGCTCCAGTTCTTCCTCTGTTGAATGCTACATTGTGCTTGTGGAGCAGAGTTTTGGTTCTATCATCGGGCCTAATTTTTTATCAAGCTGGACATAAAATAATTTATTTGTAAATTGTTCACAGGGGCATTTACACAAGAAATATGGTATTTGTGAAATTCCACTTCGTTCTGAAAAACTTTGTATCCTACAAGAGCTCTTGATATGGTGTAAATTTAGGTATAAAAAAGAGACAAACTAATGTAAACCTTGACTGATTGGCTTCAAATCATATAATTGTCACAGGTTACTGTAATTTTCTGCACAGTCATGTTGTACATAAAATTTAATGAAATTTTTGTTTTGCATATTCATTTGTATGTTCATGACTTTGAACAAACTCGAAGTTTTCAAATCACTTCACAGAATCCACAATGTAAAGTAGAAATAATCTGCCCCTGTCTGTTTGTGCTCGTAAGTACAGTATTTGGTGGTAGTGATTACTAGACTGAATAATGACCTAATTCATGTGTGTGTGGGGGGGGAGAAGAAGAGAGAGAGAGGGAGAGTGTGAGAGAAATAAAGAAAGAGGAAGTGGTACTTACAGTATGTAAACAGTTACTATTTTGAACTGTTGTGAAACTGGTGTGTTTCCAATGCAGAACTGGGTGTGAGTGACAGGAAGGACCATCTTTCGTAAAACTATATTCTTGCTTTGAGCATGTGGTTGTCTTCATGATGTGTGAACTGGAAGAGAGGGTATTCTGGTGTTCATATTTCCCGGTTGCTGGACTGTTCAGTTTGGTTGCCTATGACTGACAATTACGTGGGTGGGATTACCCAGGAGTGGTTTCTGGTTGTGACGTGTAGCTTCCCCACACCAGGAACAGAGTAACGACAAAACATCTCTAGTGGCCTGTGAAAGCAGTGGGTGTGTGTGTGTGTGTGGGTGTTCTACTGTGCTTTCAACCTACTGTTTTGGAATAATGTGAGTATGGAGACTCGTGTAGGAGTACTTTTTTTGTTTCTTTGTTGTTCGCACCTGACTCATGTCAGGAAAGACTTGATAATTTCTGAATCAGGTGAAAAGCTGGGAAACCCCAATGTGTCACGCTGGTATCAAAAACTACTGACCCAGCAGTAAAGAAAATCTTGGAATGGGGATTTACATAGAATTCTTAGCTCAATATGATGACCAATCAAGTTGAAAAATAACCAGAATTAATCTTTTTCCCTGTACTATCCCCAGGTGGAGGTTGGGCAGACCCAGAAATGGCGGATTTTGAACTGCTGGTAATAATGAGTGCCACAGTGGAGCCCACATCAGCCACTTGCCAGGTACGAACCTCCTACCTACCCGATGAAATCCTGTGGGGCTACGAATTCCCCCCTGTCGTCTCGCTCTCCCCATCAGGGAAATATGTGGCTGACTTCGCCTTCTTCGACAAGGTAGCTAAGACCAAGACCCTACCATGCTTTAAGCAAACCTCCCCTTCTAGCCCAGGCTCAGACAGTGGGCGAGGAGGAGGAGGAGGAGGAGGAGGAGGAAAGGATCCGGAGAAGATGAGGCTGGAGGAGAGCTACAGGGAGGAGAAGGGGCGTGATAGAGGGAGGATCCGAGATAGCAGCCCACTTAGCGTTCGCATTAGTAATGTTTAGAGAGGGAGAGAGAGAGGGACAGACAGACAGACATGTTGAGAGAAAGAGAATCAGACTAACCATAAGCTACTAGAAGCAGAGGAATCTAAGAAGTTCACAATAAATCCTCTTCAGAAGACACATTTTTCACATATACACATACACTGGGACTGCAAAGTGTGAACAATGGTATCATCTTGTGGCTAAAATGAATAGTCTCACCTGAACACTGGCCTTGTTTCAACAATGTTTGATTTTCTTTATTGTACGTTCATTTTTATGGCTTGGACTATGACAAGATTATAAAAAAAATCAAAAGGCCAAAATATTCAAAGACTGGTTTAAACCAGTCATTAGATAACGAAGCACTGTACTGAAGGATCAGGGGTACTATGTCCTGGGACTTGTCTTTGTATTCCATATTGATATGAACTGGAATGATGTTATTATGTTGCATGTGTATATATTTGTACCTAACAATGCCAGTTTGAGTACTCATTTGAGTATAGATCTAGTTTTCTATGTTGAGTTTTTTTTTTTTTCTAGTCACTGGAGCAAACATATTGATGCAGTATGTTAACAATACTAAAAGCACTTTAACTCTGTAAGAAGATTTCTCTAGTTTCTGTTTTGAAAGCACAACTAACTAGTGTGTATGGGATGGTGAATAACTGTCCTGTCATTTCAAGCATGTGTGGGTGTTTCTGTGAATCTGTAGCATGCCTGCTTGGCTTGTTGTAAGGTGTAGGGAAATGGAGGGTGTATTGTGAACAGAATATTTTTAGAAATGTACAAAATTTCTAGACCTCCATAGATTATTATTATTATTATTATTATTATTATTATTATTATTATTATTATTATGTGAGACATGGATGTGTTTTCTTTGGTACTAAAAACAAATGAAAGTGGTCTGTGGTCTGTCCTACTTGTGGGAAGAAAAATATTTTTATTTTTAATGTATGTGATAGAGCTCAGTTTTAAAAACTGGGGAATTATCACTTTAACATCTAATGCCTTTAAATGACTATTTTTAATAAATGATAAATATGTCCAGAAGCACAGGCTCTGACTGCTATGTATGTCTAAAATCTTGACTATATAATGGATAATGAAAAAGGATAATAACCTGATTTGCAAAATCTTAAATTCGTAACAAATCACATGCCTTAATTTGTTTGCGTTATGAAGGTTTAATTTAGGGTTAATGTCAGGGTTAGTGTCTGTATTTTTTTTCTGCATGACCCACATTGCAGTTGTTCACCCAGATTTGCACACACTGTTGTGGCCACAATTCACTTGTTACAGCTACAAAACTTCCCTCTCTGGAGCAACAATGACAGCCAACCAATAACAAACTGTTTGTATTCATATATGCAATATAATTGCTGTGAATTTCCATAGTCATTGTACAGTTACTCCAATGATTCTTTGCACATTTGGAGTTTTCCTGCTGTGCCACAGTGAGAACCTTGTTATTTTTATGGTTTTTCCTGCTCTAACATGGACTTTTCATTAAACAGAACACAGAAAATACTAGGCAAATGTCCAAAAAACACTTGACGACAATACTGTACTTCCAAAGAGTGCATTAGTGAAAGGATTTCTCAGGGATGGAAATGCAATCTTTGGAGTTCCTCAGACGACAAATTTAGTCTGAATCCCACGCCCATGTATATGGAATATTGCAGTTATTCTTTCTTTCTTTATTTTTGTTCATCAGTATCATAATCTAGACCATCTTCTAGTGGTTCTCGAATTGGGGGCTTTAGGTGTGGGTGAAGCGTACCCATGAGTCTGTGGTTTGTTTTTGTTTTTTTTTGTCACAGTGGTGGAAATCACAACCCATCATTTTCAAAGGTGCTATAGTGTAAATATGAATTCAGTGGGTTTAATCCAAACCTAACTGACTTAAGAAACAAATAAGCTCATAAATAATATAAACTTATGTGATCTAAGGTGTTCTGCCAACGGAAAGTTCAGGAACAGAAATATTATTGTACACATGTAAATAATAATTCTAACATTAGAATAGATAGATTATGTTCATAAAATAAATTTGTACTGAGGGCTGTCCTTAGAAAGTAATTAATTAATTAATTAATCAGTTTATCAGTTTTGCAGTATTTTTACAGCTAAGGGCATCCTGGACTGCAAAAAGTTTGATAACTCTTAATCTTGTCAATGAGATAATTTGATATTTAATATACTGTCAATCAATAGTCTAGTAATTCTGTTCTCTCTGTCTTAGAAACAATCTCTGGAGAAATATAGCGAAAAATGGCAGGAAGTATAAAAATGTACCACGTAACACCCTGCAGATACAGACGCTATGATTAATCTGTTGTTTGTGCTCTCTCCATGGCCTAGGAGTGCTATAAAAGTTCACCTATAATGTTACTTCTGCAGGTGGGTTGGTATTGCACAACTTTTCCTCTCTGCAAAGAAGGGTGGAAGGAAATCTTGATGAGTCTCTTTTTTTAGGTGAGTGAAGCACAGAGCAAAAGCAGTTCATTTCTTACACATCCTGTATGCATTCAAGTCTCCTTGAAGGTAATTTTCCATACATAAATTTCTTTACTATTGCATATGGTATGGTATGGTATGGTATGGTATGGTATGGTATGGTATGGTATAGCATGATTGCTTTTAATTGTAGGAAGAAGGATACTACGAGGCATTGCTGTAGATTAATATATACAGTACTGTGCAAAAGTCTTAGGCTTATAGTATTTAAAAAAAATACTATCAAGAGCAGGAAACAGTAATAAATGAAAAAAGGTCAATATTTGGTGTGACGATCCTTCGCTCTAAAAAAAAGTAGTCTCATGTAACAATTTGTGCAGTTTTATAAGGAAATTCGCTGTAAACATCTTGCAGAAGCAGCCGCAGTTCTTCAGGAGACTCTGACTGTCGACTCGCTTCTTATTTTCGCAGCGAAATCCAGCAGCCTTCATTCTGTTTTTATCTGAAAAGTGTCTCTTGTGTAATCTGCTGCTTTCTTTTCTGACATACAAACATTTTTCTGTAACATTTAATTTTGTGCTGGAAAACTAATGTTTGGAAATTTAACATGTTTTGGTACTGAATCAATAATGTAGAAATCATAAAATAAAAATCTATAACAAAGTTTGTACTAAATAAATAAATAGGGTGTCTAAGACTTGTGCACAGAACTGTAAGTATAGATAATGTAGATAGATAAAGCAGATGTGCTAACAATGCCATTCTCTCTATGCAACTGTATGGCATGTAGTGCATAAGGGTTGTTTTAATATTCTGCAACAGAAAGCAGCTTTTGAAAGATGAATTATTTGAGCTTAATAATAGAAAGAATGTGATATGTTTCATGCTCTTTTTGATAATTTCTGGGGGCTATTATGTGAAGTGACCCCTGAATGAAAGCAGAGGATAAATTCTGAGGAAAACAGAGGGGAAGATTTTGGTCTTGGTTTTACTCATGTAAAACACATGCTAAACATGACTCAGAATAGGTACTTGTGGCAAAAAAAAATGATTGTAATGGTTATGTCTGCCTTCAGTTTCTAAAGCTTAGGGGAGTTTTTTTTTGTACCTTGCAGAAAATAATCTTAAGTGTAAGGTCTTGTTTCTAATATTATCCAATATTTCTCGTTATGATTATATGACGATAAATTGTGATTAAAAGGTGTTTAAGCCTACTTTTCTTATTTCAAGCTTGAAATTGCCTTGTTCTACTGAGAGAAATTTAGCTTTTTGGAAATACTGGAAATATTTAACTTGACATTTTCGATGTCTTGAACTAGGCTTAATCATCTGATATTTGTTTAATCTCATATTGTAGATAGAATTATTAGGATATTGTTGCCACATTTATTTCGTGTGATATAGTTGTTATCGCTTATTAGTATCATTGTGTGAAATAATGTTTGACAACTGATAATGCTAGTTAGTGGTGGGTTAGTCTGGTCACACACACAATGGGGCAGAGTGTAATGTACTGATACGCAGGTAGAACTAAATATATACCTGTAGGTAAATATATGTTTAATCTATGTTTAAGACTCTACATAACACATAGTATGTTCGTAGTATGTGTGTATTTTCTCGCTCTGGAAAGCTTAAAAAAGTCCCCTCATGTTAATACACAAAGGGAAATTCATTCTCTCTCTCTCTCTCTCTCTCTCTATATGTCACTCTCTCACATGTTTTTTCCTGTGTTCTCAGCCACAAACCTATTTAGCAGTGCAGGTGTTTGATGTCTCAAACCTGCTTTCCTGTCACGATGAGGAGCTATCTACACATAGTCGCCTTCATCATCCTGAATTTCACAGCAGGTTAGTAGTTTATTGCTAATTGAATTCATGTGATTGTGCTATCATTGCTCCACAGTCCTCGGTCAGAGAAACTAAAATGCTTTTCAAAATATTAATAATGTCTTAGATTCATACTTAAAAATCTATGTCCACATGTTTATATTTGTACTTTTTAAAATGCTGTGTAAAACTTTTTGCTGCAATTCAATTCAAGAATAAGGGAGTTTATGCTGATTTCTTTCCCATCTCCAGACTGTGGCGCTGGGATCCATGTTGTTTACAAGCCAATAGGAGACCACGCTCATCTCACATTCAAAGAAGACAGGAATATAACAACAGTCAAATGGAGGAAGGATCATAGTCTGATTGCAACTGTAGAAAACCAAAAGCCAGTTAGGAGGTTTCCAGAAAAATATCATATACATGTTTCTGACAGCTCCTTGTATATCCGTAATTTGACGGTGAATGACTCTGGACTATATCGAGCTGAAACTGGACAATGGGAAGAAGAAATAATCGTATACCGTCTGATAGTACAGGGTAAGTCATATATGATATGTCATGAATAAAACATGAAGGGGTGTGTTGTTTTAGGAAAATAATCAACAGTGTGATGTAGCCTGACACAAAGTAGAATCACTGAATATTTTCCAATAACAGCACATTCTAAAGAGTTTTATTCCTCTTATACCACAGCAATTTGCCAACAGCCTGTAATATATTGATGAATGACATACACTTTTAAGTTGTAGTAAAGTAGTTACATTTAAAGCTGTGAAACATACACAAAATATGTTAATTCCTGTGATCACCTATGTTACACCAGCTATACTAGTTGTTTCTTCACCAGTCTCATTATTTTGAAGTTCATTAGAAAACACACACACACACAGCATGTCATGGTACTGAGAGACTTTCCTGTGGCAGAAAACGTACTGACTGTTACAAAGAGCTGACACTGGAGACTCCTTCCATAAATGTTTACTAAACTTCTCCCTATAGAAAGCTTCACCATATCAGTTTTTTTTTTTGTTAAATAACAGTTTTAGACTTCAGTTGTGGCCCATCCACCATACTAGTCCCTGTGAATGAGTTGTTACTATAGAAACAGTAATGTATTAGAATGCATTACTATTAACCTGTAATTTAAATTACAGCTGCCTGTACTCTCAGAGCAGTTGTTAGAGAAAATTACTCACCACCTCATCAGTGCTGTGGTATAATACATACACTATATGGCCAAAAGTATGTGGACATCTGGCTAATCANAGCTCCACTCTTCTGGGAAGGCTTTCCACTAGATGTTGGAGCGTGGCTGTGGGGATTTGTGTTCATTCAGCCACAAGGGCATTAGTGAGGTCAGGCGCTGATGTTGGGTGAGGAGGTCTGGGGTGCAGTCGGAGTTCCACTTCATCCCAAAGGTGTTCAGTGGGGTTGTGGTCAGGTCTCTGTGCAGGACACTGGAGTTCTTCTACTCCAGCCTTCACACACCATGTCTTCATGGGGCTCACTTTATGCACAGAGGCATTGTCATGCTGGAACAGGTTTGGGCCTCTTAGTTCCAGTGAAGGGAAATTTTAATGCCACAGCATACAATGCCATTCTAGACAATTGTGTGCTTCCAACTTTGTGGCAACGGTTTGGGGAAGAACCACATATGGGTGTTATGGTCAGGTGTCCACATAAAGTAGACATTCAATGTATTTATGAATTGATTGTGGCTGGTATTACAGGAGGGGAACCTATTTCCTGCACAGTTTGGTGATTTTCTAAAGCTTGTGCATTGAATCAGGTGTAGTTTGAGCTGTAAACGTCATCAGACTGTGCAGGAGACAGAACATACAATGCCAGAGCTGGAGATTCCTTGAAAATATATTTTAATATGTTGACTTTTTCTTGTCGTTCCAGAGGCCGTCTCAGATCCAGTGATTGATGCCAATCTTAATCACCAGTCAAACTCTTCGTCTGTTTGCCACATCTTGGTAAAATGTTCTGCTGATGGTGACTCAGTGACGTACGACTGTGATCACCAGCACTGCACGCAGACAAACGCTACATCCACCAGATTAAACATTACTATCAACTATACCGATAATGGGGTGTTGGAATGCACAGCCAGCAACCGTGTGAGCACAAAACGGACATCAATACCCATGAGTAACACATGTAAGTGATTAACGATCAGCATTAGTTCATTCTGCTTAATTCTGTATAATACACAGAGCATAATGTACTTGCTTATTTACCAAATATGTATCATTTCTCTGACTCACAGGTTCAGAAAAACAATCAGCACCCACCAAAACATTCAATCACATTTTAGTTTTAATAATCATAATAAGTTGCACAGTGGTGTTTGGTGTCCTGATGATTTGCGTTATCAAACTTTTTTACCATAACAGAAAGAAAAAACAGGTAAATATATCAGTACTAGCATATTTGCAAGCCACTACTACATGCATATGTATGACTTTTTAAAACTTGTTTCTCAAACCTTTGTCCTTGTTGTTTCTCTGTGGTTAGAATGAAGGAACATATCAAGAAGATAAGGGGGTAAACACAGTCTACAGTGTGGTGCACAAGCAACCGAGAACCGAGACTCCAGCAGAGAGCGGCGCTGCAGAAAATGCAACGACAACAGTTTATGACGTTCCCTCGAATTGTGTAAGATGCAATCAGTTTCCTTTTTCAAAAAGAAATACAGCATGTTTATTATGTGGCTCCTTTTTTCATTAGGTTCTTTTAGTATTAAATAGGATATCAGAGTGGTGGAGAATTTTGTGTATGATTGACCAGCGTGTTAACCATATAAAAAAATCTTCTGGCTTTCCTAGTATATAATTTATATTTATATTGGTGGAGAAAAAAAGCATAAACAAGTAAAACCATCACAACATGGCTAAGTGCTTTCCTTTCACATGACTATTGCATGGTGAAACCTTTTTTTTTTGTTGTTTTTTTTTGTTTTGTTTTAACGACCGGTAACCCAATGACACTTCCTCTTCTGTCTGCTGCTACTGGTAGACCACATCCATGCTGCATGCTAAAATTTAGACTCTAGGCTACACTGTTTACTACATTGTTATTTTATTAGCTTTCCCAGTTATCACTTACCTTTATCAGTTAAGTCCTAAACTGGATTATAGTCATAAACTGGTTTCTGACTTTCCAGTGATGAATCAGGACCATCCATACAAACATTTGTTAAGAGGTAAATTACCATCTACAAATAAAAACCAGTGTTGCAAGCTAACTAAATGACTCTTCTTCTTCTTTCTTTCTTCCTTTTTTTAGGCCAGGGCACCCCAAAGTGACAGTGATGAGTGTGTGCAAAAGGATGACACACATACAGTTTACTGGAAGCTGGGGCAGACACAAGCAATGCAATCTGATCCTGGAAGTCAATATTTTGCTAAATAAGATGCTGATATAACCTGACCATTTATGTATATATTGTACATACAGAACAAAGCATTATGTAGCCTAAAAAATAAGATGAATGTTATTTGTTATTTATATATATATATATATATATATATACATACATTTTTTAAGAGAGAGTAGAAACCTTCTATATTGTGCCTGTATCTTTTTCGATATTAAATTATAGTTGTATATATTGTGTGTAGTTGTCTGGTCATATTCATAATATTCGTTTATTTGATTGTTGTGCATGTTCATAAGTCATTTTATTTATTATTCCAGTCCAGCATTAATTATGCAGGTAACCAAACATGCCCTGATATTTGTGTGTGCCTATTTGGTTGTTTGAGATGATTGAGGAGATTATTGCGTGCCTTCTTGTGTTTTACAGATTGATAAACGTGTGCTAATCCTGCCCTTTTCTCACCTTCATGCACAGACAGGCTATTACTGTAAATATGCACTCTAACAGAAAAACAGCCTGGCAATTACAGAAAAATTCCCAGTGAAAAATAACTTTAACTGGAATGACACTACAGTCAGTCTTGCTTTACATAATTCTTAATTTGCATATCTGGAAAACATTCCAGTAGAGTGTGACATGCACTTCCTCTTTTTTAAAAACACTAAAAAAACACTAGTACACCAGAGCCAGGTAAATAAAAATCAAACTGTGGTTCTCAATGCAGGGTCTGAGGAACCCCAGGGGTCCTTGATATTTATTTTGTTGCATTGGTGAACATCACAATCAACACAAATATGCACAAATGCACACTGTTACAGACAGGTACATAAATATTTAGACATTGTTCAAGTTATTGTTGTTTCAGCTGTCTACCACAAAGGAACTGTGTACTAAATACAGCACTTTTAATATGTAGTCCCCCCCTTTTGACAATTGGCCAGGTATGTGTTATTCCCTCATTATTTCACTCAAAAGTAAGCTGATAAACGATTTTGCTATTAACTCTCAATATTAAGTCCAAAGAGCCATCTCCCAGTGAAGTGAGCCATCATTATGCTGAAAACTCAAACCAAACCCATCAGATAGCAGAACTATTAAGTGAAGTGAAGTGTGGCCAAGTGTGGTGACCCATACTCGGAATTTGTGCTCTGAATTTAACCCATCCAAGTGCACACAAACAGTAGTGAACACACCCCCCCCGTGAACACACCCCCGTGCAAGCCCGACTCTCTAACCATTAGGCCACGACTGCCCCAAATCAAAGTGTGGCCAAATCAACTATATGGTACATTCTTACCGAAAGCCCCTGAAGACCAGATGGACAATGACCTGAAGCATTTTTCAGAAGCAAGCCCATTTTTAAAAAGGAAAACAAGTGGAATATTCTGCTATGACCTAATCAATCACCTGACCAGAATCCAGGTGAGCAGCATTTTCACTTTCTGAAGGCAAAAGCCCCAACAATAAGCAGGAAGTGAAGACAGCTGCAGTTAAGACCTGGTAGAGCATCACCAGGGAAGAAACCCAGCATCTGGTGTTGTCTGTGGTTTCCAGACTTCACACAGTCATAGACTGCAAAGGATTTGAAACCAAGTATTAAAAATGATAATAATAATAATATCAATAATTGAAGATTTGAGTAGTCGTCTGTAGCAGGATTGGTACAGTAGCTGTAGTGCGGTTCAGTGTAACAGCTCCTTCTGTTGGTGAGAGACTGAACTGCGGCTGAACTCCACTCAGTCTTATAGCCGCTCCACAGGTAGGAGACGGCACACTTCAGACCAAGCTCACAGGTACACAAACCTGATGAAATCTGAAAATGTGTTGTTAAAAACAAACAAACAAACAAACAAACAAACAAACAATAACAACAACAACAACAACAACAATAATAATAATAATAATAATAATAATAACTACAGGGGTTTACTGCAAAAGCTTCCTGTAGGACAGTATGCATTAACATTAATCAAAGAGTATCACCCTCAAATAAATAAATAAATAAATAAATAAATAAATAAATAAATATCAAGTATTACAGTAAGAATTATTAAAAGAAAGACATGCGTATTTACACAAATAACTTAATCAAAAAAGGCCCAAAGTTGCCTTTGTCAAAGTTTATTGAGGAACAGGTCCAAGAATAATATAATGCACAGATTATAAGGAAAATATAAAAATGTTTAATAGAAAAAGTCAGTAAAGTAATTAATAAAGCAAGAGCTCACCAAATCAAACTAGGCTCAAAAAGGCTTTTCTGTTCTCTCATTGGGTGTGGATCTGAATTTTTGTATCTATTGTTGCATTAGTCCAGCAATCCTATGTTTATATTAGCAGTCCAGAGCCAAAGAACACAAGCATCATCTTGTTGTCTTTATGAAGGTGGAAAGATAAGTTTAATAAATTTGAATAATGTTGAGCTGTGAAAGTGAACAAAATCCACATCTTGATTTTTGTACTGACACATACAGAGCCCCGCTAGTATAAAACTATTGCATGGCCAATGGCATATTAACACATGGGAAAAGATCCTAATGAATGACCATGACTTAGAAACACAAGCAAATGAGATAATTCATAAATCTTAATAAGTCATGGTCATTGATATCATACTGAAATCTTATTTAAACGTAACTACTTGTGTGTGAGCCTTAAAACTGATACAGTATACAGTAGCTTTATTGAAGACTTTTGTAACATGTGCTGTGGATAGTTCTGTGTCATGCCACCAGAGGGTACGCTCTCTCAAATGCCTCATATCCTCATATCCTGTCTATAGATTATATTGTGCAAACTCAGTCACATTGTGTCATTTGTACATCTCTATCTGTCTGTCGCACATTTTTTTCCCCTCTGTTCTGATTCACGAACCTATTTTGTACAGTTGTATGATCTCTCAACCAGCTTTTCTGTCATGATGAGGACGTATCTACACATCGTCACCCTCATCATCCTGAATTTCACAGCAGGTTAGTAGTTTATTGATAACTGAATTAATGTTAGTGATTGTGCTATCATTGGTCCATAGTCCTCAGTCAGAGAAACTTTAATTGCTTTAACAAAACTGATTTGTTTTTCAAAACATTAATAACGTCTATGATTCAAAATTTTAAGCTGATTTCTTTCCCATCTCCAGACTGTGGAGCTCGGATCCATGTTGTTTACAAGCCAATAGGAGAAGACGCTCATCTCACATTGAAAGAAGACAGGAATATAACAACAGTCAAATGGAGGAAGGATCATAGTCTGATTGCAACTGTAGAAAACCAAAAGCCNACTCTGGACTATATCGAGCTGAAACTGGACAATGGGAAGAAGAAATAATCGTATACCGTCTGATAGTACAGGGTAAGCTCTGACCAAAAACATCACATTAAAGTATATGATGTGCAAGCAATTAAACACAATTAGGTATGCTATTTTAGAAAAATAATCAATGGCATAGTGATGTGAAGCAGCAAGGCAGGAAGTGGAGTTACTGTTACCACCCTGAAGTTTATTATTTTCCAATAACAAGACATTCTGGCATATTTTATTCCTCTTATACCACAGCAATTTGCCAACAATTTGTAATTTATTGCTTTATGACACATACTTTTACTTAATGCAGCTACAATGAAAGCTGTGGAGCATACAAAAAATAAGTTACTTCCTGTAATCACGTATGTTACAGCAGCTGTGACAGTTGTTTCTTTACTCGCATCATTTTATCTCTCTTAATGTTAATAAGACAAAAAAAATATCTGCTTGTCATGTTACTAAGAATTCACACTGCGCAAAGTCTTCAGTCCTAAAGACTTTCCAGTGGCAGAAAACTTTACTAACTGTTACAAAGTGCTGACACTGGAGACTCATTTTACAGTGATTGGCATGTTTGGTTTAAACTTGAAGTAACATGGCGTAGAATCGCGGCAGTGTCCTCCACCGCTCTGAGCATAGCGTTCTGGTTTTTCAAGACAGCATCGGTGAGGACTCTTGTTTTCTCTATATATTTTGGCCTTTTCAGGTGTTGTGACACTGCTGGTTATTCTGCTAAATAATATTTTTTTATTCTTTTAGATGTGAGTCAAAAGTATCTCCACATCTGCCTTTGAGAAATTCTTCCTTTTTTGGCTGTTTAGTAGTCATTTTGCACTCTCTGCTATGTGAACTTTCACAGAGTTTTGTGATTATAACTAAATTCAAATCGGCTGTGGTGTGTATGTGCCTGTTAATGCACAGGTGATCAACATTTATCAACGTATGCATGTGAATATGAAGAAATGAGCATTTCTGACATTTTTGTAAATCGAGTGGAAATTTTTAGATCAGTTTGACTTATGCAAACATTTACACACAACTTGATAATGAATAAATGAGGCCCATTTTTGGGAGGGGAGGGGAGGGGAGGGGAGGGGGGTGGCACAAAACTGCCCTGGAGACTGACCATCAGAGTTGGACATTCCTGGATGACAGAAATACTGTATATTTTAATATGTTGACTTTTTGTTGTCGTCCCAGAGGCCGTCTCAGATCCAGTGATTGATGCCAATCTT
>CM074948.1:6135105-6149048 GCA_037577455.1 Pangasius macronema | reverse complement strand
TGAGCTGTCCCTCTGATGTACTCGTTCCTAATCCTGTCCAACCTCGTCACTCCCAAAGAGAACCTCAACATCTTTAAGGTACTTAAGTTAGCACTTATAAAAAAAAATAATAATCATAATAAAAAAAAGTATTGTCTGAGCGCTTGTCTATTACCTCCCCAACAGAGATTTGGACTGATGGTATACCTAGTTTGTGACCTAGTGAGTCAATATCAGAATGTATTTTCGATAGACTTCAATGCACTTTTGTAAGTCGCTCTGGATAAGGTGCCATAAATGAAAAATGTAAATATTTTACACAAGCATGTTACTTTGCTGTGTGTACAGACCATACTAGTGATTAGTAGGTTCTGTGTTGAGTAATGTTAAAAGTTATTTAGTTATTTAGTAAGACATAAAACAGATAAGACAGCTTTAATGAATCTAAAGAGCTCATGTATAAGTTGCAAGCACCTGAATGGTACTTTGTACACTTTAAGAATCATAACAGTTCATCTGTATCTGCGTATACACCACACAGAGATAAACACGGCTACATGACAATAATATTGTGTACCATTACTGTACCATTACACCTTGAGAACAAATAGACCCCAAATCCTATCCTCTTCTGGGTGACGCCAGCTACTGTAGTGTCATACCAAGCAAGCAATATCGTGTGTGGTGAATGAAAGACTTGTTCCATTATAAATTATATTGTTTGGAAAAAAAATTGGCCTGATGATCAATGGGGTAGCAGGGCTAGCTTTCAGTGGTTAAATGACACCAATATAACACTTAATTTTCTTCATCTACATCAGATTATTTTCTGTTATTTTGGACTTTTGTTGAACCAAGGGCAACAGGATTGTGAGAATCCACCAGTGGTTTTAAGAATAATACACAGGTATGAAGAAGTTAACCTGGGGCTGATTTCTTTCTAGCCCAGCCTGTAGATTCATGCAGGCTATCAGTGACAGTTGTGTGAAGTTATCACCAGAGTGACACACTCCCTAGGTTTGATCTCTATTGGGGAAGATATTTTTCGTGTGTGATTGAGAAGGCACGTGTGAAAGATGTGGTGTAACGAATGTGAATGAGGTGGATTCTATCTACCTACGCTGTTTTATGCTCCCTAAAATGCATTTGCAACAGGAACTAAAAGTAGATAAGCTAAACGCACATTGTTTAATCAAATTAAAAATTACACAAAAGTAGAGACAACAGAACGGTACATCTGGAGCTTTTTTGGTTTGAATGATACACCATGTTTGGTATTCATTGAAAACACAGCATGAAACCGATAAGGCACTGTGAACTTGAAACAATTAAAAAATTAGGAATCACATATACAGCTGCCTATCTGCCTTTGTGTATGCATAATGGTTTGCTCATTATGCCATCAATGAAACCTCATAATATTAATACATTGCTTTGGTTTTATTGTAGAATTGTTGATAGATATCAGATTTTAGTTTCACATCTAATATCATGACATGTCAGGTGATTACATAGAGTGACACTCCCCCTAGATTTGGTCTCCATTTGGGTTGCATTTTTCCATAACAAATCACCAGCATTGATTGAGAAGATTCATGTGAAATACAGCTCTGGTGTAATGAACGTGAATGAGGTGGAATATTTACACTATTGTCCCTGTATTCCCTGGAATTCATTTGCAGCAGAAACTAAAAGTAGATATATTAAACACACATTATCGAATCAAAATATAAAATTTCACAAAGAACAGCCGATAGAACAGTACATTTAGTGTTTTTTGGGTTGAATGCAAGAATTTCAACTTGNGGAATTGAAACATTTAAAATAATTATATTGAGTGCATCTGCCTATCTGCCTTTAAGTGTGTGTGTGTGGGTGTGTGTGTGTAATATTAATGACACTTATATATAATGATTCTTAATATATCATTGATGAAATAATTGATAACACTATCATTGTGCTGTTGATGCATGTTAGATGTTAGCCCTCACATCCAATATCATGACCAGAATGATAGAAAACCTTGATGTCCCATATTACCAGTTATCTGAACTTTTATTTTGAAGTACATAGTTACGTGTAACCAGAAACGTGATCTGGAAAGTCTGGTGCAATGGGTATGTGATTACTTATCTTTCTCGCCTTAAGTGCAATGCAGCTATAACCGAGCTGAATGCTTTTCTAATGTCCCCGGATATCACTCATGTACCAAGTGTGCCTTTGGTCATCTTATAATTATATAAAAAAAGAAGTGATCAAGAGAGATTAGAGAGAGTAATGAGAGAATATATCAGGGGGAGGTGTTTACAAGCCTGAAGGAGCAACAATTTCCTAAACAAGTGACAAATATTCTCTCATTAGTCAGTTTTCATCAGTCAGTAAAATTAACTTTTGTTTTCTGCTACTGTGCACTAATTTTTTGTATTTTTTTATTTTTTGTACTTTATTGAGGGGGTTATATATGCACACTGATGTACCTTAACTAGATCAGGGATCTCAAACTTTAAGCTAAAGTCCATGGTCTCAAAGGACCTATGTTCATGCATACTATTCAACTTATACAAAAATTAGGCTCATTATTTTAATATGCAGAACAGTGTTCTGGCTGTTTATTGGAGCCATAGAGCATTTTACTCCTGAACTTGCCACTGACAGAACACATTTTTCAATCAATATTGTCATTAGGTCAAAGTCAATATTATTGACCAACATGACATTATTTATATTTTTGAGTTATTAAGGGTTGGATTAAACCCATTCAATTCAAGTGAGCAGAGAAACAGGCCAACAACTCGAAAAACATAATGTTAATTTATACTTACGGCACTGATCCGATCCCCAGTGCCGTATAAATTATAAAGTATAAATCGATACCAGAAAAAATAAGGTGAATCTTATGTCGGAGAAAAAAGAATGATTTTGATCTTATACTTTTTTCCTGTATTTTTTAAAGTTCTTCAGTTAAAACAAACCATTTTAAAGCTTAGTAGTTTTAAAAATAAAAATATTGGATGGGTATCGATATGAGGCTGGTTCTCAAGGTTTCAGTATCATATCGGGAAAGGAAAAAGTGCTATCCTGCCATCTCTGTTAAATTATAATAACTTTAGTAATGGTGGGTTGTAACAAAATATAGAAAATNTGACATGGTAGTATACACGTTAATGTATCTCTAGACTATGTCTGTTAGAGCCTGCTGTTAAAGTTGTGGTGATTTATATGTGGTGATTTATTTATTTATCTGTTTGTTTGACCACTTTAGTGTAACTAACTTAAAATCCTGATAGCTATCACTGAAATTGTTACTTGTGAGAGAAAATAATATCTCTGTGACTCTGCCAGAGTGTGCAATCAGAAATGAAACGTTTTAGCACCTGTATTAACCTATCAGGTAACAGTTCTGAAAAAAAGAGGCGGCCCTTCTTGCCTGTCAGTATTTTGCATGTATACAGGCTCATGTATGTTTAGAGTATAAATGAATAGGAGATGAACTGACACCTCGGATTAATAATACACCCTGTGGAAGCAATGGTAGAGCAAGCTGCGTTTCGACCAAAACATCCACTTCGACCGTTACCGACAATGGCTTACACTACAAAACACTCAAAGAGAATAAAGACTGCTGAGGAAAAGAAAGCGTCCAGAAAGGAATTTGACTGAGCAAGAAGGAAGACAAGAGTGAACACTGGGGTGGCTTTTCAGCACTGGAGACCTGAAAGACTCAAGGAAAAGTTTGAAAACTGATGCTGAGCTTGCTTTGTTTCTGCTTGACCCTATAACCTGTGACCAGGATAAAACTGAAGAAGGCTGTGTTCATCATGTGCTGAGAGGAGAGACACAAAGCTCGTCAATGTTAAGATGTGGTAGACATTTGACATTTACAAACTGTTCCAGTGACAACTCTCTTGTTGCTTTCACAGCTTTTCAGAAGTAACATCCTTGCCAGCTGCAGCAAGAGCGGATTGGACTTCAACGGATGAAGCTTCTGGGAGGTAATCCTAAAACACTGCCTCGCATTTTGTTTTGGGCTAAAGAATGTCCTTGTTTTATTAAGCAGCCTATTTACAGTCGCGTGTCTCAGTGGAGATTAAACTAAAGGAGAATTGTTACAGTGTGAACTACGGTGGCCTGTAAGCGCAAAGCTAAAGTACAATTCACCCGATAAGTGTGCAACCACTTACATAACAAAACACGAAAGGCAATGTAAAGTCTAGCTTGACTTCACAACATTTTACGTAGCCGAGCTGACTTACGAGAGGATGAATTGCTGCCGTCATGTGAAGTAAACAAGTGCTAATTAGCAGCAAAGATGGCGGAGGCTAGCAGTAGTGAGCCGGGTCCGACAAGCGAATGTGAATCAAGTGAAGACGACCTTGTAGCCAAACGAAACTGTAAATCAAATGTCTGGAACTGTTTTGGCTTTGGGAAGACAGACACCCTTCATCAGCATGTGATTTACAAAACGTGCCGAAAAACAGTGCAAACCTCTTGTGGTAACACCACAAGCTTATACAAGCATCTCAGACGGTACCACAAATCGCAACTTGATGAATGTTTAGCTAATTGGAATAATAATAAAAAAAAGCATGTTAAATCGAAATCACAGTGCTGGCAAAAAAAAATAAAATAAAATTGCAATTAGATTTTTTTTCCTAAATCAAGTAACCCTAGCATTACCTGAAAAAAGAGAAGGTCCTTATTGAACATCACAGGCTGACTGAATTGTACTTTTTCAGTCTGATGTCTAATTAGCCTAGTAAATATGATTTTTCTGCAAAGTAGCTTATGTTGTTATAGTGAGAAATAATCCTTCTACTGGATAACCCAGCTTCCTTTATGCAGGATTTAACATTGAGCATAGCATCTCTAAAATAACATCATATGAATGTTAAAAAGTCATAAAAGCTCATAATTCCTCTTACTGATAAACATCCTCTGGTTGTCCATTTGCTGTCGACTCTCAGATTGACAAGCTCTGCAGCCAATCAGCAACGGGCACGTGATGTTCAATAAGGACCTCCTCTTTCCCTTACGAGTTAACGCTAACGTTGATGTGGATTTAGTTTTGCTGTCGTGTTCCCATTTGGTGATGTTTTTGGTTTTGCTGGATCTCGTTCTTTTTTTACTTCGTTCTCCATCCCCCCCCCAAACCCCCCCCCTCCCAAAGTTGTTTAGTTTTTTGGTTTTGCTGTCTTGCTTTTGCAAGTGGCGGTTTTGCCAGTGTGGTTTTGATTTTGCTCCTGCGGTTTTGGTTTTACTTTTATGTTCTTTTTTTTTTTGCTGTTGCATTTTTGGGTTGTTAGAATGTTTTCGCACTTACATGCCACCGTGGTGAACTGTTCATTCTCGCAGAGTCAGGCTTGTGATGGTGAAGCGTAATCCTTTTTATTGTATGAGGTACTGATACCATTGGTTAACGTACAAACTGACTACTGTGATATTTGGATAAATCATTTGTGGAGAAATAATTTATTCCCAATGACATGGTAATTGGGTCAAGTTATGAATGAAGAAACAGCAGAAAATAGAAGCTCTTGGTAGTTTAACCATATTAATAAAAAGATCCAAATGTAGCAGTTGTTACATAAATTAGTAAGTCAGATATTATATTATTTAATCCTGCTGTATGTAGTTTGAATCCCAGCCTTAAGTCTTTGTAAAAATGTTTGTTTCTGTGCATTTACAGTGCTTGGGATGACAGACAGTTACCACAAGATGATGCAGCCTCAGCACCAGTGGAGATAGAGTTGGTACATGCTGTTATGTGTCTTGGGGTGGACAAATTGTAGATAAACACAGTAGCCTGCTGGGTTACTGGCTTTCCAAATCATGTAATCCAGGTACACCTAGTTGCCTGTGTTTGTACGTGGAGAAAAAAAAAACTTTGCTGAAAGTAGCCACATTAGTTTTCTTTTGTCATTATACTCTTTTAGAATGCCTCACATTCATGTGCTTTCATTGCATTTATTTACTGTCCTCTCCTGTTTTTTAATTCTTCTGGTATTTATTTGGGTGTTTTTAAACCCCAAAATTAAATTAATTTTTGGTCATTTTATGAATCATCCATTTTACACGCTACCTGCAATCGTCGTCATCATCATCATCATGCAGTTTTTTGTAATAAAGAGTAAGCAATATAGTTCACCACCACACTAGATGAAGCCCAACAAACAGTGGACTAGAGCTTTAATGATGACCAGAAATTGTAATGAATTAATTATGCTAAGTTGTTTTGAAGCTAACCCTAGCATTTCCTCTACCTGCTATACAGATATGTGTTTTATTTAGCTTGCTAGCTCAGAACTGGCTCATTGAGTAGCTGCCGTTGAACGTAACAGTTAGTTAAATTAATTTAAAATTGAAACGTTCGAGTGATGATGCAGGGAATCCACTGGGCTTTATGAGAATATAGATTGGTTATTAGAAATTTGTCCACCCCTTGGTATATTCTGTTTCCTTCCAGCTAATAGTTTGCTGGCTTTAGAAAGAAAAAAAATAGATGGATGATAAGGTCATTTCACTTTGGATGCAGTTTTACCCATTCTGATTCTACGATTTTGACTTTATAGGTGTTAACAAAAAGCATGACGAATAAGCCAATGGCAGGTTCACGAGAAGTCATCAGCTGGAACAGAAGAGGTGAGGTGTTTGTATTCGTCACTTTATTCTTTTCTTCAGAAAAGTTGTTTACTCAGGACGTCCTTTATGATGAGAATGAAAATTGTGCGCTTGATATTTGTTCTTGTTTTATTACTGTACATAAGTATGTCATTAAAGATTTAGAAGCTGAAGCCTTGGCTTTGGGTTAAAAGGCTTGTCAGACAGGGCTCTCGAGTGGCACAACAGAAAAGCATCCTCCCACCCACAATAATACCACAGCCAGCTGTGGCCTAGAGTCTACAGAGCAAAACTTTCCATGCTCTCTTGGTGGGAGGGATGACGTACTGTCTCTCACTCTGTCAGCCTACCCAGCACTACCCAGTTGTGGGCATCTTTGAGCTCACGTATGCGTGCAGAAGAGGGCAGATAGCACTTTCCTCCTAGTGTATTATGCTGCGTTGTGATGCGGCATAAGCAGTAGTTTGAAAAGATGTGGCTGGTTGGCTTCACATGTCTCAGAGGAAGCATGTGTTAGCCTTCACCCTCCCTGGTTGGTAGTCAAATGATAAGGCGAGTGAGTGAGAATTAGCAAGACCAAATTGGGCAGAAAATGCAGAAAATAAGGCTTGTCTGACAAGTATTTCACAGTGTTTTACTGTAATCTTTTTTTTTTTTTTTTTTTTTTCCAGACATGCAAAGGAGGCCATTTACTGCAGGTGCAAAAATAAACTTATCTGAGTATGTCCTTTTGGTTTACACAATCGCATATACATATACTAAAGTATACAACCTTTAACTAGTCAACAGTACACATGTGTATTGTATTCTCTTCTTTGATTTGAATATTAATCATGAATTTAATTGTTTGCATACTTTGTAAATTAAAAGTAATATTTTTCTTTCTGATTATGATGTGGTAAAACGCAGACCTCTCAGCCTTTACAAATTTGAGTTATCCCTCAAAGATAGGCAAATGGGAGTCGTTTTTTCCCCCAAATTAAAAACGGCAGACATGACAATTGACATACAAATAGGGACAGATTAGCAGTTAACGTCACCCTTACTCCATTTCTCGTCTGATAGAAACTGGAGTGTGTGTACATACGGCGTTGTAAACTGGAGTGTGTATACGTACGGCGTTGTAAACTGGAGTGTGTGTACATACGGTGTTGTACAGTAACCACCAGCTGATTCAGGAAAGGAAGCTGCAGCTCATCTGTTAATTCTCCTTTCCATGTACATTTTCTCTTTAGTTCTCGTTGGTCTTTAGTTCTCCCCAAACACCTGGTGATTACCTTAAAATATACAAGCATTACAGCTTCTGCTTTAGACAAGTGATTTATGAAAGGGCTATATTACTTCATCAAACAACCAGTTTTCACATTGATTTGTGCATTGTTTAGATTGTGTTTGACAAGTTAGCTTTAGAAACATTAACATTTGGTGCATGCCCAGAAGTGACAAACTACAAGTTACTTGCTAGTGTGAACGAGATGTTGCCTACTGAGGACACATATGATTGCTTGTTTTGATTCCATAACATCTATGTACATAGTTAATAAGAGCATAACTCATTAAGTCATGCATTGGATATGTTATAGAACCAGGTATATAACCTTGACCAAGGAGGGATTTGTGCGTCTGATGTTCCGCTGTCTGGAGTGCTCCAGTGAGTGCCGGATCCGAGGGAAAGGCAGAGATGGGAATCTCACTTTCAGACAAGAGTGCCTGATCTGCTGTAACTACAGAGTGTGGACCTCTGAGTCATCTGGTATACCAAACAACAAGGTGTGTATTTCAGCAAGTCCCTACAGCAAGTTATCGTGTGGACACAATAGAACGCACAATAGAAATCACTTTTTCATGTTTGACTTATATATACTGTACACAGGTTGGCAGGTTGGTTATCCCTAGGCTTTTTTTTTTTATTCTCGTCTCTTTAGGTGACTGATGAGTGTTCGCCATGTGGCGATGCTTGTGGGCCGTCATTTGATAGCATGTCTGTGACTGTTGACCAGGAACACGCGTCTGATGAGTCTCCAAAGCTGACATATGAGGACAACGCTCAGGCTGCTGAGGATTCCATCTCAGTGAGAGAGGAACATGACAAGAATGTGAGGGAGGAGGAGCTGAGTCTCCTGATGGAAACACATGAGGACAGTGATGAGGAAGAGGGTTCAAATCTTGCACTGATAAGCGATGACACCGCTAACCCAACTTACCCCGAGTCTTCTGACACGCTGACAGCTGATGAGGAACTGTTTATTGACAGTGGTGGTGAAGAGCTTGCTGAAAAAGAAAGTGACACGTCCTCTCAAAACAGACTGGAAGAGGATTTTGACGTGTACCTCCTGAGCTCCTCAGACGAAGCCAATGTGAGTGTAGATGAGGAAATATTTACTGATGAGTACGGAAGTGAAGAGCTTGCTGAGAAAGCGAGCGACAAGTCCTGTAAAAAGGGACAGCAAGACGATTCAGACGAGTACCTGCCGAGCTCCTCGGATGAGGCCTTGGAGAGCTGTGATGAAGAAACTTCTGATGAGGAGTATACCAAGAAACCATTTCAGAACACTATTAAACCAGTAATTTGGTGCATAGACTGTGAAGCTCTAGCTAAAATGCTATGTTCAATTCAGCGGCACAAGAAGAACTATTGCTGTGCGGAGTGCATCTCTGGCGATAGTGTTGAGAACCTCAGTTTAAAGGACTTCTCTGTTCGTTTTAGTGATGTCCAGAGTTTTCATCTGCATGCCATGGCTGAGCACTGTGGCACGGAAAACCTTTACGAGCGCAAGATCTGTCGGGACTGTAATAAAACAATCAGGGTGGAGACGGACCCCAGCAAGAAGAGACACGTGTGCGAGTTCAAGATTAAACCGTTTTCCTGTAATGTGTGCCACAAGCGCTTCTTCACAGAAATTGGACAAAAAGTGCACCACCGTCGCTTGCACGGAGACTACCAACACGCCTGCAAGTACTGCATGATGGCGTTTGAGACCAAACAGTCCAAACTAGAGCACGAGCAGAGTCACAAAAAAGACACGCTGCCCTATATGTGCCCGGACTGTCCAGAAAAGTTTAAAGATTTTGTTACACGCAATGAGCATTTAAAGACCCACCGAGGTAAAAAGAAATATATGTGCAGCACATGCAATAGGAAATTTACTGCGCTTCACAGATATGAGAGACACTTGCGCATACACTCAGGGGAGAAGCCTTACAAGTGTGAGGTGTGTGACCGTTCCTTCAACCAGGACGGACACTTGAAGTCCCACATGCGTCTTCACACAGGGGAGAAACCCTTCTTGTGTGAGCACTGTGGAGAATCTTTTAATCACAACATCAGCCTGAAGAACCACCGGCAGAGACAACATGGCATCACCTCTAACTGTGTGCCAGCAGAGGAGAGCAAACAGATCGGTAGACCCATAAGGAACAAAGATCAGCCTAGAAGGCAAAGAAAAATGCACTCTAATGCTGATGCTGAGATGGAGAGTTGCGAGTCCGACTTTGATGAAGAGCAGCAGAAAAGATATCGGAAGAGGAAAGCCAGAAGGAAGAAACGAGGAAAAATTAATGTACAAGCAGACATTTGAGCTCTGTATAGCTACAAAGAGAGAAACATACTTTTACATGTGCAAGATCTTTTCACTGAGATGAGATGCAAGAAATCAAATGGTTTCGGAGACCACATGATTTTATTTTTGCATATACACTCAAGCAGAAACCACCAGAATTACTGAAAAGTAAAGCAGCTACTAGCTAGGAGTTTGCTTACACAGTGTTTCCCCTACAGGTCAGTGTTCATTTTAATATGTACTGTTATGTACTGTTTAAAATCAAGTTATAGTTGAGAGTTGTTCTTCAGTCTTATCAAAAGTGCCTTACATTCCTACCATGAAATTCTTACAAGACTGATAAACAGCATTAAAAGTAAAGTATTTATTTTCTATTTTAGAAAACGAAGCTGGCTGCAACTACAAAATAATGCTGCTGTATGTAACAAATGTCATACAACCAATAAGAAGTGCACATTATTATATAAGTGCAATTTATTAAAGAATGCAGTGTGTGTTTAAAGGACATGTGAATTCATAAGCCCAGTCAAAGGGAGCAACGAGAATTATACAAAGTGAATCTCTGAAATAAAAACTTATGAAACTGGCTGTTTCAAATTCAAATGCAAAAGTTTTTTTTTTTTTTTTTTTTTTTTTTTTTTAAATATCAGTTTTGACTGAATCTGAGCAGAAAATATAGCTCTATACACATCAGAATTCATCATGCTACATCTATCAGCAGTCACAACAATAAACACCAATGACCCGGTTCCACTGGCACCATACATGCCCATGCAATAACACTGCCTCCACCATGTTTGACAGATGATAAGGTATGCTTTGAACATGAGCCCTTCCTTTCCTTCTCCTCTTCCCATCATTCTGATACAGGTTAATCTTGTTACCTACCGAGGGGCTGAGAGGAACGAATGGTTTAGAATTGAAACCACATTCTTGATTATGCCACCCTAGGAACTATACACAGGGAAATAAGTTTACCCAGACCAAAAGGTCACTCAGGTTTGTTGGTGTGGTAAGCAGAGACAAGAGCTCCAACTCAAATCATAACTTTATTAACAATAACAAAATTAACAAATTTATTTAAAAAAAAAAAAAAATTCAATCAGAATCTTTAACATTTTTCAAAAGCTAAAAGTGACCACAAGACTACTAAAAACAGAGTGGAGCCTTACCAGCGAGATACAAACTTCCAGGATGTTCCCTAGACTAACACCCCCAAACAAAATGGACAAACATACAGTAAACTAGTGAGAGAGTGTGCAATAAAATCATCCACCACCAGGGGACTAGTCTCTCCAGTTGGTGCCTCCATTTGAACTAAAGTAAAAAAGAAAAACATTAGAAATGCTCACTAAAACAATACACGTGATGCCAATCAGTGCACAATAACCTGTATGATTACTCCAACCTCTATGATTCTACAAACCGAAAAAACTCAAAGCTTATACAGCAGCCTAATAGCAATGAAAGGATGAGTAACTGGTGCAAGAAGTAAAATCAAGGCAAAATATCAATGTCACTGTCACAAGATTACAAATAGACACTCTGGAATTGAAGCAGTCGCCAGTCAACCAGTGAAGTATGTCACAGCCTTCTACTCTTCAGAAGTGGTACCACCAGGCGAAACCTACTTTAGAGCCCAGTAAAACCATGCTAAAAAAATAAAAAATAAAAACACAATGTTGCAGCCACAAAGTACAATGTGTGGAAAGGCTATATAAAAACACACCTTATGACAAGTTCACAAGGAGTGAAGAGCAATTCCCAGCTTCACCGTCATGTATATCCCCATTCAACTGTTAGAATACACCAATCGCACTCCAACCAAACAAAAAAACAGGCTTACACTTTACCCGACTGAAAGAGTTGAGGTGCGATGAACAGAGTTCCAAACAGAGCAACACACTCCCAACACACTGAGATCCCATAAAATTGCTTAGGCCTACTACACACTAATGGCTAATTACCAACATCTGTAACAGGAAACGAACCACAGAGGGAGAGAGGGAGAAATCCTTAGGGGCCAGACTAATACCTATATCACCACACTTGCATCAGAACTGGACAGGCCCTTTTTTTTGTTTTTTTGTTTTTTTAAACAAAATTAAAATTAAGTCTAATCTGGCCTTTCTGTTCTTGAGTGTTACCAGTAGTGTGCATCTTGAGGTAAACCGTTTGTATTTACATTCATGAAGGCGTCTCTTGATTGTTGACTTTGACAGTGATACACCTACATCCTAGAGAGTGTTCTTGACTTGGCTAGATGTTGTGAAGGGGTTTTCTTCAACAAGGAAAGAATTCTGTGATCATCAACTTCAGTTGTCTTCCATGTTCTTCCAGGCCTTTTGGTGTTGCTGAGCTCGCCAGTGCATTTGTTCCTTTTAAAAATGTACCAAATTGCTGATTTGGCCCAATTTTTTCTATCTCTCTGATAGGTCTGTTTTGTTTTGTTTTTTCAGCCTAATGATGGCCTCCTTTACTTGTATCGACACCTCACACCAAATGCAAATTCAGAACTAGGAATCAACTCCAGACCTTTTATCTACTTATTTTGCCAATTACTTTTGAGCATGTGAAAATGGAGGAATTACGTAAAAAAGGTATAATTCCTAAATGGTTAATTCAATATATTTGTGAAACCCCTTGAATTAAAGCTGAAGTCTACACTTCAATCACATGTTGATTGCTTCATTTCAAATCTATTGTGGTGGTATACAGAGGCACAAAAATTGTCACCTTCCAAATATTTATGGACCTGACTCTATCCATCCATCCATCCATCCATCCATCCATCTAAACAGCTCTGACCCATCAAGTCATGGCCTCCACGAGACCTCTGAAGGTGTACTGCAGTATCTGGCATCAAAATGTTAGCAGCAGATTCTTTAAATCCTGTAAGTTGTGAAATGTGGCCTCCATGGATCACACTTGTTTGTCCAGCACATCCCACAGATGTTCGATCAGATTGAGATCTGGAAAATTTGAAGGCCAAGTCCTCAAACCATTTCTGAACAATTTTTGCAGTGTGGCAGGATGCCTTATCCTGCTGAAAGAGGTCACTGCCATTAGGGAATAACGTTGCCATGAAGGGGTGTACATGGTCTGCAACAATGTTTAGGAAGGTGGTACATGTCAAACTAACATCCACATGAATGCCAGGACCCAATGTTTCCCAGCAGAACATTGCCTGGAGCATCACACTGCCTCTGCCAGCTTGCCTTCTTCCCATAGTGCATCCTGGTGCCATCTCCTCCCAAGGTAATATGCACACACATGCACATGGCCATCCATATGATGTAAAAGAAAACGTGATTCATCCGACCAGGCCACCTTCCTCCATTGCTCCATGGAAGGTCGGTACTAACCACTGCATGCCAGGAGCACCCCACAAGACCTGCCGTTTTAGAGGTGCTCTGACCCAGTCGTCTTCTTCTTCTTCTTCTTTCGGCTTTTCCCTTCAGGGGTCGCCACAGCGAATCATCACTTTCCACCTATCCTATCTTCTGCATCCTCAACACTTTCACCCACTAGCTTCATATCCTCATTTATTACCTCCATATACCTCCTCTTTGNAACTTTGTCCCCCAAACGTCCAACATGAGCTGTCCCTCTGATGTACTCGTTCCTAATCCTGTCCAACTTTGTCACTCTCAAAGAGAACCTCTTTCTCACACTCTCCATTACTCTGGACTGTTGACCCCAACTCCTATACCTTCTTCACCTCTTCACCCTGTAATCTTACTGTTCCACTTCCCTCCCTTTCATTCACACACGTACTCAGTCTTA
>CM074948.1:5996835-6008065 GCA_037577455.1 Pangasius macronema | reverse complement strand
TATAATATACATTTTGTTAATCCATTTATTTCTGTAAAGCTGCTTTGCGACAATGTCCATTGTTAAAAGCGCTATATAAATAAACCGAACTGAACTAGAGGATCTACACAGTTCCCGCTGCCTCAAAAAAGTACAAAACATAATCAGACATATCCCACCCCGGTCACTCTTTGTTCAATCTGTTACCGTCAGGTAGACGGTACAGATCCCTTAAAACGAGGACAAACTGATACAGAAATAGCTTCTACCCTGTAGCTATACAATCTGTAAATGCCAAATGACAGTGTATGTTCCTGCCAAACTGAAAAATGTTTTGCATTTGAAATTTGAAATTGAACTGTGCAATTTTCTGAAAGTGAAATATTTCAACTCTGCAATATCTCTTTGTTGGTGCAATATTTTAACTGTGCAATAATCTTGATGCCATATTTTAAATAAGTGCAATATTCTAACTGTGCAATATTTCTTTAAAGGCCATTTGTAAAATAGGTGCAATATTTTAACTAATCAATATTCTTTGATGCCATATGTACAATATGTGTAAATACCTGTATATTTTTTATTTTATTTCATTTTATCTTATTCTATTTTATCTTACTATTTGCACTGAGAGTACTCACTCAATTTCGTTGTACATCCACTGTTACAATGACAATAAAGAATTACTTAATTACTTAATTACTTACTTATTTATTTACTAAAAAGGAAACAGATCAAACATTAGTGAAATAGGAGGTCCCTGCATGATGTCATTCTTCTATTCATCATGGTTGTGTGGTATATTAGAAGTAAATCATTTAAGAAGTAAATAAGACTATTTACACGAGTGAATGACTTAATTGCAAAGGCCCCTGTGAAATTGCTTTTCCACAAGGTTTTTAAATTGGGTCTCAAATTCTGAATCACACTGCACACATTAGTGTGTTTTTAAAAATCTTATTCATTCATTTAACTTATTACTGTAAAATGACAGCAGTGAAACTTTGAAATCATTTTTCAAACATGCAAAATCATGAAAGTAGAATCAGCTTGACTATTTGGTGAAGAAGAATATGCTTCTCATAAATGTCGACTGTTTTCTAACAATTTTAATAATAGCTGAGGAAAAATGTGGCATATTAATCAGAATAGCGAATAAGTTTTAGTGATTCTTTACAAATCAAATGAACAGGTTACTTCGGAAAGTGAAAATCAACAGTAAACAGAGAAAAAAAAGCTGTAAAATCAATCTTTGTGTCTCAAATGATAAAATCTGGAACAAAATCTGAAACAAGCGATAACTTTTACTTACATGTATAAGTAATAACATACATTCACACACTCACCTGATACAGAGAGTGTAACAGGATCACTTGTCTCTGAGATCTGAGAGTCTCTTCTCCTCCCTCTGCAGGTGTATTTACCACCATGATCATTTTCAACAGAGCTGATGCTGAACTCCTGTGTTGTGTGGGATGGGGAGAATGTGGAATCGTCCCTATACCAGCTGTATGTCCACTCAGTGCCTCTTCCTTCTTGTATGTCACACCTGAAAGTCACAGTCTCTCCTCTGAACACCTGTGTATCAGGCTTTATAGTCACTGCAGGTTTAGGACTCTCTGTAAAAAAAAAAAAAATCACTACTGATTCTATATGAATTAATTTCCAACACTATCAATTAAAGAAGTAGTAACATTAAAATTGAATACAGAATTTGGGTAAACGTTCAGAGTGTAGATACAGTATATCTGCTCACATGTAAATGATTAAACTCTCAGACAACAATCACTACTGATGAAGTAAATGTAGATCACAATCTTAAATACAGACAGAATAAAAGATACACTGGTATGCTAGCAGTGACTGACTGAGTATTATTTGATTACTTTTTTACAAGTGTACTTGTAAAAAAAAAAAGAAAAATGAAAAATTAATATTAAGTAATAGACCGATCAGTCATAACCACATACCTATATACATATATATACATATATATACATAAACAATAATTCTGCCATACACATTCTTACTTATCACTGCACATCTGTCATCAGTTCATAACTCTTCATACACACTCATTTTCTAATTTCTCTCATTCTTTCAGATTCCTCCTTCAGTCACTGCTTAAAACTGTTGATGTTTCTGAATCAGTAAATTTATGAAGCCCCTTTTACAGTCTCTGAGCAGCTTGTTAAAAGACTTTTACAGGTTTTGGTGATATTTTCTTCCAAAGCTAAACTAGTGTTGTGCCACTTGCTTTCCAGCTCACCTCACACCAGCCCTGCTCAGCCGTGCTCACACTGTCTCTCTCTCTCTAACTTTAATAAATGATTTAGCTGAAAAAGTTCTTTGTATGTAGCTGTGTAAATGCTGCTATATTGAAAGTCTCTTACTCACCAGCAACGTTTACCCAGAGTGTATCACTGTAGTGTGTGTAGTAGACTGGGTTTCCTCTTCCAGCTCTGCACCAGTACTGGCCTCCATCAGAGACTGTAACTGAGCTGATGGTGTAGGAGCGTGTTTCAGTCTCAGTCTCACGGCGCTGTGTGCGTTTGATCCAGTAAAACTTCCATCCAGCAGACTGCAGCTTCAGTGTACAGGACAGAGTCACTGAATTTCCTGTCAGTGCAGCTCCTTTAAGGTCTGATGTGAGTTCAGGTTTAGGTTTTGCTGCTAGAAATTAAATATAATTTAAGTCTTTACTACACTAATCACTTCTACAGTAAAACAGTAATACTCTCTCTGTGATGATGCTGAACAACTTATGACTTTTTTTAAATTGTTTTAGAATTTTTAGTTAAACACATGATGAGAATGAAAATATGGATATTAAATGTAAAGCTTCACTGGGATTGAAGTGAGGGTCAGAAAATAACTGCTGTGTGATGCAGGTCTCTAATCTCTCTCTACTCTACATCAGATTATTTTTATGGGTGTACAGAGTAAAGATTATTTTGAAAAATGCAAAACTACACATATAATCTTTACTGGAAGACATATGGAATGGAAATGTTTAGAAAAGGTCTTGTTTTTAACACTTTGTGTTTTGCCTAAACATCAATAAAAGTGGGTTGTGTTGCCACCTGACAGCAAACAAACAAATAAATAAATAAATAACTACATCATTAAAATAATATGAAGACAGAACACTAAGTAGAAATCTCTGCATACTCAGTAGGAGGTCTAAGTAACATTCTGTATTTCCCAGTCTACCTTAATCACCTGCTTATTTACACATTTCATAAAAACATCATTTAATGCACATATAATCCATCAATGCCTCATTTAACCGCAGCTGTGGGGTGTTTCATTCATCCATTCATGCATCCATCACATCCCTTCACTTTTCCTCTCTCCACTTATTGTATTTAAGACTGTCCCAATGAAACTGAACACTGTGCTGTTCCTAATCACCTCCCCATGTCTGAACATCTTCACAGTGATTCAACTATAAACAGCTGGACATGATTTGAACTGATTTTATGCTTATTTTGTTACAGTTTATCATGTGTTTATATGCATCTTAAATGACAATTTTAGAACATTATTATTATAAAAAAAACAACTATATAGTGTGTGTGTCAACTTTTTGGGATGCTATGATGCTATGCTAACTCTGTTGTATAATTGCGTGACTGTTTTGCTTGTTGAAACTTTGCATGCTGCCTTCTTGCCCAGGTCTCTCTTGAAAAAGAGATTTTTAACCTCAATGAGACTTCACCTGGTTAAATAAAGGTTAAATTAAATAATAAATAAAACTTCCTCTTTCTTTCTGATCACGCCCCCTTATATGATGTCACATAAATGATATTCACTTATCAAGCCAGAAAATAAATAATGCTAAGTTTAACTCTCCCAATATACCTGAATTTATTCTATTATATTTACACATTTTATAATGTTGATAAAATTGAAAATTATTGTTTGGCTTTGTGATTTTCTTATTAGAGTGCACATTTGTAGTCATTTTTAACAAGCAGATCTTTATTGCTGAATTATCCAGTCAGTGAAGGTAGGGCTCTGTGCTGTAGCTGATGTGTTACAGAAACTGTAAAAAACTTTACTGTAGATTTTACAGTAAATTACTGGCAACCTGGTTTGCCAATAGAGTTCTGTGAAATTTACAGCAAATTTTACTATAAAACATATTTACAGTAAAGCACTGTAATATTATATATAGTATAAAGTAACACATAACCCCATCTATTTGGTTAATGCAGGAAACAACTGAGCTGAAGGGTCTTGGTCAAGGACCCAATCAGTACAGTTTGGTAGTGCTGGGATTTGAACACACAACCTTCTTATCCTTGACTCGAAACCTTCACCACTGAGGTACCACAACTAGCACCACTAGCTTGCACTGATCCAATGTAATCTGTTAGTGGAGTTAATTCAGTGGTAGAAGTAGTTGAATGAGTGCAAGTTATTTGTGGTGTAGTTGTGATGACTCAGTGGTTAAAGCTTAACGTCATGAATCAGAAGGCTGTGTTTTCAAATCCTTGCACTGCCAAGCTGTCATGGTTTGGCAAGATCCTTCAGCTCAGTTTCATCCTGCATCACTCAAATGAGCAAGTGTTCTGGGTTATGTTATTTTATACAACATTAATATATTACAGTAATTCACTGTAAATATATTTTACTGTTGTCTACACTGAATTTTACAGTATCTTACTGCCAACACAAGTTCTGGTAAAGTGTGTTTTGCTGTTGTAAGCTTGGGTTGACACAACCTGCACCACCAACTGCACACATCAGTGTCTCTTTAAAAATCATCTTCACTCAACTAAACTTACAGATCTTTACTGTGAAGCCACAACAGTGAAACTTTGCACTCGGTTTTCAAACATGCAGAATCACGACAGTAGCATCAGCTTGACTATTAGGTGAAGAAGATGTTTCTTATACATATCAATGATTTTCTAACAATTTAAAATAAAATCAAAGGCAAAATGTTGTTCCAGCAGTCAGACTGAATAATAAGTTGTGTCTTGACCAGTAATAAAGTGAATTTGAGGCTTTAAGACAGAAAAGTGAGAATTAAAAGTAAACAGACAGAAGGAAGCTGTAAAGTCATTATAATGAGACTCAGTTACAGTGCAGCTCATTGAAAAAACTCTGGAACAAATCTGAAAACTTAAAGTAGCAATACATTTTACATGTAATAAAAAAATAACATGTAATAAGAAAGTAAAAACATAAACTCACACACTCACCTGATACAGAGAGTGTAACAGGATCACTCGTCTCTGAGCTCTGAAAGTCTCTTCTCCTCCCTCTGCAGGTGTATTTACCACCGTCAGAGTCTCTAACTGAGCTGATGCTGAACTCCTGTGTTGTTTTGTACGGGTAGAGTGTGTGATCATTCTCATACCAGTCGTATGTCCACTCAGTGTCTCCTCCTCTCTGTAATTCACACCTGAAAGTCACTCTCTCTCCTCTGAACACCTGTGTATGAGGCTCTATAATCACCACAGGTTTAGGTTTCTCTGTAAAAAAAAAAAAAAAAGATGAAGCTCTGTCAGAGGTGCACTGAGTCATTTTAACAATCACTAATAATGAAGTAAATGTAGGTCACAATTTGGAAAACTGACTCAATCCTAAAATTAATCAAGTGACTGTTCTGAAAATTTAGATCTTTTGCACTATTGATTCATGTCTGAATGACGGTGTGTTCGTTATCCTGTTTTCCTGATTATTCATTCTGTCAGCAAGTGAACAAGAAACTAAAAGGTGCAAAATAATGCTAGAAATAACTGAGTGAGTATAACTTGTTTACACTTTTAACAGGTATATTTAATGAAAATAAAAAAAAAAGGTTAGAAGACAATAATTCTGATGATCCTTATCATTACTGGAGGAGACACTGGAGAAGATTTGATTAAAAAATTAGTTATTTCTATTAGTTATATTTATTAGATAAGAGATAAAAAAAAGATTTGTGGAGATAACAGATTAAACTACACATAGAGCATTAAAGATGCTACCAATGACAATAATTTTCTGAGTAAAAAGTAGCTTTTTGTTTGAAGTGCTGCATTGCACCGGAGCTAAATCACAAAAAGTCAGACAGACATTACTCATCACTGCATGTCTAAACACACAGATATACACACACACACACACACACACACACACACACACACACACACACACACACACACACACACACACACACACACACATTATCAATTCATAACACCTCACAGCGACTCTAATCTCTAATCTCTCTCATCCTTTATGATTCTGCAGTTTTTTACACTCAGTGGTTCAGTATAAAAGTTCAAATCTCCTCCTCTTCACTCATTCACACTAGAGCATGATACTGAGGAAAATTTTGTTTGTTCTGTATGTAGCAGTGTAAATATAGCTTAGGGTTAGGGTTAGTAACTGTGTGTTCCTACCCAGCTCTACTGTTAACACTTTGTGTGCAGTGCATTCATATACTCACCAGTAACTTCTACCCAGAGTGCATCACTGTAGTGTGTGTAGTAGACTGGGTTTCCTCTTCCAGCTCTGCACTTGTACTGACCTCCATCAGAGACTGTAACTGAGCTGATGAAGTAGTGGTGTGTTTCAGTCTCAGTCTCAGTCTCAGTGCTCTGTGTGGGTTTGATCCAGTAAAACTTCCATCCAGCAGACTGCAGCTTCAGTGTACATTTCAGAGTCACTGAGTTTCCTGTCAGTGCAGCTCCTTTAAGGTCTGATGTGAGTTCAGGTTTAGGGTTTTCTGCTAGAGAAGAAACTCACAGTTCAGGAGTAATTTATTCTTTACTGTATTAATCACCTCTATAGAGTGAAAACATTTTTGCTGTCTCTGTGATGATCCTTGTCTCAGCTAAACAATAATTAAACCTACACATCTTTTCCTTTTATTATATTACTTTATTAGTGTAGCATAGTAAGCTAAATAATCATGTTCACATTTATTTTCTAAAAAAGGAAACTGACCAAACATTAGCAAAATAGCAGGTGCCTACATGATGTTATTCTTCTGTGGTTTATAATTAGTAAATTATTTAAGAAGTAAATAAGATTATTTACACAAGTGATTATCTTTCTTCTTGATGAACTCATACTCAGATCCCTTCAGTCTTAATGTACAAAGTTAATACATTCTTGTGATACACATTACTCTTATAGTTGATATTATACAATATGTTTAAAGCAGTTCTATACAGAGTACATCTCTATGCATTTCAATTTTAATGCAATAGACAATATTAACATAATAAACATAAAACACACTCACCTGATACAGTCAGTGTAACAGCATCACTGGTCTGTGTGTATTTTGGGTCTGATGACTTCGTTCCATTACAGGTATAATCACCTTTATCAGAGTCTTTAACATTAGATATTGCGTATGTTTCCTTTCCTGCAGCATTTCTGAGTTCTTTATTATTTCTATACCAGTGGTACTGCCAGGATCCTCCAGTCTGTATCTCACATGAGAAAGTGACGGTTTCCCCAATGAACACACGCTTAGCTGCCTGTACTTTCACTACAGGCTTTGGTCTCGCTATAGAAAGATAATAAAAACTTCAGCACATACAGTACATGTAAATATCATTTAAACATATTATGTAATTACACAATTCCAGTAATTGTTAAAATAATTAAGAATGTTTTTCACAGACTTACTAACTTTAACTGTGTAGTGAAAATGAGGAAAACATGACGTACCTCTCACTGTAATCGTGGCTGGATCACTGAACTCTGAGTCGTAGTTTCCCCTGCGTGCTTTACAGTCGTACTTTATTTGTCCTTCATTAGAGACTGTCCCACTGAGTATGTTACTGTGTGTATCTACAGGTGTCAGATATTTCGACTGCTGATAATCGTACCAGACAAAAGTCCATCCAGTAGACTGCAGATTACAGCTCAGAGTAACTCTGTCTCCAGTGTAGACGCTCTGAGGATGCACACTCACAGTCGGTTTGGGTTTTTCTGTTGATATGAAATGATGAAGGCATCAGAGCTTCTTTTACGTTTACAAAACTACACATATAATCTTTACTGGAAGTGTAACCGTTAAGATATAGTGTTTATATGTT
This sequence comes from Pangasius macronema, assembly GCA_037577455.1. Taxonomy (NCBI): domain Eukaryota; kingdom Metazoa; phylum Chordata; class Actinopteri; order Siluriformes; family Pangasiidae; genus Pangasius; species Pangasius macronema. The sequence goes on along the minus strand of CM074948.1, from coordinate 6,000,032 downwards.
TTGTTAGGAATGTAGTTTATACACGCACTTAGGAACACACTAGTACACATGGCGCAGTTTGTGAATTGGGTTCAGTTCATGGAAGTTGGTGGGGATGAAAAATTGTTTCATTTATTTTGGGATGATTTCACTGGATTGTTTGGAAAAGTACAAACCTGGTAAGAGTGGAGGGGGCGGTTGCCTAGCAACATGCATGATTCTGATTGGTAACTTGGATACGGGTTAATGAGCGGAGAGAACGGGAAAAGATTTTTTTTTCTCCGTGAAAAAAATAGGAATTATAACTAACTAATGAACTGTGACTGTAAGTTAAAACTTGTGGTTGTGAAAACAATAATCTAAGCGCAAGAACATACTAGTTACGAACTGTAACAGTGTATTGCCTAGTTGACTAGCCTAGTTAGCGAGCCGAACTGCTAGCCTGTGGTTCAGCTCACAGCTACACACTATCGGCTGCCGCTCTTCTGTTTCCTCTGGGAGTCGCTGAGGAGAAGCAGATGGCGCTCTGAGCTACCGGGTAACACTCAGGGTTCCTCTGGCACCGCTGGATAAACGCCTATGGACGAGTAACACGGAGTGGTGCAGGTGCTAACTTCGGAAACATCGAGCACGTAAAAGCCCCGAAACCCGCAAATAGCAGGTCCTTTTGCACTCAGTACAGACATTTGCTCTTCATAGAGTGAAGAGGCCATTTCAGTTTGGGCCACACCGAACCCCAGCCATGTTACAGGCCGCAGCTTCTCTTCTGTTTCTGTGGTTTCAATCTGCCGGTTTGAGAGACAGATGACGCGCTTGGGTAAATAATTAACTGTTAGTCTGTAGGAAGTGTTGGATGATTGGTTTAAATTTATATGATTTGGGATTACTGTAAGAGAAAGTGAATATCTTATACGGTGGAGTTATTTTTATTTTATTTTATTCTCATTTAGCAAGTAAACATTTTGGTTGGTGAATATTCAGTGAATTTGTTGTTTTACGTACTGGCACAAGAGTAGAAAGCAGTAAGTGTCCCTTTGGATATTGAAATACAGTAAGCTACAAGTAGGAGTCCAAGAGATAATATTCCTTCATCTGCCATAATCCAGGAAACAACAAAGTGAGTTAGGAGCCCAGAGCTGTGCTCTCACAGCAACAGGGAGTAAAAAGGGCTACAAAAGCATTTCCAATATGTTTAGAAAAGGTCTTGTTTTTAACACTTTGTGTTTTGCCTAAATATCAATAAAAGTGGGTCGTGTTGCCACCTCACAGCAAACAAACAAATAAATAAATAAATAACTCCGAGACCGGGCTAGGGGCTGTCCTCTCACAAGTCTTCGATGGGGAGGAGCACCCGGTCCTTTTCGTGAGCCGAAAGCTGACCCCCGTGGAGAGGAACTACGTTGCCGTGGAGAGAGAGGCGCTAACCATCAACTGGGCCGTGGACGAGCTTAAATACTACCTGGCCGGGCGTCCCTTCACCCTGGTCACCGACCATGCCCCTCTCCAGTGGATGGCCCAGGCGAAAGATACTAACCCCAGAGTGTCACGGTGGTTCCTCTCCCTCCAAGACTTTACAGTGCAGCATCGGGTGGGGCTCAGCACGCTGATGCGGATGGGCTCTCCCGGCGCTACTCACTCGGGGCCCATCGCATGCCGGCAGTAGGCTCAGAGCTGAGGAGGGGGTACTGTGACATTGGGCTCGCAGCCTGCGCACATAATTTTTCCACCGCTCCTCACACGGCTGCCGGCAGGGTGCTGAAAGGACAACGCCGCTTCAGCACCCCATTGCTTTGGACAGCCGGAGTGCGCGTGGTCGTGAGGCGGAGCAGCCTGATGCAGCACATCTGACAGCCAATAAAATCAGCGGCCAAAATCTACCCTCACAGAGGAAACCGAGGGATATAAAAAGGAGCACACAGCCACACTCCAGTTGAAGTAGGTGAGTGCTACTTGCTCTCTAACGTTGTTCTTTTTTCTCCATGCAGACAGAGACATAAGCGGAGAAGACGAGCCTCACACTCTACACCCCGTTCTCTGAGAGCACTCGCCATGCATCCTCCGTCCTGCCATACCACACGCCGAGACAACCTCACGCCACCTTTCACTACTCCCTTCTCCACTTTTCCTCAACTTCCACTTAGAAAATAAGGAGCACATTTTGCACATTTCTGCCTCTGGGTGCTTGTGTTCAGCCTTTCTGTGATCTCACACGTCACAGTGAGATAATAAATAAAACTTCCTGCTGGATTCTGACCACGCCCCCTTATATGATGTCACATGAATGAAGTCATTTAATTTCTATCAAACACTTCCACTGCAAGGCCTCAGTAACATACGTTTTAATGTTCACTTATCAAGCCAGAAAATAAATAAAGCTAGGTTTAACTGTCCCAATATACTTAAATTTATCGTATTATATTTACACGTCTTATAATGTTGTCATTATTGAAATGATTGTTTCAGGCAGCAGAGATGGTGACAATTACAGAGGATGATTTTTATTAAAATGGCTGGTAATGATAAACAAATCTAAATTAAGAGGCAAATCTCACTCAACACTCACCTGATGCAGTCAGTGTAACAGCATCACTGGTCTGTGTGTATTTTGGGTCTGATGACTTTGTTCCATTACAGGTATATTCACCTTTATCAGAGTCTTTAACATTAGATATTGTGTATGTTTTCTTTCCTTCAGCATCTCTGAGTACTTTATTATTTCTATACCAGTGGTACTGCCAGGATCCTCCAGTCTGTATCACACATGAGAAAGTGACGGTTTCCCCAATGAACACAGGCTCAGCTGCCTGTACTGTCACTACAGGCTTTGGTCTCGCTATAGAAAGATAATAAAAGCTTCAGCACATACAGTACATGTAAACATCATGTAAACATATTATATAATTACACAATTCCAGTAATTTTTTTAAAAAAAATTAAGAACTTTTTTCAGACTTACTAACTTTAACTAGTGAAAAAGAGGAAAACATGACGTACCTCTCACTGTAATCGTGGCTGGATAACTGATCTCTGAGTCGTAGTTTCCCCTGCATGCTTTACAGGAGTACTTTATTTTTCCTTCATTAGAGACTGTCACACTGCGTGTGTTACTGTGTGTATCTACAGGTGTCAGATATTGTGATGGCTGATCATCGTACCAGAGAAAAGTCCATCCAGTAGACTGCAGATTACAGCTCAGAGTAACTCTGTCTCCAGTGTAG
>CM074948.1:5921884-5934863 GCA_037577455.1 Pangasius macronema | reverse complement strand
ACTTACTGAAGACAAGACTGAAGGCAGAAAGTCCCACAAACAAGCAGCAACTGAAGGTGGCTGCAGTGAAGACCTGGCAAAGCATCTCCAGGGAGGAATGTCAAATATGTCTCATATGTCAAAAAGTATATATGGTTATTCTTTATGTATTATGGTCTGTACTCTTTACCTTTTTTTTTTTTTTTTTTTTTTTGCATTTGAATTTTTAATAACTTCATTTTTATCATCATACATTTATTAGGATTTATTAATTTATTATTTATTATTATATGTTTATTTATCTTAGCTTTTTAAGTAACTTAAGCAGTACTTTACAATGCATTTTTAAGTATGAGTGTTGTTTTAAAGCATAATGCATTAAATTAGCATAAATAAATATTATTTTTCCAAACGACTGTTCTTCTCTTCATTATCAGACATGAAAGTGACATGAGGTTTAATCAGTTCTGATTGGCTGTATGTAAAATTCAAAATATATGCTCATTTTAAATGAAGATCTGGTAGTGAATTATAGTGTTTCTTTTCACAACTACTCTTTCCTTTCTATCAAGTGGACATTTTACACAACGGGGCAAAAAGAGACAGTGTAGAATGATAAATAATAATGATCATAAACATTTCAAACATTTTAAAGTTTTATTTTAACCTTCATCTTCATTGACATTATGACATGAGGAGATTACTCTTTTTTTTTTTGTTCTTTGTATTTGTTCTTCAGCTTCATAATGTTTGAAATGCGGAAAACACAGGTCATCAGTTGGGTTTTGGGGAGGGTCTCTGGAGCTAATGGAATACTGTGATCCCACATTACTATAATACCTATGAGTCTTACCATCTCCCAAACAATCAGAGAAGCAGGTGTTTGTGCTAACCAAATAGTTTAATATATAAAAAGCTAAATAAAGGCTATATAAAACTACTATAGCTACCTGTAATAAGTAGAGTTGGTGAAAAAAACTTACAGCTAGGCTACAGATATTTAATCTCAGCTTTTCACAACTCTACACATTTCGAGTCACCATATATTTCTTTTGGCAAGTCAATTATGGTATGTACTTCTGTTTATGTCAGAGGTCATTTAAACACCTGATTAAAGACAGATTTATTTCAGCTTCAATTCACTATATCAGCATTCCAGTGGGTCAGAAGCTTACTTACACCAAGTTGGCTGTTTCTTTAAACAGTCCTACATCATCATGGCCTGAAAGGCTATTGTGCAAGGATGAAGCCTCTACTCCAAGACCAGTAGATCCAGACTGAAGTTTGCAGGTGATCACAAGAAAAGACCTAGCCTTTTGGAGGAGTTTTCTCTGGTCAGATGAAATAAAAATTTAACCATTTGGCCCTTATGAGCAGCGCTATATATGGAGGAAAAGGGGTTTCAATCCAAAGAGCACCATCACAACTGTGAAGCAAGATGATGGCATTATCTAGCCAGAATGTTAAAACTTGGTCGCAACTTGGCCAAAGATTCCAGCAGGACAGCAATCTTAAACATACCTTCAAAGTTGTAACAAAATGGCTGACATGACAGTCAAGTGAAAGTTTTGGGGTTTCCAACACAAAGCCCTGACCTGAATCTCATAGAAAATTTGTGGACTGAACTGAAAAAGCATGTCCAAACAAGACCACTTCAGTCATTTCAGATCTGACTTGCATCAAGAAAGAATAATATGTTGAGGTCTAGCAATGAATTTTGAAATTAACTGACATTATTACGTAAAGATTTTACTCTTATTTTTTTCTCTATTTTAGCTGAGCTGTGTGGTTTCAACCAGTGAGAAATGAGGAAATGTTCCTTCCTTCACACTCTCAGTAAAGCCAAAATTAAAACAGCTACACATGCATGTTCCCACTACTGCTCGTTTCTGTGGCATGTGCCATGGTTTCGAACACAAACACTGTCACCACACAACGACATGAGCTTATAAAGTAAAACATAGAAGATAAGAACATAACGTCAGGATCACAACAGAAATTTGGTTATTGCTATCACACAGTTTGATGTTGAAACCTTGTTAGACATCAGCTTTGTTTAATAAATAGGCTTTAAATATCAGCTTTGTTTCAAAAATAAAGTAAGGGAGACCAGGGGAGGTTGTAACATGTTTTGTTTTTGTTTTTTTACATTTCTGCATGTACCTCAGAGCGCTTTTAGGACAGAACATGTAAAATGTAATGCAAAGTTGCTGCATGAGTCTGCTATTAAATGTTCTAGTTGTTATCACAAACAGCCAATGAAGTTTAGTCTCAAACACAGGGAGTGAAATATTACAAATATTACAATTTTCCCCCTACTATGGGTTAGTTGTAACATAACATGGGGCTAAATGTAACATTATCAAATACAGTAAGTGAAGAATTATTACAAAAACAATATACAATACAATATTAAAAAAAAATTATACAATACTTCAAAATATTCAACATTTAAACAACGTGTGTGAGTGTGTTTGTGTGTGTGTGTGTGTGTGTGTGTGTGTGTGTGTGCACATGCATTTATATTTAATGTAAATGTAAATGTGTGGCTAAAGCAGTTACTGAAAATAAGTGAGTAACATATCACTCATTATATGCTATATAATTTGCTTTTAAAAGAAGACAGTGTAAAATCTATAGCTCAATTGCTTTCAGATAATTATGTAACAGTTAGGTGATCTAAACAAAAATAGCTAATACAACACAAATTATATTATTGAACCAACTAGCTGTATATGGTGAATACAGCTTTTCAAATACTGTAATCCAGACTGTGGTAGCCATGAATAAGCTTACCTCACAGGTAACAGCAGTAGCACTGGCACATACAACTTGCATGAATGATATTTACATAGATACATAATAAACATTATTAAATTTGATTAATTTAATGATATAGGAGAATGCTATCACAAACATAATTTAAGTAAAAAAAAAAAACTTATTTAAGTATTTTTTTTTCTGATGTACCTTGCTGTGTTTGCTACAGAGAGCTGCTTCCTAAGATGTGGGATAAAAGCTAAACTGACCTTGTGTTGAGTGAATTATGTCAATGATAACTTGTTCCTGATTGGAGAAATTGAAAGCATTAGAACCAGCCCCGGTCTCCCCTGATCACGAATAGTCTGTTTATGTACACTTTATTTTAAAATCAGCACAGCATTCAGTGAAAGTACCAAGCAATGCAACATTATATCATTATTTATATTGTATCAGGAAATTGTAAGGCACACCTGAAGGTGTTTTACAACTCTGTGATGATATCAGCCATCGTTTTTGCAGTTTTATTCTACAGCAGTTGCATCACTGATGCTGACAAAAGGAGATGAGATAAGTCTGACCAGGAAGGCCAGCTCCTGGTATCTCTTTCAGCAGTCATCTCCTCCACCCACAGTGTGGAAAAGAATACTACCCGTCCTAGAATACTAACTGGTACTACTGGCTGTAAAGATGGAATAGCACTACCGTCAGTGGACAGTGTAGAATTAATCAGAAAATAAAGTCAAACAACATAAAAACTTGTGCTCACCTACAATGGGTATTTCATTTGGTAGACTATTAAAAATTGTAAACAGTAATCAAAACATAAAAAGCACCAGGAATCTGTGGAATTCTCATGAATTTCCCCTCAGCACAAGAATCACTCATTGGTCTGTTCCTGGATATTTGCACCTGTTCTCAGTTTAATCCTTGATTATTTTAGCTTTTTATACCCTTGTAGCGTTTACCTGTGCATTACTGAGCATTATTTCTGAGCATATTCTGTTATGACAAGTCTGGTCACCCCACTTTTTGCCAGCATTTTTACTTCACTGGGCTGCACCAAGTCCATACAATAGTTTTGAAGTTTCCAGATGTGGATTAAGTCTGCAGTTTTACAGCACTTACATTTACAGCACTTTCTGAATTAGCTTAATGAGAGAGAGACAGTGAGCTGCTGAAAACTGCACAAAGCCTGTGGTGAGGCCTCTCCTTTTCAACCAGAGACCTACTCTGGGTCCTCTGCTGTCCTGCCCAAGTTTATAATGAGGCCTATTCAGTCTTGCCCAAGACCTTTCTTACCTATTTGAGATATCTCCTGTACTGCTCAAGGCCTGCAATAAAGCCTCTCGTCTTCTGCGTCTGTCATTAATTTCCCCTTGTCTCATCAGCTCATACATTATAGAAACAGACATACACACAGACAGGAACATTCAGACCATTAGACCGTGAATGAAATAATATATTTGCTCCCTACAACAGAAAGTGTTAAAAAAATATATCATGTTTCATTTCAGTCTTTTACTAACAGCTCTAAAGGTAAAACTGATGATCTGTTACCTTAGGCTAAAAAAACACACACACACAAAAATGGCACACCAAGATTTTCCTGACTGATTACATGCTGATTAGTTCCTATTATTAGTGTCAGCAACACCAAGAATTTTTAGCACCACACAAAGATACCACAACAGCACTCTCTCTCTCTTTCTCTCTCTCTCTCTTTACTTCCTCTTTCATACATGTTGTTTTAAGACTCTACACATGATGTAGAGTCATGGTATACACACAGTATATTCAACAATGTGTGAGAGCTGTTATAATGCACTATAATCTCCCCTCTCTCTCTCTCTCTCTCTCTCTCTCTCTCTCTTACCACAGACACTTCTCATTCAGTCAGTCAGTGTACTCTGACATCTGTAAAGTGGAAAATGCTGCATTGCTTTTGTAAATATACTATAAAACTCTACAGGTCTTACTGTCACCCTGGCAGCCTGACACAGCCTGTACCAAGCAGACAGGAAATCAAGTGACAGTGTTTCTAAATGAAAGATATACAGTATATACACAGAGCCATGACGCTGTGTTTAACATCAGAGCGGATGCTGCTTTGAATAAATCTATTTGGGGATCATTAAAGCATATACAGTAGAGTGTGAAATTAATTTAGAACAGGCACAGACTGATATGATTTTTTTATACAACTTCAGCTGTGCACAACACATTAATATCGCCTGCTAATAATAGGCCATAACAGCTAATAATTCATATTATACCACAGTGCTGTTGAATTCTCAATTCTGATTGGTCAGAAGGTGTTGATTAATCTTCTATAATAGTAGCCCTGACAATAGTGCAGGCTTCAAGACAAAGCACAGGTTTACATTAATGTTCTCATACTTTATCTTTTCTATAGTAGCAGCTAATTCACATGAACCTGTATGGCAGACAAAATGATGTTATTTAAAAAAAGGCAAATTCCTAATGGGTGATATGGTGATGTATTCTTTAAGGAGACACTTGAATGTCTTGACTGTCAGTGCGTTGTAATGGTCAGTAATTTTTTTCCAGCATAGAAAGGTCTCTATTCCACTAGATTTTGGAAATGAGTGTAGATCAAGAAGATTTTAACTTTAAGTGTAAAAAAAAAACCTGATGAAGTGAGGGAACAAATGTTTAAAGCTGCTATAACATAATATTTTTTTTTACTATAAAAAGGAAAAACAATAAAGCAATGAGAATAAAATAGAGAATTAGGCAAAATAATGTAAAGCAGAAAAAGTATAAAATAAGTGAAAAAAGCAGATAATAATGAGAGGTGGGAGTGGAACACACTGCACAAAATGTGCAATTTATAGTGGTGTGCAAAGTTCTGAGTGCAAAACACTTGATGGGGTGGGAAGTGTCCTTGGTAATTTTCTGGAGCTGCAACCTGATGCAGCTGAAGTAAGTGCAGGGAGGGAAGTAGTGGTCTAGCTGGACTTTGTGGAACTGAGCACAACAGCATGACCAGCAATCATGAATAAAACAAACAGAATTATATGAAACAATGCTAGGGGCTAACTCTAAAGCCTACTGGAGTAGATTCACAGATGAGCATTATGGAAATCACACAGAAAAGCTCTCAGTCTCCCTTTAAGTGCACACACACATACACATACAATATGACTTAAAGAGGGGGTCCTGTATAACCAAGCCCAAAGTCTGTCCATTTCTGAAGGCCCTTGGGTCACAGAGGAGCGGTACCCTTAGTGTAGCCAGCCAGTGATGCAACATCCTTCACTGAGCAGTGAGGCCTAGCAACCTCCTCCACATAGGTAAGGAGTAGTGTGACGTTCAAGCCGAGCGATGACCACTGCAAAGCCAGTGGAGGGAGCAAAGCCCAAGGCAGACCCAGAGGGGAGAGTGACATCCTCTCTGAGGCCAGAGGGGGAAGCAACGTCATATGTTAAGCAAGAGGGGGGAGCGACATCCTCCACAAAGCAGGGTCAAGGAGCAATGTCCTCAGCGGAGCAAGGAGGTGGAGTGATGTCCTCAGCAGAGCAAGGTGGCAGAGTGACATCCTCAGCAGAGCAAGGTGGTGGAGTGACGTCCTTGGCCAACAAGGAGGCAGAGCATTGTCCAAGGCCAAGGAGGAAGGCAGGGCATTGTCCGATGCGGAGCCTGGTAGCCTAGTGATGTCCAAAGTGGAGCAGGGAGATGGAGGAGTGCAGTTGAGGCCACTTATCTAAGGACAGAAAAGCAACTAAAGAAAGAACCCGAATGGAGAGTAGCATATGGAGCTCAAGTCCACGAAATGGCGTAAAGAGGAGCAGCAAAGAAACTCACCAAAGACATTATTGCCAACTGGAAGGGACCTGTATGGTATGTCAGCCACTTGGTGGCACAAAACACGCATTCTGTCACAACACCTGTGCGTCTGGTATGGAATAGCAGTCAGAAGTTCAAGGGACTCAGCATGAACGACCTTCTGCTGAAAGGGCCTGATGTCCTCAATCCAATTCAAGCAGTGTTACTCATGTTATTCATAAGAGGTGTGCACACTGCCCTCGGTGACATCAAAAAGATGTATAATTCTGTGTGGTTGGAAGACCTGGAAATGCATCTCCACAGATTTCTCTGGAGAGACACTGAAGATGGAGAGATCAAAGAGTATGCCATCACTGGAGTCAACATTGGCGATCGTCCAGCAGGGTGCATCGCGCAGCTGGCCATGAGGGAGACAGCAAAGCTGCCCCTGTTTGCTCATTTGGAAGAGGAACGCAGGATCCTAGAAGAGGACTCTTATGTTGACGATGTCCTGATTCCCACAATGACCTGGAAAAGCTGGATGAGAACACCAAAAAGGTTGAGGAGACCCTGAAAGCTGGCGGTTTCTTTCTCAAGTCCTGGGTCTGGTCAGGCCAAAGTGGGAGGCAGGAACATGAGTCAGGAAAGCCAGAAGCATTGTCAGAGTGCTTATTCTCCCAAACCAAATGAGGGAAGGAGATAACAAAGCCCTCGGGGTGGGATATCTTGTTGAAAATGACAAACTATTCACAATGACTTCAATCAACTTCTCAAAGAGGAGAGTGGGTCAAAATCTCCTTGAAGAAGAGGTGAGAGGGAAAACTCCTAGCCCACTAACTAGAAGAGAAAGTCAAGTAGCTAGTCTGTATGACCCAATAGGCGTTGTTACATCTGCTAAACAAAAGGGTGCTATTTTAGTAAGAAAAGCATTCCAAGAAGCTAATGGCAGCTTGACCCGAGATACTTGGGACAAACCCCTATCTGAAAAGTTGAGGGAAGGAGCCATCCAGGTGTTCAAAGAATATATATGCCTTAGCCAAATCACCTTCCACAGAAGCCTCAAACCAGGCAACTGGATAAGAAAGCCCTGGGGAGTAACATTCCCTGATGCAAGTGACCAAAGCTATGGAGCTGTAGTGTACCTCAGGTGGGAGACAACGCAAGGCATTGAAGTCAGACTGGTTGAGTCCAAGGCAAAGCTCACACGACTTGACCAGAAGGGAGAACCAGTCAAAGGTGAAACCTGTGGTGCTGTCTTTGCAGTTTGACTCAGAAGGTACATTGAAAAGCACAGTCATATGGAGATTGAACAGTGGCTCCATCTGCTGGACAGTCAAACTGTGTTAGGAGCAATCCAAAGAGACAGTTATGGATATCAAACATTATTCGCAAATAGAGTTGGAGAAATTCAGAAGTCCACATCTGCCAATGACTGGTGGTGGATCCCGGGAGACCTCAATGTCGCAGATATCTTAACGAGAGGTGCAACTCCAGAGGACCTCCAGGAGAGTTCTGTGTGGCAGAACGGACCTGAATTCCTAAATCAACCTGTAGAACAGTGGCCGGAAAAGTCTGCCAAGGAAGTTGCAGCATATGCCAAAGAAGGCATAGACAGATTCCAGAGGAAGTCTTTCTCAGCAGCATTGACCAGGTCACAGGTTAAGAACAACAAAGGTGGTGTGTCATCTGTTACAGCAGGACCAAGTTCTCCTCCAGGTAAAGAGGAGAAAGACTACAATGATGCACTGCAAAGCAGCCCAAAAAGGAGAGAATCCAAAATTCAGTTCCAAAGACCACCTGCTGGTTCTGCAGTGAGAGAACTCATTGACACTAAGAAGTTCAGCAGCTTAACTAAGTTAATCAGAGTCATTGCTTGGGTGTGGAGAGCTGCAATAAAATGGAAAATGGCACCGACAAAAAACTTAAACTCTGTCTCAAGTAAGCCAAAGTGGGAGGAATTTACTTCAACAGAGATACTAAAGTCCAAGACCAAGCAAGCTGTACTTACCATTGGGGAGTGTGAGGATGCACAGAGAGATCTCTTCCTTGCAGCTCAAGAAGGTGCAGCCTTTCAAGACACCACCCTCAACAGACTCGCTGTGTACAGAGATACAGAAACTGGACTCTTAGTCTGTGGAGGAGGACTTCAGATTTTTAATGTACCTATCTTACCTTACAATGCATGGATATCCACTCTTCTAGCTCAAGAAGCTCACAATGCAAACCATGAAGAGACTGCCGGTACGCTACTCCGAATGAGAAAGACAGTCTGGGTGATTAAAAGGCCATAAATTGGCTCAGAAAATTGTTGATAACTGTATGACCTGCAGAAAAGCCAGAGCCAGGAAATGCCAGCAGATTATGAGTGACCTTCCACCTGATCGAATAACGCCAGCCAAACCATTTGAATACACAACTGTGGATTTATTTGGACCTTATGAATTAAAAGATGAGGTGAGAAAGAAAGTAAGACTCAAGGTATGGGGGATTGTCTTCTGCTGTATGGTGTCCCGCACTCTGCACACAGATGTTGTCAGTGGCCAATCATCTGAAAGTTTCCTGCTGGCCTACAAAAGATTCACAGCTCTGAGAGGGCATCCGAAAAAACTTGTCAGACCCTGGAAAGAACTTTGTAGGAGCCAGACCTGCCCTCAAAGAGCTCTACCTCTTCCTGGACCAGCTGGAAAACTCAAGAATTGAAAATAAAGCCACCAAGCATGGAACAGAATGGAGTTGGAAATTTCACCCTGCTGATTCCCCTCACAGGAACAGAGCTGCAGAGGCGGCTGTCCGCACAGTGAAGCGAGCTTTGCACAACCTGGGAGGAGATGGATGTTTTACATGGAGTGAGTTCCAAACCTTCCTCTACATGGCTTCTAACCTTGCCAATGAGAGGCCCATAGATGCCAGAACTCAGAGCTGGGAGGACTGTGTAGACTACATCAGCCCAAATTCCCTTCTGCTTGGAAGAGCTGGGCCCAGAGGAGATCTGGGAAGCTTTGAGTTTGAAGGCTACCCCTACAAAAGATTAAGAGCCATCCAAACAGAAGTTGACCGGTTCTGGAGAAAGTGGATTCAGCTAGCTGGGCTGTGGGAGATGTCATCTGGTTGGCTGGCCAGAATGCTTTGAGGGGTCAGTATAAACTTGCCAGAGTCATCAGCGTCAACACTGACAAGAAGGGCATTGTCAGAGATGTGCATGTCCATACCTTCCCCAGTTACCCAGTCCCTACAGTGAAGCCTGATAAAAAAGAAAAATCAAAGAAACTCAAAATCCCTGCTACTGTTCTTCATAGAGACGTCAGACGTATCATTGTTCATTGTTTTACCAGCAGAAGAGCAAGAGCAGAGCCATCAAGATTAAAACAGCCACTCATCTAAAACTGGTGTCACCTCCCTGGGTTCAAGAACCAGGAGGTCAAGTGGGAGGTGTCGCGTCAAAACACACTGAGCAACAAAACACACTCAATTCATTCAAACGTACACTCAGCTCCGAGCCTCCAAACCTGTAGGTGGCAGAAAAAATCAATTGTTAGTCATGCACTCAGACTCCAAACCTGCAGGGGGCAGAGAGAACTGGATGCGAGTATGCTACTTCCTGTAGAAGCTTCAACACCTGCAAACCTGCATGAGAAATGTTTGAGAACAAAGGAATCACACTGGCAGCAAACAAGCAAGAGAATCATACTGGCTTTTTCAACCAAGCAACTAAAACCCAAAAGAACTCAGCTCGTGGATCAACTACTGAAGACGCAACTGGTAGGAGCTTATGTGAAGCTTATATGTCAATTGGAAAAGCTGGATTGTTGTTTAAGTTGTGTTTAAATAATTTATCATGTGGTAGACTGCCTACTTATTTCATTCGTTGAAGGCAAGCAACTTGAATGTTTAGTTTGATTAATATATTGTTATACTATCATGGCTCATTGGTTGTACTGAGAAACTTTAAAGTTTGAGTTCATGTTTGTATATATGTAAATAGTTGTTTAAGTTGTTTGTACATGTTATATATAATGAAGTATTATACTTAATCTGCAATTTTTTCATTTTTGCTATTTCCTATTTTGAGTTGTTTTTGAAATTGTTTAATTTAATTGCAGTACTTATAATGATGGCTGTTTTTGTATAGTTTAAAAATATTCATTTAATAATTCAATGTTTGTATTGTTTTTTTTAAGGTTATCAACCTATTGAATCCTAACTAATCCTACTGCTAAANGTCCCTTGCAGTCCTTCAGTACTGATCAGGCCGTTTTTCAAGTTTGGGCAAGAGCAAAACATACATAACTTGACAATTTATAAAGCACATTTTCACACTCAAAAAGATGTCATTTAAGGTATAACACTGCTAAAGACTCATCTCTGTAGCATTAAGATATTCTTCATTGATTAGTGCATCTAGCTATAGGGTCATTTATTTATTATTCTGGCACTGAAACACACTATATGGCTATGTGGACATCTGACCATCATATTCATAAATGCTTGTTGAAAATCCCTTTCCAAAACCATGGGCACTAATATGGAATTGGTCCCCACTTTACTGCTATAACAGCCTTCACTCTTCTGGGAAGAATTTCCACTAGAGTTGGAAGCATGGCTATGGGGATTTGTGTACATTCAGCCACATGAGCATTAGTAAGATTGGGCACTGGTTATGAGCAAGAAGGCCTAACTAATAGTTGCCATTCTAATTCATCCCAGTGGTGTTTTTAATGAGTTTGTCAGGGTTCTGGGCATGCCACTCAAGTTCTTCCACACCAGCCATGGCAAACCGTGTTTTTAAATATTTTTCATATATTTTATACACATTTTCAAGTGTGCAATTATGCAGAAAGAACATGTTGCATTATTGCTTCAGTTAGTCTTTTGCTGTCTTCTCAACATTTTGACAAGGGATGTTTATGCAAAACTTGCACTAAGGTATGTAAAGAGAAAGAGTGATTGCTAGTACTCCAGAGTGTGTTGTATTGCTAGGACATGAGTCATACAGGGACACCCCTCACTGTCACAGTCAATAACACACCTGACTTTAGATTCAGAAATGGAAGATCTCAAATTCTAGTCATTATTTTTTTTTCATACATGGAAAATACGTTAATATATTTTTCAGCATAGCCTTATACATAAACACAGTGTTTTTTCTTACAGATATCTATTTATGGCCGATCACATACTCTATAAAAAATCACAGTGATGCATATCCATTTTGTCACTAGTCATAAAATATAGAACTTCATGAAACACTTAAAGTGTTTTCTGTTGAGGTTGAAACCTTTAAGTAACACACTTCCCATTGTTAAAGGAAAAATAAGATTATTCTCTGTACAAAAAAAATTATTTTATCAGCAACTTTTCAGAAAAAGTTGTTGTCAGAAAAAGCCAAAAGTTCTTGGATGCCTGAACATTACACTCATATGTGCTTTTGAATATCCCCTTCCAGATTTAGTCCCCCTTTGCTGTTATAATAACCTCCAATCTTCTGGGAACGCTTTCCACAAGACCATTAGTGTGGTCAGGCACTGATGTTGGGTGAGGAGGCCTGGAGTGCAGTCAGCATTTCAGTTCATCCCAAAGGTTTTCAGTGGGGTTGAGGTCAGGGCTCCACACAGGACACTCCAGTTCTTCCACTCCAACATTGACAAACCATGTCTAAATGGATCTCAGGTACAGGCTTTGTGGCTAAATAGCTTTGTGCACAGGGGCATTGTCATGCTGGAAGAGGTTTGGGCCCCTTAATTACAGTGAAGGGAAATTGTAATACTACAGCATACAAAGACAACTTATACAGTTCTGTGCTTCTAACTTTGTGATAACAGTTTGGGGAAGACCTACATTTGGGTGTGATAATTAGGTGTCTTTTGGCTATATACACTCACTATCCACTTTATTAGGAACTGTATACCTGCACATTCATGCAATTATGTAATCAGCCAATCATGTAGCAGCAGCACAATGCAAAAAATCATGCAGATACAGGTCAAGAGCTTCAGTTAACATCAGAATGAAGAAAAAGTGTGATCTCTGTGACTTTGATTGTGGCATGTATTGTTACCAGAAGGGCTGGTTTGAGTTTTTCAGAAGCTACTAATCTCCTGGGAATTTCACACACAACAGTCTTTAGAGTTTCTATGATATCAACAGAAAATGGGGTTTTGGGTCAGGGATTTGTGCATGCCAGTCGAGTTCTTCCACACCAGCCATGGCAAACCATGTTTCAATAAACCTTGCTGTGTGCAGAGGCATTGTATTCTTGAAAGGGTTTGGGCTAGGCCCCTTTCATACCAGTGAATGGAAAACTTAATATTTATTGCTACACCATACAAAGACATTCTAGACAAATGTGTGCTTCCAACTTTGTGGTTTGGGGAAGGCATATACACTCCTGAACAAAATCTTAAGACCAGGGAAAATATTACAAGTATTCACACTTCACACTGGTGGATTGTAA
>CM074948.1:5869124-5884466 GCA_037577455.1 Pangasius macronema | reverse complement strand
TGCTTGTTCTTGGGGCATTTTCCCTTCAGTTTTGTCTTCAGCAAGTGAAATGCATGCTCAATCAGATTCAGGTCAGGTGAGTGACTTGGCCATTGCATAACAGTACACATCTTTCCCTTCAAAAACTCTTTGGTTGCTTTTGCAGTATGTTTTGGGTCATTGTCCATCTGCACTGTGAAGTGCCCTCAAATTAAAGCTGACAGTCTGCAGTTAAAGCACATCTTGTTCGTTTCAGTTGAAATCCATTGAGGTGGTGTATAGAGCCAAAAATGTTAGAATTGTGTCAATGTCCCAATATTTATGGACCTGACTGTAAATAATATCCCATCCATTCTCAGAGATTTTGGTTATCATATAGTTTTATTTTATAATTCATAAATATGACATTGATAAATGTCAAGTTAGAATTTAAAAAGTCTAAATAAATAACCATATCAGTCTATTTCCCCCTCGCACCAAGCACTGAGTCCAGAAGTGCTCAGCGCGCTTAAGCTGCCTGTAACACGACAGCGCGCTTTCATGTTGTCATGTCTTTATATATACTTTGGCACTTGTGCTTTTGTTTTTATTCATGTCCTGTTTTCTCCCCTGTATTGTCATTGGTCGTATCCCTCACGTGTCGCTATCACTCACACCTGTTCCTAGTTTTCCCTTTGATTAGTTTGTACATTTACACCCCCGTGTGTCTTTGTCCTGTGTGAAGTATTGTTCAGCCTTTACAGAGCCTTTACTGAATCTTTACCGAGCCTTCAAAACCACACAGTGGGAGAGAATAGCACCATGTTGTCCACTCATAGACTGAACCTATTCAGTTCAGCTAGTCCTTTGCATACAGAGAATGAAGGGCAGACTCTATGTGAGACTGCAGTTCAACATCATAATTTCCTGGGTTATGGAGACCAATTACCAAGCCTTTACCAAGCCTCGAGTCTGATGTCCTGATCATTCCTGATTTTCCTGGTTCTTGATATTGTTCTGTTTCCTCGTTAGTGCCCTTTGGATTATCCCTCGTATTGTTGTTTGCTCATTGCCCGACTTCTGTTTGGGTATTGTTTTTGATCTTGATTCATGTTTCGGATTTGTCTGCCTGCCTCTCTTTTACTTTTTTACTTTTTTTATGCAGTAAAATGCTTTTACTGCATTTGCACCCATTTCCACTTGACGTTCATGACATCTATTCTACATAAATCACAAATATGATATATTTAAATAAGTATTTGTACTTTTACAAAAGGTCAACCTATCCTTTTTCTGTTCAATAATCCATACAATATCAGATTATTATTCTTCTATGATTATAGATATTGAAATAATAATTGTAATAGAATATAAAATAATATTATAGAAACAGGAAAATAGCTGAAGACCAGCAACATTTTTAACAAGTAGAATTTGATGCCAATGACAGGGATGCCTCCACCTCCAAATCTAGTCCTCTTTGTTATTAATTTGTATGCCTGACATATCCTTAAAATGTACTTCAAACAGGAAATAAGCCATTAGAGAAAAACTATATCAGACATTTGAAATTGCCATGAACTTGACTCTATTTGGATTAATTCCCAAATCTAATCAGTTCAAAAGCTGCTTAAAATGGATATTATAATTCCATATAAATCCTATAAACATTCAACCACCTGTTATTGAGATATAACAAACATGGACAAAAAAAAAACAACAATCTTGGGCAGACACACAGATGGATGGACAGCCTGAAAACATAAGGCCTCCTCTGCCAGAAGCATAAGTATAACACACAGGACAATAAATACACAAAGTGCGCTTTAACTAAATAGGCCTAAATAAATGTAGTAGTATGAAATAAATGTCTCTGTACATAAAACATACAAAAAACAAATAACACAATATGACAATACAAAAAATCACAGTGTCATGTGCACTCCAGAAGAAACTGATGACTTAAGAGGATTGCATACTTTTGTAAGGCACTGTAATAAATCTTACAAAGTATAAATACAGTCCCCTCTGAAACTATTGGAATGGCAAGGCCAATTCATTTGTTTGTGCTATACACCAAAGACATTTGGGTTTGAGATCAGATTTCAGACAGAGTATAGGATTTCAGCTTTTATTTCCTGGTATTTACATCTAGATGTGTTAAACAACATAAAACTTCGAACCTTTTTGTATCTGACCACCCAATTTTTAGGTGAGCAAAAGTACAGGAACAGACAAGTCTTGAAGTAAACTAAAGTAAATAACACTTATTTGCAATATTTGGTTGCATATCCCTTGCTTGCAATAACTGCATCAAGCCTGTGACTCATTGACATCAACAAATCGTTGATTTACTTTATTGTGATGCTTTTCCTGGCTTTTACTTCAGCCTCTTTCAGTTTTTTGTTTCAGGGGGGTTCTCTCTTCAGTCTCCTCTTCAGGAGATGAAATACATGCTGAAATACATGCTTGATTGGGTTAAGGTCTGGTGATTGACTTGAACACATGAAAACACCCCTGCCTACACAAAAATGCAAAAATAATTTGAAGCCACTTACACATGCACATCAACCAATTAGGAAGTGATAGTATGCTATTCTGTCTGTAGCTGTAGATGTTTTCATTATTATATGCAGTCTTGAGGAAAGACATGCAAATAAGAATTTCATTATACTCTGGTGTGCATGACAGTGACTTCGTCTCACAATCAACTCAAGAAAAATGTTAAGAGCTCTATATTGAGGAGAAAAGGATAAATGTGGGGGGAAAACACCAACATGGTTAAAAGCTCATTAATTCATTCATTCATTCCCTATCAGTAACTGCTTTATGCTGGTCACAGTTGGTCAAAAGTTCTAAATCATGAATATGCCAAAAGGAAAATTCACATATGTGACCTGATGATGAGGTGGAACTATTGCTTAATGTCCTACTTGGGTCTTATCTACAATCTCACAGTGTGTCTGGCTCCCCCACACAAGAATGTAATAAAACAAAGCAAAATTAAATTACAAACGTATTATCAAATAAGAAATTACAGAGCAAAAAGTAAACAGCTTGATCAACAGCCATGATAGAGAGAGTTCTAACATATACATTACATATGTAACAGAGTTGTAAATACATAACATTAATATCAGTATAATTACACAACATATTCTGTTAGAGGATACCTGGCATATTTCATCACTTTCATTTTGACACCTATACCTATGCCTCAAAGGTAAAAGGTAAATTATGGTGACTGACACACAGTGCACTGCCAAAATGGAAATTAAACAGTGACGGTCAGTGTTACAATTCTGTCATAATTCTACAAATGCTCAAGTGTGAAAAGGCATCTACATGGTTAACAGGTATGGGTTCAGGTTAGGACTTGTGGGTTCTTGGTCACCTCACAAACTAAATCGTATTTCTCCTCAATTTGATGATTTTGGCTGGGCTTCAGTGCTAAGAAGAGTTATAAAGTTGTTTCATTTAAGAATGATGGGGGTCAGCTTGTTCTCATGACCATAAAGCTGTAGAAATATTTCAGTGCTCTTCTCCAGCTCAATGACTTGACACAATCCATCTTTAAGGTCTATAGACAATTCTGTGTTATTGGGTCATGTTTTGCTCTGACCTGCACTGTCAGCTATGGGGCTTTTACATAAACAGAGATATGTCTTTCTAAATCAAGTACAATCAGCTGAATTTACCAGAAGTTAAATCAAGTTGTAGAAACATCTGTAGGACAAACAAAGGAAATTGACCTGAGTTTGAGCCCTGGCCTTGCCAAACACTCACACCTTCTCACACCCTGCCTTGCTCCCCCTCCTCCATGATGTATCAACCCCCACAACCCTCTCTAGCACCAACCTTCATTAAAACCTGTTTAACCTCTATCCCTGAGTCTGTGTTCTGCTTCTCCTTGTTCTTGTGGTTGTAACAGAACAACATGGACCCAGATCCTCTGCATTTTACATTACATCTACAGCATTTGGCAGACATCCTTATCCAGAGCTGTTTACATTAATCTCATTTATACAACTGAGGAACTGATGGTTTAAAGTCTTGCTTAAGGGCCCTGCAGCAGCTTGATGGTGCTGGGATTTGAACTTATAACCTTCTGACCAGAAGGCCAACATCTTAACCACTAAGCTACCACAAACACACCATTATGAGCCAGATCGAGTACCTTGACCAGCAACTCAACTGCGTCCTCCCCCAACTGGTCCAGATGCCTCCTGGCCCCCAGCCCAGTCAGTCTGGCACTTTGGCTCCCACTGCTTCCTGTCCGAGTCCTTCCCAGCGTGAAGCATATGTCCCAAATCCTGAAACTTATGCAGGTGACTCCTTTCTCCTCCAGTGCACCCTCGTGTTCACTCAGTGTCCACTGACCTATGCCAAAGAAGAAATCAAGGTAGTCTACATCATGGGGTTACTGAGAGGAGATGCCCTGGCTTGGACCACTGCGATTTGGGACAGGCAGCATGCTCTGTGGTCCTCCCTCTCCTCCTTCACTGCCAAACTGTATAACGATTTTGACCATCCTGTCCAAGGGAAGGAGGCCGCCAAACACCTGCTAAGCCAGGGGCCCCACAGCGTGGCAGAGTATTCAGTGGAGTTCAGGGTCCTGGCCACTGAGTCAGGGTGGAATGAGGAGGTGCTCCAGGGAGTGTTCTTGAGTGGACTCCATGAGCAGTTGAAGGACGAACTAACCCTTAAGAATGAGTTATACTCCCTAGAAGCGCTGATATCTCTCACCATTAGGCTGGATAACCGCATGCGGGAGCAGTGCAGGGAGAGGGCCAGCTGGCCCCATTCCTCTCTAGTCCTTCATCCAACCCTACGCTTGCCTGCCAATCCTGTCCCCCGAGCCTCGATCCAGTCCCCAAATCCCTTTTAGTTTCCCATCACCCGAAGAAGAACCCATGCAGCTGGGCGAGGCCCAGCTCACCCCCACCAAGCATGACCGAAGATTTGAGGTGGGCAAGTACATCTATTGCGGTTAACTGGATCACTTCCTGGCTACCTGCCCTCTTTGGCAAAAAGGGGGAGCTCACCAGTAGAGAGGGGGCTACTGGGGAGCTGAACATCCAATTCATCTGTCTCCCTATTTGGTCAAATTTCAGCCACCAAATTCCAGTCAAACAGCTGGATTCCCCATCACTGTCAATGCCCTAGATGGGAGGCTCCCAGATTGTATTACTCACCATACGGCCCTGCTACTCTTGGTTCTCTCTGGCAACCACAACAAGCATGTCCAGCTTAACCTTATCTCCTACCCATGTACCCTGTTGGTGTTGGGCAGAAAAAAAACCCAATAAATAAAGATTGATTGGTTGGCGGGCTGGAAAAATAACCAGCTCCTTCTGCCATTCCTCCTGCCTGCTATCAGTCCTGCCTCCCGTTGTAGTACCCGGATCCCCACCATCCTTGTTTCCTCTGACCTCTCGGCCGTGCCTACCAAGTACCATGACCTGGGAGAGGTCTTCAGTAAGGACCAGGCTCTCTCTCTTACGATTGCACCATCAACCTGCCCCCTAGAGCCACCCTGCCATCAGGCCATATGTATAACCTGTTCCATCCAGAAAAAGAGGCCATAGAGAAATATATTAATGGCTACCTCACCACTGGCATAATCCAAGCTTCCTCTTCCATCCTGGGTGCTGGCTTCTTCTTTGTGGCCAAGAAGGGCAAATCCCTCCATCCTTGTTTTGATTACCAAGACGTGAATGACACCACCGTGAAAAACAAGTACCCCTGCTTCTCCCTAACTCGGCCTTTGAGCTGCATACCACTTGGTGAGGATCAGAGAGGGATGAATGGAAGACTGTGTTTAACATCCCCCTGGGTCACTTTGAATATTTGGTCATGCCGATAGGCCTCACCAACGCTCCAGCAGTGTCCCCAAACCCTGTGCATTCCAAGGTCCTCCAGTGGTGTCACTGTTCCCGGTTCACCAGAATCCCTGGTTCCAGTCGCACCTTGGGCCTGCTGAAGTGACAATTTTTTTGGTTGACTATAGACACCAACACCCAGTCTGTAGTCTCAGCCTGTGTGGTATTCTCCCGTGGCAAGGCCTCGCACTGCCCACCTGCTGGCCTGCTCCATCTCTTGCCTGTTCCCAGCAGCCCCTGGTCCCATATTGCCTAGAATTTCATCACCGGACTTCCGCCTCACAAGGTAGCACCATTATTCTCACCATAATCAATGGTTTCTCCAAGGAAGTGCATTTTGTAGACCTCCCCAAGCTCTCCACTGCCCGTGAGACTGCAGATCTCCTGGTCAACTATGTGGCTTGCTGATTTAGCACTCGACTCTACCTTGTGCACCGACTTCTGGAGTTTAATCCACTAATCCGTGCATACTTTTCATTGGCTCTCCTTCCCTTAATATATAATAAAATATATAACCTTATTGTACAATACCAGTAAATTTCTACATTTTCAAATTATATTTTATATTACAATTCTGTCTTTCAAAATAGTGATTTTATAGTTTTTCTTTCTTCTTTCCTTTAGTTCTTGCTTGCTTTTAAGATTGATGTATTTCCGAATGGTGTATCTCCCAAACACTTTTCAGAATGAGGAGCTTTGTGCCAGTCAGTGATCTGATCCTGTACTGATCCTCAGCACTTCTCAGTGATTAATTTTCTTTCTCAGCTGGTGGGAGGAATGAGATTTCTGTGAGAAGTTAACAGAATTTAGGGAAGGGAATCATTGCATTCATTCACTCATCTTCAGTAAGAGCTTTACCCTGGTGAGAGTCTTGGTGGCTCCAGAGCCATTCCCAGTAACACTGTGTGAAAGGAGACAGAATTCACCCCAGATAAGATGCTAGTACACCATGAGTCTGGGTAATTTAATGTTGTCAATTTTACAGCCTACACACATTAAATTACTCACTTTCCTCAAGTCTTTCATGTTTGTGCTTGATCCTTATTAGGCAATAAATTTTTATCTTCCCTTTTTATTAGGTTTTAGTTTCACAAGCATGAAAGGTCTGTGGAGAGTTGCAGGTCTAACCTGATCAAATTAACTGTAACTTGTTTTGTGTTCAACTGATTTTCCCAAAATTCTCTGTGCTGCAGCTGTTTTCAGGTTCTGCAGATCACAGGTAATGCAAGCACACAGATACATACATTGTTAATATTTTGATTGAGTTAAAATGCTAGAAATTTCTTCACAGAGGCTGATTGTTCAGTTGAACAGAAGTTATTATAAACGGAGATGCCGTTTTTACATTTTGATCAATTACACCATAATTGTACACAAATTATTTTATTATTTTAAATGTAATTGAGCATTATTGTTTGCTGTGGAAAAAAGGAAGTTAAAATAAATCCAAAAAATTAAATTAAATTAAAATATGATAGAATGTAAAACAGATACTTATTCATTAACAGCAGTGATGATCAGTGGTGCTGAATTTTTACCTAATTCATTATTACAAGGGCTGAAGTATGGATAGAGTTTGTCAGTGAAAGACTGATCAGTGAAAGAGTAGATATGAGAGCTGGCCTCCACATCATAAAAGGAGACTAGACCCTCCTCATAATCCACAAATACCCCCACCTTCTCCACCTTCTCTCTCAGTGTGAGGGGGACATGGACATCGGTACAAGCCTTATACTGATTCTTATTCATCAGTACTACCATCCAGAAGCCATTCTGAGGATTCGCTTTAATCCACTTATTCCTGTTAATATTCTCGCTGATCACTCCTAATGTCCATGCAGTTTTCCCTCTGACCTGCACCTCATAATAAAATTTCCCTGAGGAGAAACTCTGTGTTCCCACAACACAGGCAAATTTAAACCTCTGTGGTGTATCAGGGAGTTTCTGACACTTGTCTCCTTTTGTTACTTGTTTCCCATCAGCAGACAGGATGAGATATGGATTTGCTGTATCAGGATCCAGAGTCACATCCACTGAGAGAAACACACAGACACTTTTCACACAACAAAACCAATTATTTATTCAGAGAAACAGTGTGTGTGTGTGTGTGTGTGTGTGTGTGTGTGTCCCTAACAGTTTTTCACATAATAGGTGCAGTTCACACACACACACACACACACACACACACACACACACACACAGAGAGAGAGAGATAAAAAGATCAAATTGTTCTTACCTGCAAACTTCTTCTTCTTTATATACTCTGTGAAGAATGAAACAATATTTTATATTAGTTTATGCAGTTATAAAGTTAGATTTAACAAATAAATTAAACAAAATAATTAATATTGAAATAATATGTATACACTTCAGACCAAAAATAAATTGATAATTAAAATGCCAAAAACAAGTTTAGTGTCATCTATAGATTTTTTTTCCTAAAATACAGAAATATAAAGAAAGATAAATATACTGTCAATCTAATAATCTGTTCTACTCTAATTTCTCTACTCACAGTTCTTCACAAATTTAGCTTAAAAAAAGTCCTAAAAGTTTTACAAACTCATATGTAATTACCGTCTTCCACTCTCTGTCTCTGCAGCTCTGAAAAGAGAAAGCTCATATTAGAGACTGGAATAAGACACTTGTAGGATATTGTTTAATACACTGTTATTATTATCCATTCAAAAGCTGTGTGTGCAGAATAAAACCATACAAGTTCACTTTATTTAACTTTAGATTTCTACTTCTCTACTATATAGTTTTATAGAGAGTAGACAGCATTACTTTCATGTCTAGACCTTGCACAGTTCTTTATTATCTTTTAATCTGGAAAATTTCTGTAAAAGTGTTGTTATTATCTGAATCCTGATTCAAACATTTTGTCACTTTCTGGGTAAAAACTACATCACTACAGCAGCCTGTAGAGTCTAATAGCCTCCCAGTTACCTTTATGATTACATTTAATCAGTGATATTGTCTGTTAGATTTCATCAAATTAAACAATTAGTATGATTTTAAAAGCATAAAAAGTTCATTCTCACCTGCATATCTCTTCTCCTTTTGAAGCTTTGAGGCTAAAAAAGATAATATTGTTTTTAATATTTTGTGTAAATTTTATATAAATAAAAGTATAAATAGATTAAGTAGTATAATGTAGTGATAAGGTAAATGGACAACAATAGACCACAATACGATTGCAGTAATGAAATGTAATTATTCTCTGATGTTATATATTTGTTAAATAAGTAAACACAAGTAATTTGTGTTTATATCTCTACTCTTCTCAGTGGCGAGTGAGATCATAGTCAGCAGTATCTGAACCTGAATTTCTAATGTTTGAAAAAAAAAAGTGTAAATGTGGTTATTGAAAATTTTCAGTGTGAATCATTCTGAATTAATCCAAAATTCAGGTCTGGAAAAATTTGGGTTAAGAAATTCAAATAATAATAATAATTCAAGCCTGTAAAAAAAACACAAGCAGTTGAAAACTGTGGTTTTAAAAAATCATGTAGTAAAAAAATTCAGATGAAAAAAATTGAAGCACTTGAGAATTAATTTTATGACGATGCAAGATGCCATTGGGAGGCTGAACGAGACGAGCAGCAGTTATCCTTTCCCTGAATCCTCTGGTGTTTACCATAAAACTCTGTATATACACACACACCTGGGTTTCTGCAGTGACCATGTGCTAAAGCATGGCTGGATTCACCGACAAAAAGTCCTCTAGAAATCAAGCAGCTTATGTCTTGAACTCTCTCTTCCAGGAAATCAAACTAAATACTATTGTTAATTGTTTAATTAGCTGTAATTCCAAGAGGTTTTTCATTGGCAAATCCAGCCATGCTTTAGCATATGACCATTGCGGAAACCTGTGTGTGCTTATATACAGAGTTTTATGGTAAACACCAGAGGTTTTATAGAATGGCTGCCTGCTGCTCATCTGGTTCAATTAAAAATGTTGAGCAGTGGTGTCAGAGGTACAGCCCCCAGGCTGGGACCGGCCTGATAAAGGTGCTAATCTAGTCCACCAAATGAGTTTTTGACCATCTGTGTTTTTTTTTAATGAAAATCATCTTGTGGACTGTAACTGAATCAAAATATTTGGGGGAAAAAATGATTAGCTCAGGTTTCTATCTGGCTTCACTAAAGCATGGCTGGACTGATGAAAAATAAGTCCACTAGATATCAAGCATTTGCATATAACTTATAATGAATTAACAACACTTTAATATTAATTTGATTTTGTGTGAAGAAAAAGTAGCACAAGCAACCTAAAACAAAGAAAACTCCACTGGGTTTCTCCTCTGCTATGGTACCATGCATCACCAAAATATGTAACTAATAAATGAAGCCTCCTTCAGAGCCTGGTTCATTAAATTTTTCTGAGTATCCCAGATGTTTTTCTGAGGATTTTTAATTCCTTGATATTTCAACTGCTTGAATTTCAAATTGCTTGAATATTTAAGATGATATTTTATTCCTTAAATTTCTTTACCTGTTTCTGATTTCACAGAATCTGGATGCATGACTTGAGGTGACAATAATTTGGTAGCATTTATTTGAGTAAACATGAGAAGGAGCTGTATTTTCTGCCCCCTGTCCTGATCTACACCTTCTTATTTCACCATGTTAAACTGTGTCTCTAAGTCATGAATACAGAAGAGTAAAATACTATTAAGTCAGTGTTAGTATCACACCAATGCTGGTTTCAGATATGATATGGGATTTCTGGACTGCAATACCCATCATCCCAATCAGCCTAGTACAATTCACATGACCATGCATGTGGTCTTGACTGCATCTACCTGTTTTGTGTTTCCCCTTGATTAGTGCTCTCAGAAAAGTTCTCAGCCCTGTTTAGTTGCTAAATATCTGTGGTAAATAACCTGTTTTGTGGTTGGTGCCATGTTTGCCTAGCTCTTGTTTTGCTTTATGTATAACACTTGATTTGTCTTTTGTTTAAATAAAAGCCTGTGTTTGCATTCGTCT
Organism: Pangasius macronema; assembly: GCA_037577455.1. Classification (NCBI taxonomy): domain Eukaryota; kingdom Metazoa; phylum Chordata; class Actinopteri; order Siluriformes; family Pangasiidae; genus Pangasius; species Pangasius macronema. Next base: position 5,873,634 of record CM074948.1, on the reverse strand, counting down.
TAGTCTTTGACAGTTAGTGTTAGCTTAGCAAAATCTACTACCATGTTTAATATTTAGTTCATGTTTAATTTAGCCTTACTACTGAAGAATATTACAAAATACAATCAAATAAATTAGTATAGATGTAGAATTGACCACCTACTATACGCACACTAACAATAAATAGATCGAGTAAAATATGTTTTCCTAGCAGATAACTATTCCAGGACTAAGCAGAGTTATGTTACTAGTGTTCATAGGTAATAGTGAACTACTCCAATCATTAGTTTAATATTACATACTGAATAATCACCCAGCACTCATTGGTAGTTACAGTAATATCAGTGACAGAAATGTTAATGTAGCATTATTCATTCAACCCTGCTTAGTTCCTGTTCAGTTACCTAATAATTATAAAACATTAGTGCACAGTGATATCTAAAGATATGGAATATCACTTCAAGTGGCTTTCTAGTTTTGTGTAATTTAATGTGCAAATTATGGCATACAATATTACTGAATTTTATCACACTCTCACACGCATCATCAGGAGGCAAAAGAGGTGCGTAAAAGAGGTACAGAGATCGATGAATTAGTGGCTGTGATGCTGTGGTTTCATGTGTGGCGGCGGCGCGTGCAGACGCAGCGGCTCCTCTCAGCCTCGAAATATGGTGTTTACATGTTTACCTTCGTGTAAGTCATTGTGTTTCAGTAAGTGTTCGTCGCGTTTGTCTGTCTCTAGGCACATTTACAGTTGGTCGTTCCTGTTAAATATAAACAGAACTTTTATTTGCAAGTTAAACTTCACACACGCTGAAGAGCTTCAGGGCTTGGGATTACTCCGCCGGCCTACTACATCACCGACCTCGACTTCTGCAATCCCTCCGCTGAGGAGACGCCGCAGGCAGCATGAGAGGAAGCAGAAGAGGGGAAAGCACGGAGGCATCTGAGCTAGGCTAGCGGCTAGCCCACACAAGCTGGCTATTCCAACAATCCTGCTCGCCAACATACGCTCTCTCGACAATAATTTGGACCACATACGGCTACTGAGAACTGCTCAACGAACTGTCAAAGATTGTCGTGTCCTTATATTTACGGAGACGTGGCTCAACGAAAATATTCCTGACTCTGCCATTCAGCTGGATCAGCTAACATGCTACCGAGCAGACCGAGCGGCCGAGAGCAGTAAGACCCGCGGTGGCGGGGTCTGTGTTTACATCAATGATGCTTGGTGTCGTGATACTGTTGTAGTCTGCAGACACTGCTCTCCCCTGGTGGAGTTTATAATTGTCAAATGCCGACCTTTCTACATTCCGAGGGAGTTCACAGTGATTCTGCTGGTCGTTGTTTACATTCCACCCAGCCCTACCAACAACGATAGGAACTAGGCACTCAGTACACTGTACCATGCCATCAGTGAGCAACAGACAACACATCCAGATGCATTTCTCATCCTGGCCGGAGATTTTAACCACGCAGACCCTAGATCAGTGTTACCAAAATTATATCAGCACATTGATTTTCCAACACAGGGGAACAATATTTTGGACGTGGTTTACACAACCCACAGAGGAGCATACAAAGCCTCCCCCCTTCCCCCCCTAGACCTTTCTGACCACACTACTGTTATGCTAATTCCAGCATACAGACCAAGGGTGAAAGTCACCAAACCAGCTCAAAGAGAGGTTCGTGTATGGCCAGAAGGTGCCTCCTCATCACTTCAAGACTGTTTTGCCACCACAGACTGGGACCTGTTTAAACAGGCAGCCACCTACAACCAGCACACTGACATTCAGGAATATACTGAGACATTCACTCAACCAAATGCATGGTGTAACTGTAACCAGGACCATCACCACCCGAGCAAATCAGAAGCCATGGCTGACAGGAGAGGTCCATAACCTGCTGAAGGCACGAAATGCTGCCTTTAGGGCCGGCGATGACGACGACCTGAGAGCAGCTAGGGCCAACCCTGTCCCGTGGCATCAAAAAGGGCAAAAGACAATACGCCAGGAGGATAACCTACAACTTTAAAGACAGTAGGGACACAAGGAGCCTGTGGCAGGGAATCCAAACCATCACTGACTACAAACCCCCACCACAGACCTGCGATAATGACATCTTTCTTCTAAATGAGCTCAATAATTTCTTTGCACGTTTTGAAGCACACAACACCATGCCTGCACAAAAGACTCCACCTTTTCTTGACGACCAGGTTCTATGTATTTCTCCAGCCAGCGTGAAGAGATGCTTCTCTAAGCTCAACGCCCGGAAAGCAGCTGGTCCAGACAACATACCGGGTCGCATGCTGAAGGACTGTGCAGAAGAGCTCAAAGATGTCTTCACAGACATCTTCAACATCTCCCTGAGCCAGGCTGTTGTCCCCACATGCTTCAAAAGTACCAGTCCCTAAGAAACCATCCCCATCCAGCTTTAATGACTACCATCCTGTTGCTCTGACCCCCATTGTCATGAAGTGCTTTGAGCGGATAGTCATGCAACACATTAAAGCCATCATCCCCCCTCTCTTGACCCCTTCCAGTTCGCATATCAGGCCAACCGGTCCACCGATGATGCAATCTCCACTGCTCTCCACTCAGCTCTCTCTCACTTCGAAACAAAAGACGCTTATGTGAGAATGCTGTTTCTAGATTTCAGTTTGGCATTTAACACCATCATCCCCCAGCAGTTAATACAGAAACTGGACCGGCTTGGCATCAACACTTCCCTGTGCAATTGGCTGCTGGACTTTCTCACCGGAAGACCACAGGCAGTTCGGGTTGGCAACAACACATCCAGAACTATTACACTGAACACAGGGGCACCACAAGGATGTGTTCTCAGCCCCTAGCTCTTCACCCTGCTAACCCACGATTGCACACCAATGTACAGCACCAACCAGCAACAATGATGAGACAAACTACAGAAATGAGGTGGCCATATGGTGCACCAACAATAATCTCTCTCTAAACAAGAAGAGAAAGTAGATCGTCGACTTTGTCGACTTTCGGAGAGCACACACCCAGCACCCTCCTCTGATCATCAACAGTGCTGCTGTGGAGAGGGTGAGCAGCACCAAGTTTCTGGGTGTGCACATAACAGAGGACCTCTCCTGGACCACTAACACTGCATCTCTGGCAAAATAAAGTGCAACAACGCCTCTATTTGCTCCGCAAACTGAGAAGAGCCAGAGTCCCGACACCCATAATGTACTCATTCAACCGTAGCACCATTGAAAGTATCCTGACCAGCTGCATCACTGTGTGGTTTGGGAACAGCATTGCTCAAAACCAGAAGACACTGCAACGCATAATGAATGCAGCAGGAAAAATCATCAGTACCAAATTACCTTCCCTCACAGACATTTACAACACTCAATTAACCCGGAAAGCTCTCAGCATAGTGGGGGACTTCACCCACCCCTTGCAAGGCCTCTTCAGTCTTCTGCCATCGGGGAGGAGATTTCGTAGCCTCCAGGCCCCATCTACAAGACTGAAGAACAGCTTCAGCCACTAGGCTGTCAGAAAGCTGAACTCTCTCCCCTCTCTGTCCTCTGCCTTAAGAGTCACTGAACTGTAACTGCACACATGCACCCCAAATCCCACAAATGCACAAGCCACTTTTACTAATGCTGCTCACTCTGTTGCACTACAATGTAACCAGGTCCCCTCCCACAACTGCTGCTCTCTCTTGTATTACACTAAAATGTAAACATCTACACACTCACATGTGCCATGTAGGTTTATAGTGTACATATTGTATTTTATTTTATTTTATTATATTTTTTTAATTACTTGTTTTGTTATGTTGGTTTCTCACACCATGGGTCTGAGGGAAACAAAATTTCAATCCTCTGTGTGTCCTGTACATATAGCAGAATTGACAATAAAGTTGACTTTGACTTTGAATCGTCACACCTCGAACACCTCCAACAGCCCTCATCTGAGCTCCAGAACAGGAACAGAACATTTTGAGCAGCACTGTCCCCTACTGGCCATCACACAGTACTGTATAACGCTATATTGTGTAAATTATTGTTCTTTGTTAGTGTTTCAGCTCGGAGTATATTCTATATATAAATATATAAATGAGCAGTAAAAGTACACCTTAAAGCCTGTGTCAAACACAAGGCCCGTGAGCCAAATCCGGCCTGCAGCCTCGTTTCATTTGGCTTGCATGAACTTGGCAAAAATAATACATACAATAATACATTTTCAGACTGTACAGAATTCACAGCAGATCCGTACCGTAGCTACCACTAATGCTTAACTAAAATCAACGAGTGGCAGTCATTTTTCACTGTGTATCAGGTGGGAAGTTACCATGAACCGACATATACAGTTAGGTCCGGAAGTATTTGGACATTGAGTTTTTGTGATTTTAGGAATTACAGCCATTTTAAGCAGAGTACTTCCATTATCAGCGACTCCAAGATATTTGGACAATTGACTGACGAAGTTAATTGACCAGGTGCGGTCCATTCCCTCATTACTTCAAGACAAATGAAGCAGATAAAAGGTCTGGAGTTGAT
>CM074948.1:5837347-5848646 GCA_037577455.1 Pangasius macronema | reverse complement strand
AAGGGGAGGGACTTTGAAGGTGCATTGACACCAAGCTAAATGAGGCATCAATAACACCCTGCGGGATGTGTGTGTGTATGTGTGTTCATTGTAAATGTTTTCTACAAATTTCAAACGCTCTCTCCATCTGTTAAGGTTGCTGGTCTTAGAATGCAGAATGCGACGTGGTCACGTTATCAGCGGTCAGTTTAGCGCCATTGCAACTCTTTCCAGACTTGAAATGGCCAGTCTTCTGTATTAACTTGGACTTATTGCCATTTGTACTTGAACTTATCTCTGCATTTAACCCAGCCAAGTGCACACACACACACAGTAGTGCACACACACACACCTGTGAACACACACCCGGAGCAGTGGGCAGCCATTTTAGCTGCGGCGCCCGGGGAGCAGTNNNNTCGAACCCACCACCTTCAGGTTCACCTTCGGGTTACAAGTCCGACTCTCAGACCATTAGGCCACGACTGCCCCATTGATTTGAATTGATGACATAAGCAGAACATAGTTGCAGAGCTATCATTAGAGAACCTTTATCATAGAATCTGGCATAAAAAAAAACATTATCGCAGAGTCTGTTTTCGAATCCGGCTACGATTTTATGGCTGAAATCGTACAATTACATGCGTCAAGTGTCAGTATGAACATGTCCACCTAAAAAACGAATATCAGATGAATATAATAATAATGAGCTACATATCAAAAAAAACAGTCGTCACGTAGACACAGAGACAAACGCACACACACACACACACACACATTTGTCATACTATCATTCTAAGGAACTTACACTGACATAAATGTTAATGCAGCTAATTAATACAATGCTACACTTAAATCTAACCCTCACCTTAACATCAGAAACCAAACAGAAGCCTTTGGTGTCTTTTAGTTTTTTAAATAAATGTAGCAGGTTTTTTTTTTTATATAACAAAGCAGTTTTGCCTCGTGGGGGAACAGGCAAATGTCCCCACAAGGACAACACTGTCTGAAATTCCTATCCATGTGGGGACATTTGGACTTTACCAAGATATAACAATATGCTCACACACACACACACACACTCTCTCTCTCTCTATCTCTCACACACACAAACACACACACACACACACGGGTCAGTGGGCGACCCCAGAGAAGTGAATGCTGGGATGCTTAATTAGACCCTGTAGTTGATCCTAATTGGCCGCTACAGCTTGACACAGCAGTTCTCCAGACTCACAGGAGACAGAGTCGTGCCAGAGCAGATGGAAGAACACGAACTGGGACTAACAGCATAATATTTTACCAACCTGATATCTCTCTCTCTCTCACACACACACACACACACACACACACAAACCCTAAAAAACTGCTGGATTTCGCCTCAACAATTGTATTAGAAAGGCTCAATACCTCACAATTTAACTCAAATGTCCTCACCATCGGTCCCTACATCAGACCTTTTGCTACCATGTGAGGACCAAAATCCCCTCAAAGATTTGTTAAAAAAAAAAAAAAAACTTTCCAATAACAGCATGTTCCTTCTATGGCAACACTAGTTTGTTTAATTTATTAAAGAAAAACATTTTTATCCATTTATAGTTGTATTTAATGTTGAGAAACATCCACAAAACAAGTTCATTCCTCTTATGGCTTACGTTATAGTAGCTATAAACAGTCATCGCCTCAAGAGGCTATGTTTGTCATGTGACTGAAAAAACAGTAAAAAGTATAAACTCTGATACTGGAGACTCCTTCCATAAATGATAAATCCACACAGAAATTTCAGCCATTACACACGTTTTATAATGTTTATGTCCAGTGTGCTCCATACAACTCAGTGTGTGTGTGTGTGTATGTGTGTGTGTGTGTGTGTGTGTGTGTGGTTATTTTTACATACCTAACACAAGTCTCCTTATGAGACCGTATATGCCCTGGTGTGCTGATTAGGATGAGTGTGATTAATTAGTGCCATACCAAGGCGAGTTATTTGCTAATTAAGGAAAATATTTGCTGAGAGATACCTGCGGGAAACGTGGCGCGTCAGAATGGCAGACATTTTGAATTTCATTACCTGAGACAAGAATAGAACGCTGAGGGTACAAGCTAGATAGAGTGCATGAAGCTAACATCATGTGATATTAATACTATTATCATTTAGACAATTCATTTTCTATAATGGCTCTGACAGTAGCACAGCTGCGACTCACTCGTTTCTTTTAACGCACTCGTTCGAATATGTAAATCGTTTCCATAGTAACAGCTCATTCACAGGGACTTGTATTAAAAACGTGTAATCACGAAATGCGAGCAGGCGACGTCAGTGCGTTGTAACAGTCACGTGAGTTTTCGTTTTGCGGTTTATCAGTAACGTGACAAGCTACGTTTTTTGTTGTTGTTGTTGTTTTTGTTGTTGTTTGTCTTGTTCTTTTGTCTTTAAAACAAATAATAAATAAAGGGAACAATTGCTTAGAACTGATATAAGGTAAGTTGTTAGCTAAGGAAGGAATTAACTTGTTTCCTGGACGTGACACACCTTTAAACGTAGCAATAAATAGATAAAAACTACGATGTGTCATTCATTAATTAATAAAAAGTTCTAATTATTGGCAAAATGGTGTGGTATAAGAGAAATAAAACACTTCAGTAACATTGATCATTGATTATTTTCCTATAACAGCATGTCACAGAGTGCTTTATTCCTTATTTAATATAACACATTAAATGTCAGGGGTGTGTGTGTGTGTGTGTGTGTGTGTGTGTGTGTGTGTGTGTGTGTGTGTGTTTAACAGATCATCCAGGACAGGATATACACCTACACCCCGAGAAGCATGCTGATGTGGAACTCTCTCCCTGGTGGACTCTACACACTTCCTCAGTTCTCCTCATATCCCACCCTTTTCCCCTTTTACTATGGACTCCTGGGTGAGTGTGTGTGTGTGTGTGCGCGTGTGTGTGCGCGTGTGTGTGTGTGTGTGTGAGTGTGAGAGAGAGAGAGTGTGTGTGCTTTCGGGTGTGTTTTCATCTCTCTGGATGTTGACACGAATTGCTGTGTGTTTGTGTCATTGATTTTCATCAGGGTGCGTGTCAGGTAACTGCCTCTGTGTGCAAGTGTGTGCGCGAGTGTGAGTGTGTGAGAGTGTGTGAGTGAGAAAGAAAAGAAGAAGAAGAAGTAGAAGAAGAGAGAAAAATGCCATAGACCTGTCTCTCCTGAGCATCTTCAGCTCCGTGCTGTAAAAGTCTGTCACAGCAAAAATGAAACCATACCTCAGACGGATACCAAGCTGTCTTAGTGTGTGTGTGTGTACGTGTGTGTGTGTGTGTGTGTGTATGTATAAGTGTGTGTGTCATTATATACCTGAATGTGTGTAAAATGAAGGCATATCTTTACCTCCATAACCACATCATGCAATATAGTGTTTTACATGTAACTCGTTTGCAAGTCACGTGCCGACTTTTACACTTTTTAGTGTGTGTGTGTGTGTGTGTGTGTGTGTGTGTGTGTGTGTGTGTGTGTGTGTGTCAGTGTTCAAGCTGTCGCTGTACTCCATCTCCGAGCTGTAAATCTGTAGCGCCGCTCTGATATATGACCTGTTTCTCCAGTGGCAGCGACACTGTTAGTCTCACTTTCCATAATTCTGATGACGCTGCAGGAACGGCTCTGTGCGCTGATATACGCCGATGCTCCGCCCTCATAAATCTGTCAGAATTTACACCGTAGCACACATTTCTCACACAACACACACTCTCGAATATACGACACATCAAGTGGATGTTTCATTAGAAAAAATCTAGACATAAACATCATAACTCAGAGAAGTAGCCTTTAAATGTTTGTCTTGAGGCTAATTTTGCTAATATTTAGCGTCGTTTATTTGGTGTTGTTTCACTCTAAATCCTCGCACTTGCCTCAAACTGTGTGTAGATGTTTAGTCATTTTCAGCAAACCTGTGTAAACATTTTCAAAATGTAGAGCTGTAGAGCTAAAAACACCCTAGTCGTAGCAATAATAGTATGTTGACACCAATTACCAAGAACTACTCCATAAAAGGCAAAGCTCAGAAATGACAAAATGGCGACTAAATGGCGAAAGAGCGCTTCCTAAGTGCAATGTGTAACCGTTCCCCTCTCTTTCAAAGTAAGGGCCGTGACAAAATTATTTTGAAGGAGGGGACCACCAACCACTCTTAATATAGGTACCTTCAATAATAATCACACAGATGGGGAAATTAGACAATGGCATGAACAATAAGGGCAAAAAAACAAACACACAAACAAACAAAAGAAATCAGCAGGCCCTAAAACTTGTATAAACAGACCCATTTGGAGCAGAAGGTGTGAACTGTGGATGAAAACATAGACCAATGTGAGAACCGAATGTCTTTTGATGGAGGGTTATGGTACTTAGCGTTGATTGATGATGATGATGATGATGATGGTGGTGGTGATGATGAAGATACACAGGTTGTCCAGACGAACCACCATCCACCACGTGCTTCCAGGCAAGCGTCCCTGACTTGAGTGTATAATCCCAATGAGTCCCCAATAAGGTGTGAAGTAGCAATCTTAGCTTTCCGGATTCACACCATGAGCATACCAGTAGCAAAAACTACCAGTATAAAAGAGTCCTTCTAGAATACAGACTGAGGGTTAGCATGTTAACAAACACATTCACCCTGAAACAAAAATTACAAATCATATATAAAGTCAACTGAAAAAAACCCAAGACCAAACCAAACAGATAAACACTTACATTTCTCAATCTGGACTCTCCAGCATTGTCGGTAGCATAAAAGGAAGGCTATGCTTCCTCCTGACCAAACAATTCTCTCCCTCTACTAGTACACCTGAATTTAAGTTAGAGGAGAAAAGCAGCTTAGTGCCCCTAGAGGGCTGTAGTAGACCTGCAGCCTACTGTAGACCTATAGTAACAGCACTATGGGCCGTTACAAATGTGTGCTAAATTGTCCAGTAATGCAGCTCAGCCATTGCAGCGTGTCATCTACCGTAGACGCACACTAACCTATCTGCCTGTTATAGGGGCGCCATTACTTTTGTTCTTAACCAAATATCTATTCGTATTCGTTTTAATTTATGGATTCGCTTTGGACCACTTTCTTTCAAGTCATTAGCAGTGACCGGGTTTCATAAAATGTACTTTAAATTTGTGTGTTTTTGAAATAAACTTGATTTAAATTTAAATTTCATAATCTGTAAATAAAATCGCAGTAACTCACAATTATACACACATTTAAGCGCAACCAGTCGAGGTCCGTATTACGTAAATTCATAGGATACGAACATTTCTGCGAAGTGGATTTTCATGATTATCACGTGTAACGTACGCTCTTCCAAACACCGTACGAATAAATTCGTTCGTATCCAGTGTGATAAATAATGCTCAGTGTTTACACAAACAACTTGCTATGTGGTTTGTTTAACTGTTAGCTACATTAACGTTGTGACTAGCTAACATCTGGTGCTGAACATTTTTTCGCTGATTGATTACATTTGAAAAAAATTTTAGAAAATCGGCTAAACCTGCCCATCATGCTAAGCATAGCTAATCATAACTTACAAGTGAGCTATTACACGTTTGTGTAATGTGTTATATATCCTACTCTGAAGACGTGTTTAACGCTAATAACCAAATCTTTCTTTACTTTTGATATTTTAATTATTTCTTAATAACTTCAACTCGTTATCTTTAGTGTTTCCGGGGAAGCTGAATGTCATGTAGCTGTATAACTCATTTAAAATAATACTACTGAGAGAACATTTATATTGTTTGCGCTGCTGGGGACAAAAATTGAGTTTTTTCTGTCAGCATGATTTTGATAAAATTGCTCACGTGGGAGGCAGAGACGGGGAAGCGGTACACAGCTGGAGTGTGTAGCTTTAGTGGCTTTAATGGGACTTGTGTGTCCCCATGACGATATGAATACACAACAATCATGGAATTGTTGGGACAAAGTAAAAAAAAAAAATAAAATAGTGTATTGAGGTTGGGGCCTATATTTGTAATAATGTGTGTGTGTGTGTGTGTGTGTGTGAGTGACTATTTGTGTGTGTTGTATGAATGTGTGTCTCAGCATGACTGTGTGTCTGGAATTATATGTGCCACTGTATGAGTGTAGTGTGTATGTGTGTGTGTGTGTTTGTGTGTGTGTGTATACCCAGTGTGAGCTCTCAGTGTTTGAGGTCAAATTCCTGGGTACGCTGTGTGTGTGTGTGTGTGTGTGTGTGTGTCTGCAATTCCATTCAAATGAGTCTAATATTCTGTTTAATATTTTAATATTGTGTATTATTATTATTTATTGTATGTTTAATGTTTTGTTCATGTACTATATTGGCTGGTTTTTGTACATACCCATTAATTCAATTTGCCAGTAGGCTTAATTGCAGGCAATTACATCCCGTGTGTGTGTGTGTGTGTGTGTGTGTGTGTGTGTGTGTGTGTGTTCAGGTAAGACTCCGCAGCAGGAGTTCACAGCTGTTATTCAGGCAGTAGCTCCTCTTCAGTCTCCTCAGCAGCCCATCCTCAAACTCATCATCGCTGTTGCCAAGTCCAAATTCTGTGCTCAGGTGAGTGTGTGTGTGTGTGTGTGTGTGTGTGTGTGTGTGTGTGTGTGTGTGAGATCCTGTAAATTTGATCCTTAGAATTGTATTGTATTTATTGTATATAATAATGTTTATAATTACCTTGATTTGGTTGATTTGCTCCATTACAGATCATCGTGTTGTGGAACTGTGACAAACCTTCACCTCCCAGAAGCAAATGGCCGTCCATCAGCGTCCCTCTGACCATCATTGAGGAGGAGAGAAAGGTACACGAAAACAAGATGATAATTTTCACACTGTGTGTTTGTGATAGAGAGGCTAATTGAATTAAGCGAGAGAGGGAGTGTGTCCGTGTCTGAGCTCGCCGAAATCTACTTAAGCGTACATGCACAGGAGAGATGCTTTCTCTCCAATAAGAACCCAATAGTCTGGCAGAAGGCGAGTTGAGGACACTAATCCGATCCCTAGCTTGTGCTGGATTGAAACGGGGCTGGTAGATTTATTGATCTGCTGCTGTGGTCAGCCTCGGAGGAACACCGGGTTCTCTGTTCTTCAGACTTTCACTGTATGTCATTGTGTTTGTAGATTTTTAATAAACTGACCTTTACCTGCAACTTTATATTACATCCTCTCAGGGGATGTGCCAAGTCTTGTGCGTGTATGTGTGTGTGTGTGTGTGTATATATATATGGGGGGGTTTATAATGTTCTGGGGTTTCTATTCTGTTCCTGCTCTTTGTTTTTGCTTACATCACATCTTCTGATGGTGGTGCAGACACGAAATGTCTATTACGGCTAAACCAGGAAGGCTAAATAAACCAGAATGAAAAGACAAATCTACTGAAAACTAGGAAGTGGGAAAATGCGAGTGGGAACCACTGGGGAATTTCAGCAAATAAATAAAAAAAAAATACCTGGCAACCATGCAGGACAAACAAGAGCATATAAATAGACAAACAAGCAGCAGATAAGCTTAATTAGCAACCATGGCAACAGTTACAGGAAATAATATTCATAACCATATAAGGAAAGTGAGGTGCAAAATGGGAAAGATGGTGAACAGTGTACTGGGGCAAATGACATCCAACAGTCAGGTTGGCACTTTGGACTTTTCACTATTTTATGTGAACCAAATGATCCCAAGGAAATGATGACTATATAAGGAAAAAGAAGGGACAATAGGGACAAAATCCGAGAGGACATGGCAGCCTGCAATCCTGTCCTCATTTTGGACTTTGTGGAACCAAATGTTTGTAGGAAACAATGACCATATAAGGAAAGTGATGGGCAAGATGGGACACAAGGTGTACAGAGTATTGGGCAATTGGTCATCAGAGACAAAATCAAAGCAGATATTAGGCACTACGATCCTGTCCCCACTTTGAACTTTTCACTAGTTTGGGGGAACCAAATCTCCTCAGGAAACAATGACCTTATAAGGAAAGTGAGCAGCGAAACTGGACATGTGATATAGAGTCTTGGTGAGTGGGTCATCAGAAACGTTTAGTTTCGTCTATACTACACTAGGGTAGGGGTGTGAACTCAAGAAAGTGATGACGACCAAGTGATGAAACACTCTACCAAATGTCCCCAGAAATCATTGACCATATAAGGACAATATTAGAACAAATCAGGACAGAAAGTGTACAAAGAACAGGAAGTGATCACCCTAGAAAAAGCAAACAATGGCTATATAAGGAACATGAGGGACAAAATTGGGCAGATATGAGACCCTTCGATTCAGTTCCCATTCTGGACTGTTCACTACTTTGTAGGAATTAAATGTCCTCCAGGAAACAATAACCATATTTAAAGAAGGAACAGGAAACAATGACCATATAAGGAACATGAGGGAAAAAATGGGGCTGATGATGTACAGAGTAATGAGGAATGGGTCAAAAGAGATTTGACAGGGTAGACATGATGCACTTCAAAGGACAGGGCGAGACCAGAAACACCCTTGGTTTACATGGGTCCTTTGTTACTGGTATATTCCTTTTGCTCTCCGTTTTCAGGACATGTGATGTACAAAATAATGAGGAATAGAGTCTAAGGGTGGAGGAAACAGATGTGAAGATGGTCGGACACTTAAACGTTCAGAAATAGCGAGATTTTGATGGACTGTTCATATTTGAAATCTTGACAGATCGATTTTGTGTCTTTTTACTTTTAAAATTTGTTTTTTCGGTAAGATTTCCGTCGGTGTCTATAAACCTGTCGTGGACGTCAGGACGTCACACCACAACCAGAGTATCTTTTTTTCAGAAGTGGGAAAAGCTCTGCTAGACTATAGGAAAACAAAAAGGTTTTAATTTACCTACATGTCAGTATCCTAGACTTTCTAAAGAAAGAGGGCAAAGGGCAGAATGCCTGTCTTCAATGTCAGCGCTAAATTAAGCCATGTCTTAATTAAGGTGCGTGTATTTAAAAAGTAGCACATCCAAAAGGTCAAACACTGATTAGCTGATGTTCCCCGGGGTCCTCAAATGTTTTATTTCTTGCTTTTGGACTTTTGGACAGGCTCATTATGATCCTGACCTTTCATTGAGGTTTCATTTAGGCATCTGGGCAGAAATAGGAATTTGTCGAGGGTTGTCAAGCACTGATTCTTCCACAGTTAAAATTAGGAAAAGTCGCTTTCTTTCTCTTTGGCTGTAACGTGAGTGGAACTAACTTGTTTTATGGATGTTCCACAATCTCTAGAAAACAAAAAACATCCAATGAACAGAAGTTCTGTGGACAGAAACACCTTGTTGATGAGTAGAATGGCCAGGTAGGCTACGCTACCTCAAGTAACCACTGTTTACACTGGTGGTGAGCAGAAAAGCATCTCAGAAGGCACAATATGTCAAACCTTGAGGTGGATGGCCTACAAAAACAGAAGATCACATGGGGTTCCACTAGACCAAGAACAGGAATCTGAAGCATAATAACAGGAAACAGGACAGTTAATGATTGGAAAAAACATCGCTGGTCTTTTTCCAATCTGTTCGAGTTTGATAATCTAATAAAAACTCCCTTCAGGTCCACATACAGTAGATTTATTAACATTAAACAAATCTGCTTTCCTTTTAAATGAAGCTGTTTAAATGACTCGGCCTCTCTAATTAAGCATCAATACTGTAATTAGGGAAGTGTTTGCCTGAAGCCCTTATTGACTGAAATGAGCATAGGACCATCATATCAGCCTGCTGGATCAATGGCTCGGTTTCTCCTCAAGCTCCTCGGATTCCTGCACACTAACACAACAGCAATACTGCACGTTTAAAACACTTCAATAGCACATTAAAGGGGCATTAAGCTAAATGTTAAAGAATTCATCTTCAGTAAGATCTTTATCCTGATCAGGGTCATGGTGGATTCGGGGAATGTTCCAGGATGGATTTTGGGATGTCGAATGAAACAGGAGAACCCGGAGAACCGTATACCCGGAGAACATGCGAGACTTCCACACAGACAGAAACCCAGAGCTCTACATAAAGGCTCAAATGCGCTTCACACTCTGAAATGGTTCACAATTTGCCACGTTCCACAGTGTGATTTTTCACATGACTGAGACAAAGGCTGGAAACAGATGCCTCGATAATGAAGACAATGACTAAACAAGGTGGAGATGGATTTGTTTTTAGCGCCACCGGAGAAGTGAAAGAGTGATAACTGGAGGATTTTTTAGATTTCTGTTGAAATATAAACGCCTTGTCACTCACGTCTTTACCCGCTCTTTGTTTCCTCAGACAATGAGCAGACGTTTTTTCCCTCATGATATCATCAGGACTGATGCCGTGCTCAGCCTGGATGAGGACTCGGTTCTGTCCACGAATGAGGTAAAGCTCTGTTATAGCACCTTAAGAAGAGGTGTCAATGCTGATTAAAGTATATACAACAGGCTATAATGGACATAATACACATCATTACAGACATAATAAACATCATTACAGACATAATAAACATTAATTCAAAAGTCAACAAACCTACTGTTTTTGCAAGATCAAGGGGGAAAGACTACAATACTTAAAAAGTGACGGTGTGTTGCCAGGTGTGTGGTTTTCCTGCTAAATCACTTTAAGCAGTGTCGTTTCTATAGTAACAAATTCCACAGGTACTCGTATAATGGATGATGTGGTGAACGAGATGTTTATTGTATGGAAGGAGTCTCCAGTGTCAGCGCTTTTTAACAGTCAATACAGTCAAGTTTTCCGACACGGAAAGGTCTTAAGGACGGAGGAGTTTATGATTTGGAGTTTATTAATAACGTGACATGGTACTATAATTTCTACTTTCTAAAGACTATACTTTCAGGGATCATTTCTATAGTGTCTAACTAGGAAATGTGATTTGAAAGCGTTACGTGGGGGCAGTCNNNTGCTCCCCGGGCGCCGCAGCTAAAATGGCTGCCCACTGCTCTGGGTGTGTGTTCACTACTGTGTGTGTGTGTTCACTTGGATGGGTTAAATGCAGAGCACAAATTCCAAGTATGGGTCACCACAGTTGGCCACAAAGTCACTTCACTTCACTTCACTTCACTTCACTACTAACAAAATAGAAAAAGAAATGGAAACGGAAATGGAGTTCGACGTTGTTTCCATCGTAGCTATAAACAGATAAAAAGTATTATGTGTCATTTGTTAATAAATTGTAACAAAGTTGTAGTTGGTAAAATGCTGTTGTGTGTGAGGAATAAAAAATATGATAACCTGCTGTTATTGGAAAATAATAAACTTAGAGGTATCTAAGAAATATCTAAGAAATATGTATCACTTTTTATT
>CM074948.1:5810535-5837247 GCA_037577455.1 Pangasius macronema | reverse complement strand
AGCACATTTTATGACCAATTCATGCAAAACTCCACGTAATCCCAAAGGGTTCACATACTTTTTCTTGCAACTGTATAGCCAAGTCTACAAACACATACACCAAGTTGAAATCATTTATTTAAAAACAAAAAAAGCTTCACACAATAACAAAATTTCAGACATCATAACTGAAATAAAAAGAAATACTGCCTCTAACTAAGATCTCAAAGATGGAGGCATCATGGTTAATATCTTCTCCTCATCAACATAATCTTCAAAGTCTGCAATGAAGCACCAAGTATTTGCTGAATAACATCTTGAAGAAAAAGCCTTATCTGGACACGCATGAAGGACATTCTAACCCTTCTAACTAGCAATTTGAGCTACAGGTGAGCATCTAGGGTTAGAGTAGGGAGATATAAAGATATGAAGCCATGAAAGGCTACTTCCATTAACATACACTCACCGGCCACTTTATCAGGACCTCCTTTGCTCTCAGAACAGCCTCAAGTTGTTGGAAAGATTCTAGTCCGGGTTGATATGGCTGCATCACATATTGCTCCAGATTTGTCACCTGCAAATTCATGCTGCAAATCACCCATTCTACCACATACCTCACTGGATGTTTCTTTTGTACCATTCTGTGTAAACTCTACAGAATGTTGTGTTTGAAATTCCCAGGAGATCAGCAGTTTCTGAAATATTCAAACCAGCCCATCTTGTACCAACAACCATGCCACATTCAGTCACAGAGATCACACTTTTTCCCCATTCTGATGTTTGATGTGACCATTACCTGAAGCTTGTGACCTGTATCTGCATGATATTATGAACTGTGCTGCTTCCACATGATCGGCTGATTAGATAAGTGCATGAACGTGCTAACAACGTGGCTGGTGAGTGTAGGAATGCACTGGACAAAGTAGACTGCCTGTGTAGCAATGTGACATGTCTACTATGCTCATTCATTCAAAATGCTTTACCTTTGTTTGAATTACATGGGCGAATTTGCATGTGTGTGTGAGAAGGTGCACTCCGTCACATACTACTACACTGTAATCACTACACGCTACGTCAATTATGCATGAATGTGACTTCAATATGAAAATAGTGATGGTCTGATTGGAATGATGTCTTTTGACACACTGAACTGTAAATCAGGTTTGAGCTTTAGTTTTCACCTAAAATTACATATTACACACATGGAGTTTTTCCAGCTCAAACAAGTAAATATGCATTAAAAACATAAAGACTGTAGAGAAGTATGATGTTGTAAAGCAGTTTTTTAATGCTGTGTAGTAGACTCATGCAAGAAAAGTTTGCATGTGTCTTAGTTTAGGTGACCACATTTGTATTGAAATGAATTTGTGATTAAAAATAAGCAAACGCTTTAATGTTCTTTTAACTTTTTTTTTTTTTTTTTTTTTTTTTTTTTTTTTAAAAACGCAGCATGTGATACTTATTTTGACACCATTTCCCCGCCACACCCCGTTAGCTGTGAAGTCTGTTTCTAGTAAACACAAGCCTTCCGGATGTGCCGTCTCTAGGACGTGTGACTGGGGAAAGGAAGTGGGGGAGGGAAACAGGAACTATTCATACTGACTACATCACAGTACACACACATCACACTGCAAAAACTGTGCGCTCCCAACTTCTGATTAGTGTTCAGCTACTTGAGCTTTACTCTTTGTTAACATGGGCATAAAATCAGGTATACAGCTATGTAGTCTCCATTAACAAACAATAAAATTAAATGGGTTGTACTGAAGAGCTCAGTGACTTTCAGTGTGAAATCATCATAGCATGACAGGTCATACACTTCCTCCCCTGCTAGAGCCTCAGCCAACTATCACAGAACTGAAAACTTCACTTGAGCTGAACAGCATTTTACACACAAACTATGAAGAGACAGTTCTTCTGACTATCACAACTTGTTTTTGGTGAATTTTTACAGCTATAGCTGTTCTTAAAATTCCGGATCAACAGGCACTTTTAAAAAGGCCCGTTAAAAAAAAAACAACACTAAATACTAAATTGCAAACCAAGTTGAGATCATTTATTAA
Source organism: Pangasius macronema (assembly GCA_037577455.1). Classification (NCBI taxonomy): domain Eukaryota; kingdom Metazoa; phylum Chordata; class Actinopteri; order Siluriformes; family Pangasiidae; genus Pangasius; species Pangasius macronema. Next base: position 5,835,205 of record CM074948.1, on the reverse strand, counting down.
AAAGCCTGTAACATTTTAGTACTAAAATTATCAAAATAATAATACAAAAAAAAAGCTTCACAACAATAACAAATCTACAAATCTCTTTACAACACGCTGTATTTTTCAGGTTTTTCTTTTTTTGGAAGAAAAAAAAAAGTTAAAGGCTTAGCTTCACTTTAAAAGAACAAGCTGAGGAGTACAAATGTTACAAAACTTCATTACCTATGTGCATGCATTAGGCCTAAAGAAGAACTCTGAGGTTCATTTAAAAAACAACCTACACGAAATAAAACTCTCAGTCTTCCACAGCATTGAAGATTTCTTTATAAAAAAAAATGAATGAGAAAAATTAGATTTTATGTACAAAAGGGGGAAAAGGTTTAGAGCTGCCAAAAAACAAAAAGTGTAACGTGTGCTGAAGGCTGTGGGCCTCGCTATGTGAGACTTGTAAAATATTTTGTCTGAATAAGGCAAACGATAGGTGAACTTTGTGGTCCACCAGAAGATGCACTCTCTCACATACTCCTACACATTCGTCACTACACACTACATCAATTACGCATGAATATGAAAGTAGTTGTGGACTGGAATGGCATGTTTGACTCACACTGAACTGTAAGCCAGGTTTATGTTGTAGTTTTGCATCATCTTTCCACTGTGTGTAAAAGTCACAGACGATCAGAACATTGCTACACACCTACAATTACACAAAACACTTTCCTTCCTTATTCTGAAGGAATCGTTACCTTACTGGTGCATGAACCACATTTGTTCCCCAAGATGTAAACAAATGAACATTTAAAAAGGCCCCTTGATCGTTTTTAGAATAAAAAAACAAAAACAAAACATATACAACAAAAACATTAACGATCGTTATGGAAGAAAGCTACCGCAGTCCTGTTAGCACGATCTCGCTTGCATAATGCTAACAGAGTAGCAGCGTTAGCATTTTGGAGGTGAACTACTGAACATTCACGAGAGGAAAGGCGCTTTTCATGAGCCCTTGTGATCTGGGGTCCTATTTACACACATTGATGAAATATGGAGTGTTTCCAGCTTAAACAAGTAAACATGTAGTAAACACATTGCGTGTAAAGATGTGTAGAGAAGTATGAAGTTGTAAAGCACAGTAGAGAGATTTTTAATTACAGTAGTGTAACAAGGCTATGAAGCAGCTGTCAACTGATGCTAATTAATGAACGTTTCACATTTCTGGCCAACATGGTGCCTTGATAGTGTTTCCTGAATTACTTGATTACTTTAGTAGGGGAAAATGTTCGCAATCGGATGAGTGTTTTTGTATTCGGCTTTGATTTTCACTCTGTGATCACTACACTGCTGGTACGCTGTGAGATGAAAACGGAGTCATACATCCTTAAATGCTAGTTCACTCATTTCTGATAAATGACTAACGGCGTTTTTTTTAAACATGCAGTTTAAAGAAGAACTGCAGATAAGAACTGGTTACAAATGAACTCTTAGATTGACTGTAGTGGGGAAAGTGACTCAACTCTGAACCGAATCACCTGCTTGAAGTGAATCAAACAGCAGGATTTATTTTCTAGATATTAGCCGTTTAACTGAGCTAAAGCACACAGCTGTAGTACTGCAGAAACGTGATGTGCTCTGGATATTTTTACCAAAAAAAAGTAAGGACTCTGTATGCAATATTGTATGCAAATTTTTAAAAATTAGTTATTTATACAATTATCTAATTTATTTAGCGCCGGCTCAGTGTTCTCCGTGCTCAGGTGATTGTGCTGATTTGCCTTATTTCTGATGAATAAAAGAAGTTAAGCTGTTTTTAGCTCTAAATACCCTATATGACTTTTGGTTTGTTTAATTATATGTAGTGTGAAACCAAACCAATCCTCTAAGCTATAAGCTGCTGGATGCTTCATACCTCACTTGTTTGACCTGATAGTGTTCACACTTCTTCATGAGAACAGAAGAATAAAAATTGCATTAGTTGTTGACACATGACTTTGCCTGGTCAGCTTGTGTTTAACAGTTTCTTCTTGAGGTCTCAGAATGAGTGGCATAAACATCTTTACTCGTACAAGCTCCTCCTCTTAAAGGGCCTCAGCTCTGCACAGTGACACTTTGTGGGTTTGTAGAGACAGGAATGGAAACAGTCTTTAAAGTTTGAAATGTGTAAGAACTGCTCAGTCCAACAAATATATATTTAAAAAAAAAAAAAAGTAACAAAACAAAAAAAACAGACAAATGAAAAAGGCTCAGTGACACAAAAATAGTTAAAAAGAAGTGGTTCTCTCCCTCTTAATCACCGAGCCTCTTCTTCTTCAACCCACGCTCTTCTCTGTAACTCTTTCTACACTGACGTCTCAGACTGCAGCCTCATAACGAACTTGTGGCTTTTGGGGTCGATGAACTCTTCTCCCAGCGTAAGGAAGGGAAGCGCAGTCACTGTGACGACGAGGGAGAATTCCAGGCGTCGAAGCGAGAAAACAAGGCCCTGCCGCAGTGAGGAAGTCACGGGCTCTTCGCTGACCAGAGTCCACTGGCGCCCCCTGCCATTCTCCCGCTGGTACTGCATGGTGGGCCCGGCCGCCAGGTAACGCTCCAAGAACGCCTGAGGCACAGCAAGAACGGTCAGCTTTCAAAGAACATCACACAATTTTCCAGTGACCTTGAATAATGACCATATTAGCACTTCCTCCGTGTGGGATGTTAAGGAGTCATAGACTGATGGCATAATCTTAACACTCTTCAGTAACAGATCAGAATTGATAAGAGTCTCAGTACAGCATTTTTGCGATAGAAATACAGACACACTGACTTACTAGGTGACAGAATGACCTTGGAGACTTGTTTGCTGTTGTTTTAGGTCATAATCTTGAACTATAAGATGAGAATAGCCATAACCATTTTTGGAGGGAAATGACAGGAAATGGCACCAAAATTATGGAAGAGATACAAAAACATAGCTGCCCAATTTTCTAGATTTAAAAATCTTTCATTTGCTAGCTTCACATTTAGATTTATTAGAGATGGCAGGATTGGTATCAGGACTGTTATCACAATTCAGTCATTTTAAGTAAAGGGTTCTATATAAATAAAGGTTGTTTTTATTAAAGGACACTGTCATGGTAAGGCATGTTGATTTTGACTCACTTTGGGTGTCATGTTGTGTGTGATGCAGAACTGCAGGTGTGAGATGATGCTCTCCATGCTGTGGTACGGCTGCTGGCGTGTGGTGCGCAGGTACTTCTGCATGGCGCGTGCCATCGGCGCAAAGATGGCCTGAGCGGCTTCGCGGGGGTCCATCACCTCGCGCGGGTGCTTAGGGGTCACAGCCGCCTCGTCCTCCTGGAGTCGCCTGATGTGCGTGAACGCTTCCTCTACGGCCACCACAAGCCTAACATCAAACACAAAGGGCTTAAAAATACTCGCAACCAGGGCTCGAAAATGACATTCCTTACATTTACAGCATGGAGCAGACACCCTTATCCAGAGCAACTTACGTTTATCTCATTTATACAACTGAACAGTTGAAGGTTAAGGGCCTTGCTCAAGGGCCCAGCAGTGACAACTTGGCAGTGCTTGGATTTGAACTCATGACCTTCCGATCACAAGTCCAACATCTTAGCCACTGAGCTACCGCTGCCAATGTTATGACAGATCCGGCTGTAGTTGGACATGGTAGGTATGATTTCATGCAGTACACGGCTCTGATGGTGAAATGACCCTCACCTGGCCTTGCGTTTGCGGATCCGGCGCTCCATCTCGGCCTCCTCGTAGTAGTACTCGTTATGGGAGTTGTCTCGCCTGCGTGCGGCTGCTGCGATCATCGCTCGTGATTGGCCGGTTGAGTTATTGGTGCTGTTCTCTGTGAAGGAGCAAAAAAAATAAAAATAAAAATACACGGTTAAAGTTTTGTCACTGACAAACTGATACTCAGTATAAATGCAGAATGATGATTCACTGTACTCTGCTTCACGAGTGAGATGATAAAGTACAGACACAACAATGTATAGCAATGTATACTGCTGGAATACACTCACATAATATCCATTATTAACAGTAAATGGTAATACTATTAGACTTTTAATACAGCAGTATCACCATATCCTGCATATACTGCAAATATGCACATTATGATTTAAATAGTTGCTGAATTGTTTACTCAGTATATAATACACATACTACACATTTTGCACGTACTGTTTAAAAAAAAAAAGGAAGAGACCTGTATTGTGTAACGGAAAACAAAAATGTCTTAAATAGCCGCTTCAAACCACATCCACTTTTTCAGTGGTGTAATGGTAAGTTGCTGATAAAGCTTTAGACATGCTGCATTTTTTTTTTTTTAAACACATGGGGTAAAGTAATTATTATTTTAGTCCTGTCCGAACGTCATGTCTAATTTTTCCTCGTGCACTTCTCTGGAAATTACGCTGTGCATGATCTTCTGTAAAATGACCCTCAGAAATAACCATACCTAATAAACGTATAATATAATCTGTCGAGCTCTTAGCACAGCCTACATATGAGATGTGGTCATATGGCCTATTAAAGATCAACCGCGACCTACACAGCCACACGCGCTTACAATAAAGGCCATTGCAATCGGTTTGCATTAGAATGAGGCTTGTATAGTGTGCATAGGTACTTTAGTGTGACAAGCATGGGTACATCATGAAAACATGCGATTTATCCCAAGCACAATCGATCACAATCATTACAAACATCCAACAGCAAAGACATGTCCAGAAACTTAACCCCATATCTGAAAAGTATTTTACTGTAATCTATAATTAGGTTTAAAAAAAACAAAAAAAACAAAGTGGACTCCTATAACGTTATGGGAGCAGCCAGACTTGCTTAATTCTCAAAGACTAAAGTTGGGATGGTACGAGAAAGCTGAGCAAATTAAAATTGTAAATGCAGACTCTTTCTTAAGAGTCTGCATATATATGTTTATATTTATGGTTATTTACATGACAGATGTCTTACCTTCAAGGGAATACACCTTGAAGCCAGACATCTTTTTTGAAAGGATGGACTTGGGCAGGTTTAGGAGAGCTGGATTATAGACGGGGAAGTCACTGTAGTACTGATCCAACACCCATACTGCAGCTCGCTGGATGCTGGAACACAAATCATCATTATCATCATCATCATCATCGTCTCCTTATCATGAGGTTACAAGTTTATAACAAAGACACATTCATGAGTCCGAGAGTAATGGTCATGTTCTGAGACATTAGTGGTTATATACTCCCTCCAGTGGTCAGGGACAGTATTGCAGTTAAGATCCTTTATACACTACGGTGTTTTGCAATGTAATCATTACCTTTGGGACACAGACACACACACAGACAGACACACAGACAGACACACAGACAGACACACAGACAGACACACAGACAGACACACACACAGACACTGCATTCGAGCACATGTTTACAGAATGAAGTTATAAAACAGATGTAATAAACCATTCCGAGTCTCACACACAGGATTAACTGTCGGTATACTGTTGTTCATTGTTAAAAATAAATAAATAAATAAATAAAAAAAATCCGGGATGTCAGACACCAGAGTTATCATTCTACTGCATTTAACACACCTGATTTAACTCGCTGACTTGGTAACAAAGACTCAAACTGAAACAAAGTGAAAATTTGCGGCTTACAGAACTGGCATCCAAGACCATGGGTCTATCATTTAATAACTGTTATAAATTTAAAAAGAACAGATCAGGGTGAAGGTAAAGGTTTAGCTGAACCTTTAAACAATCTGAAATGTGTGACTGCTTCCTTCTCCTACATGATATAGGACTATCTGCCTGTATCCCACCCCCCTAAATCTCTCACACACACACACCTAAGATGGCCGATGTTGTAGAAGCGGCTGGCTCCGTCTGTAGTGCGAACCACCTTGAGACAGAAGGCGGGTCGCAGGTGTCGCACCTCGAGCAGCACCAGTGCCAGGTACTGAATGAAGAGCAGCGCGTCCACCAGAGAGACCGCGTATCCCACGATGCCGCGGTAATCCCGCTCCCGAGGCTCCAGCACACGCACGCCGTAGAACAACCAGTAGGAGGCCACAAAGAGGAAGACGAGCGCCAGCAGCAGGCAGCGGAAGACGAAGAAGCGTGGCAGGGTGGCACGTGGAGCCCTGAGGAACAGAGCCCACGTCGAGATGGCCAGCACCAGCAGTTTGAAGGCGAGCGAGACGTACAGGCCCTCGCACGGCGTGCCGCACGGCTCCAGCGTGTCCCGCCACAGCGCCTGAGGCAGCAGCAGGAAGGCAAGAGGTGTGAGCAGAGCGAAAAGACCCAGCACGCCGCTCAGAATCGGTCCTGCAAAACGCCTGCACTGCAGCGGAGACGAGTCCTCCAGCTCTTTGGACGCTCGTGTCAGGTCCTCATTGGACACACTGTGCTCGGACGTTCCAGTCACCACTGTAGTGGTCTCACCCCAGTTATCATCCTGCATGCAGAGAGACGAGAGAAAGAAAAAAAAAGAAAAATCACATCTCTAGTAAACAAGAGACCAAAAGTCCTATTTGTTCACCAATTCATCAGGCAAATAGCAAGGGGTGGTCACTACTTAACAGGGTCCCTCCATTTTTTTTCCCCCCAGGAAAGAGAACATAGCCCATCTTTTTCTTTCCTTTAACCGGGTTAAAGTCCATGGTGATTAACTTGACATAAAGCAAAATTAACTGTTCACAGTCTAGAGGTTCCTGTCTCGTGTTCCATCATCTGTTCACAACCACAGGCTGCTTCTTCTGCTGAGAACAGCTGCGTTTGGTCTAACAGCTCCTTCACACTACAAACGATGAGTCAGCATGCTGTTTTACTTCTTTGCTTAAACCACAATCACTGATAAACAAGTCTAATATATAATACCTGAAAGGGCTCTTAGAGGCAACTCAAAAATACTTTAAACTAGTTATTGATATAATTATCTAGTAGTTCATCTACTAATTTCTTTATCTGTGCTCCAGGGATTTTTGTGATTTCTATGTGCACTCGGCAAAATGTCTTCCCTTTTTCTGTCAATGTATTTAAGAGATATGGATTAAGGTTTCAGGCTTTTTGGGTCATTGAAGTACGTGCATTTTGAAAGCAAACTAACTGTAATTCACACTCAGCAAACAAACAAAATAAGTGTGAAAGCATCGTACATGTGCTTTCACACGTCTGCTGAGGCTTATTTCCGCTAAAAAAAGGCAGCTTTTAATAGGCAAGAACTTTGAAATGAAACAGTAAAATATAAATTAAATAAAATTACAATTACAATATATCACGTGTTATTCAGCAGCCGTTTATTCCACACAACAGCTGCTGTATATAAAAGTATTTTACCCGCTAAACTATCGCATCTGAAAGGTATAATATTGGTTTATACTCCCTCTGCTTAAAAAACCGTGAAGGACACTTTTGATTTGTTTAAAAAAAGTGAGCTGCGAGGCATGTCGAGTTTAAAGCCTCCTCATAAACCTCTTTAGTGGTCAGAAATACAGCGACATACAAAGGTAAACAAACCCTGGCAAGTGTGTGTGCAGAAATCACAAAGCTCACCCAAGCACAGAGAAAACAGCACCAGCGCTCAGTAAATGATTAGATAACTATATGAACAAGAAAGTTTGTATCACAGCCAGCAGTTATTTTATGTTTTTGCTGTCTAAATCTCTAGAACATGAGGCTTTTCCGCAGTGCTACAGCTCTGTCCCTTGGGCTCATGTTTGGTTCACTTCCAGCAGTTGAGGTGATTTAGAGTTGAATCACTTTCATGTTCTTCTGAGGAAAGGAAGGCTATTCTCTGCTATCCGATTCACCCTAAAACTTCGACTTTTCGTAACTTTTTGAAGTAGTAAAACCATTCAGTTATCACAATATTTACATTTGTGATATTTCCATAATTTCGATATATTGTGCAGCCCTATATATATGAGCTACTCTTCACTGGGAATCAGACCGAGACCACCTCAACTGTAATTGCTGCGTTCCACCTCACGATGCACACAGTGTGGGGAACACACACCATGAACATGAATATGTTTAAAACTACTCTATAAAAAGTGTCCTAAAGTCAAGCCTAATCATCAGCTAGATGGATAGACGTGTCCCTTAGCTCCTTCCAGCTACACAGATTAATAATCTACAGCCAGAGATTTGTATTATTTGTGGTAGTGTACCCTGTCATCTCCACGTGTGGACTCGGTGTCCAGCAGCGGCTCTCCGGGAGCCTGGATAGTCACTGATTTGTCCCCTCTGCTGTCTCTGCTCTTAGAGCGGTGTCTGTCTCTCCGATCCCTGCGACATCAAAAAGCACAAAAAAAGGCCACAAAATGTTAATGTTTGGTGCACAAAATAAAGCAATAATAAAAAAAAGAATAGTAACAAGAAATTAAGATTAAAATATATACTAGTAAAGTGATAATTTATGTAAGTAACTAAATTATGTTCGGATTTGATTGTAGTAGTGGTGAATCAGCAGTTAAAAGCGCTGAGCCACTGAGCCGAAGCACCAAGCTGCCCAATGTTAGCATTACGTCTCATTTGTAAGTCGCTTTGCATAAAAGCGGCAGGCAAATGAGTAAATGTAAAAGTGTGTATAGATGCAAAAATGACAATTTAGCACCATTCAGAGGAGCATTTCATTAAAAAAAGTTGCATAATCATTTTTTCGCTCACTTCTGGCTTTAAACAAAAGTAACTCTCAGTTACTAGCGTATTTTATTTTTTGAAAAAGATGTAGGATGTGAGTCATACGAGGTGATGTCAGCTCATCCTGGAGCCAAATTTATTCATTCCTACACTGTCACACTTTTTACTGATCTATTAAAAAAAACCGCAACCATGCTCTGCAATGCCACACGAGTGGGAGATCAATAAAACCTTTGAAATGTATAGCTTTAGAGCCAGAGCAGTGGTTGGAGGATTAGAGGTAGGCTAGAAATGAGAAACCAGAGGCAATTTTACATCATATTTCTACCACAATATTGAATATAACCTTCATAGCGAAACCTTCAACCTGTTGCTGAAAGGTGAGCATGGTTATCGAACTCCGCATGGCTGTTCTTTTATTTTGCCTTATTTGGTTTTCCTGAATGCAGTGCGCATCTCCAGGACTGTCGGGTAAAACTTTTACATCACGTGAAGTCCAGCATCAAGCAGAAATAGAGCTGGGATCTTTACATATTGTGCACTTTCCAGGCTTTTCGGTTCACAATACGTGTGACTCATTTATCGAGAGTACAGTGTCATTTCGGTGCTCTCGCTGTACGAGAAAATATATTGTGCAATTCGCCTATTTAGACTGTACTGAACCGTTTATTATAGTATTACAGATTATAATAAATATCTGTTCTACTGTGTAGGACTAAACAAAAGACCAAAAAAGCTTAGCAACAGGTTTAGCCACAAACATTACAAAGGCATGATCAACTCCTGAGAATTAAAACGCTTGTCGTTTTGTATTTCGAGAAAATGTCCAAAAGACGCACCTCTTTAAACTTCTAGCTGTTCCTTAGCCACTGGATTTGTTCTTTAAAAGGACAGTGCACATCTATAAACAGGAAGAATGCTAAGGCTCTGTGTGTGTGTGTGTGTGTGTGTGTGTGTGTGTGTGTGTGTGTGTGNGCACCTGTGCTTGCGAGAGCTACGGGAATGCGACGACTTGTAGGAATAGCCCGAGTACTGGGACTCGTTGTCCATGTCTGGGGCCGGTGGGCGGGGTTTGTGGACCCCAGCTCCGCCCCTGTGGCGCTCTGTTGCTCCGGCCAGCTGGGTTTTGCGCTCGGAGATGGATTTGGACGAGAGAGCAAGCGGCAGCTTCAGCAGCTCAACCTTACTCCTGAGAGAATCTATTTTGGAGGCTGGAGAGATGAGGGAGGACTAATCTGTGGGGGAATAAAACAACAAGTGCGATTTAGCTGACGTCAGTTTAAAAAAAAAAACCAATAAAATAAATCATAAATTCCAAATACACAAACCATTCTGAAATATCGACATATAATAAAGATGTCTGGCTGGGAGATGGTGGAAGTGTGGAAGTCTGGCAAGTCTTCAACCAGCCCAAACACGCACACATCCCAGCTCCTGCTGGCTTCCTGCCTTCAGGGCTGTCACACAGCACAAACAACACCTCGCTACAGCGAATCATTTCCTCCTACATGCATCCCGTCTACTACAGTCTGATAATGAAACACTTCCTATAGAAGATTTCTCACTCAATTCATCTTACAGCTTTCAGAAAGCATCTCAAGTCCTTGCTCTTCTAGACCATCTCATCCTAAAGCTCTCCTGCGTCATCTCCATGCACAAGTTGAAGTTGCATATTTTGTTTTTTCTCTTCGATTTATTACCTTCACTTATAGTGTCTTGGAGCTCTTGGCTCTGCACTTAGTTCAGATGTATTATCCAGTCAACTGTACTTGTTTGGAAACACATGGATGTCAGTCAGTCATTGTAACATCTAATGAATACGATCCACATGTTTCATTGAGAAAACCTTATTTATGCTTTGTTTTGCGTTCTGATTATGAGTCATTTATAAAAAATCTCATGAATGAGATTCTAAATCTTACAAATAATAACTTAAATGCTTTCACGAATAACTGATTACTCGCACCAAAGCATGCATTTCGGTTATTTCACTTTGAACCCCGGGGGATTGGGATCATGATTACAGCCTGTCGAGTTAACACCAGCACGTGTGGCTAATAGTTGCCTCAACTTTACTAGCGTCGCACGTGCACCTGACTGTAGTAAAAGCCAGTATTTAAGTGTAGCGTCTGCGTTTTTGATGGACATGCCTTTAAATGTGAGGTAGCAGTACAGTTGCACTGTATTGTACTGTATTTTTCTCAGTTCAGTCGGTTACTCCACCTCGGGGCATGGTTCTGATTCTGATACAATCATTTGTATTATCTGTGCAGACCCTGTAGGGGTGGAAGATTCAGTGGTCTTGGCTCCCTGGAGGCTATTATTTTAAAGTCGCAGTTGCCTTCCAGACAACAAACTACTCCTCACTGACTTTCGCCGATGGTAGAGCAATTTTACCAGATGGCTCAATTAGCATACACGGATAACAGGCAATCTTATCAGAAGCAGGAATGCGCAAGTTATCCTTGTGGTAGCTCAGTGGTTAGGACGTTGGGCTACTGATCGGAAGGTCATGAGTTCAATCCCACCACCACCAAGCTGCCACTGCTGGGCCCTTGAGCAAGGCCCTTAACCCTCAACTGCTCAGTTGTATAAAATGAGATAAATGTAAGTCGCTCTGGATAAGAGCGTCTGCCAAATGCCATAGATGTATTCTTATTGCACATGGTCACTGTGTAATTCAACACATCGACATAACAAAGGCAATAGCCGGACTTGAATGTCTTCTATACGACATGCAAAAACAGAACACCGCAGCTCATAGCTGAAAGGCTTGCTGAATGTGAAGCTTTGCTAGAACAGGGTAATGTAAACAAACTACCTTGTTTGTGTGTGCCTCTTCATCTGGATTAATGCACTTAACTAACCGGGCAGACTTTACTACATTACTTTATCATAGTTAGTTTTCAGGCAATCAAAACATGAGACTGGATTTGTTCACCCTGGCCCTCTATGTTGTTACACACCCTCACCCCAATATCACCGTAACCATCCAAGATGCCACAACAGATTTAACAAATTTGCAAAACCAAGCTGGGAAAAAGCTCAGATACTCTGCTACAATCGAGTGGAGTTGCTCTGGAGAGCTGAGGGGGGTGCGGCCGACACAAAGAAAGAGACACCAAAAGGAAACGATTTCACAAACTCTCAGCACATTGTGAAACTCTAACAGCAACACAATAGTGTTAACAACAACAAACTTATCTAGGCATTCACAGAGGCTACAAATCAAGTTTATGATTTCAATGCTGCATTCACATACTTCCTGACAACATTAATCCCCCGAGAAAAGCCAATAAAAAAAAATGACAAAAAGGATTAATTAATTAAACTTAATATTACTCACTTCAAGACAGCAACTAATTTCTGAGCCAACAACTGAGAAATTCAGAAAAGTAGGCCTGGATGCTTCCAATCCACGCTTTCACAGCAAGGTCTCATCATTCGCTCTCTCTCACACACACATTCCCCAGGCATCGGCTGTCGTATCCGGGGTGACCAGGCTTGGCTGTTACCATGGGAATGAATAAGGGGGTACAGGAGCTGGGAATGGCATGGGGGCTGTGTTTCTATGGTCATGTGACCTTTGACCACACGGGCCTACTGCGTTACGGAGACAGAAATGTCACAGTGATCCGTTTGTGTACGTCTTTACCTGGTTGTGTGTGTGTGTGTGTGTGTGTGTGTGTGTGTGTGTGTGTGTGTGTGTGTGTGTGAGCGAGAGCAGAAATAACACTTAAAGGAACAGGCATGAAAGTTATAAGGATTCCTGACCTGATTGGCTACTTGTAGAACCACTGCTCTTTTCTCTGTCTCTCTCTGGACCTAATATGTTTCATGTGAGAAGGACACAAGGTTTCTTGTTAAGAAAAACTTGTTTTTTTGTGTGTTTCTCACTCACTCATCCCACCACACACACACACACACACACACACACACTTGTCAGGAATTGTTTACAAAGCTGATCAGACAAGTCAGGACACCATTTGTTGAGGGCAGATTCCCAACACGTGCCGCCCATCAATCTGAAGGGACTCACCACACCGCGTAACAGTAGTTTTAAAAAATTTGATAAAAAAGAACCCTGCGTTAATGTCAAGGATAAAGAAGAGAATGAAATTATATCTGGTTGTCTCAAATGATGCAAATAGCTTTAGACTGCCTCAAAACTTAATAAATATGGCTTTAGGGTTGTCTCAATCCCATTTCTAACACAATACCAATAGCAGACCCTTGGGTATGGCTATAACCTGAATGAAACTGATATGGCTCATGTCTGTTAAGCAATGATTATGAAAAAAATTTAATGGTTTGCATTCACAGCTTAAAATATGATAGATGCGAATGGACTCATGGAACATTTCAGGCCAGTATCGACCCGGAAACAGATACTCAGTATTGGATCGGTGTAGCCTTATTGTTTTCCATTTCTCCTGTCCCCATCAGCCTGAGCAAGAGCTACACCTGTAACCATACATCAGTGCTTAATATGACAGAACTCTACAACCCATTAGTGGTGTACTATTTCGACACACTATGTAATGTACATCACACACCAAACCCTGTATAGGTTACCTAAGTAAACCGGATTACGACGTAAGTCTGAGTTAAGTCGACCACTTAAATCACCCAAATGCAAAAAGGCACAAGAATGGTGTGATTGGCTTGATTTATAACCCAAAATGTCACTCACAGGTGGTTATAATGGTCTAGATATTCCAAGTCTGACCTGACCCATTAAGTCTGGACACAACTGAAGGATGCTCACTTACAAAGAACTCCAGATTTCAAATTGTTAAAATGATGTATGGACCTATTTATATTTATATATATATACCGGAAAAATATCAAACATACAAAAGGTGAGCTATTGTAGTGGTGTGCAGTAATGGTCTCAGGTTACTGGATTGAGCCAGACGACTAAAGCGGCGGAGGCGGAAGGCCTAAAAGCCTCGGGGTAGGAGTGGTGGTGATAGCGGGGAAGGGTCGCACGACGCCCCCGCCACCCACTCAGGGAGAGCCCGAGGCTTTGAGGCCTGCGCCGAAAATTTTTTTTTATTTATTTTTTTTCCTGAAGCGAATTGGTTTCATATACACGTACAGTGCATCCGACATGACCTGACCACTTATAAAGAAAAGTACAAATACTGTATTATATTTTAGTGAAAAATGCACAACAGAGACCACCCACACTGCAACAACGTAACTCGACGTAAAGTCTCAGTCACACTCAGGCTTTACTTTAGTTACACAAACTCAATGAGATGGCTCCAGTGTGTGTGTTCAGACATAGTTATGGGGGATAAACTCTTTGCGGAAATGGATCAAATTAAAGCTTGTTTAAAAAAAAAAAAAAAACAAGAGGGAGGGAAAAATAACGCAAAATATTTTGTTGAGTTAAATGAAGACAAGTAGCTTCACGCAAAACTATTCAAACACTGGGACAAAGGAATGGCAGGCTTAAAAAAGAAAGAAAAAAAACTTTTACTTGCATTCAGTTCAGTTTTCCATGTCTATCGGTGTTTACAGAACCAGCGTTAATAAATAATACATTAGTGCAAGCTTGCCTGCAAGAAAAAAAGAGAAAAGGACAGCAAAAAAAACCTAACTAACTAACAAATAAACAAAGAGTACGGGTGGGAAAGAAAACGTGTGAACAAAAAGCTTGGAAAAGGCGACTTACCTTTCTTCAGGAGGGACTAGAGTGGACTGGTGAGGATCCTGTAACACAAAGAAGCCCAAAAAACGCCAAAAAAAAAAAAAAACGCAAACAAACTGCAGCGACTCAAATCAAACGCGTCTTGTCTAATATCTATCTAACATCCACTCCTTTTCAGGTTTATAGAAGGTCAGAGCAGATGCTAAAACGCAGAAGGCTAAAGCTTAGTAGCCTTTTTGCTGGAATGCACACAAAAACCATCCATGAAGATGTTCCCAGATCATTGAGAGAGAGTGTGTGTGAGTGTGTGAGCTGCTCCTGAGCCCTGCTGCGTGAGTGAATGAGTGTGAATGCTATCACTCATTCATCAGCCCAGTGCTGAGACAACAACGAGTCAAATGAACTGCAACATTAAACAACAGGGTTTAAAAAAAACGAAGACTTTCGTTACCATCAGTCTGTGCACAAGAGTTTGGGCTGAAAGTCCCATTTCTCCCAAACCTCCTCCCCTCTTTTCCACTTTGCACAAACTCACAAAACCGGAAAAACAAACACACAAACAAACAAAACTAAAGATCAGTTTCCTCGTGCGCCTTGTCGGTTCCGCTTGGAGCAGAACCGGATCCGATCCGAGTCGGTTTCCTTTCAGGATCACTCACTCCTGTTCTTCGTATTTCCGTCTCCTTTCATTCAAACCATGGCTGTTGTGCTGACTACGCCCCGAGCCGCAGCTTCTCCTCCCCCATGTTCCTGCTCCCATCCCACAGCAGCCCCATGTGAATCCCTGAACGACTCCTCGAAAAGAGTCGAGTGCACGAATCGACTCGCAGACTCTCATACAACTCAAAGCTGCCGCTTGAAAACACTGTCAGAGCTTCTGTGTGTCCATAGTGCACTGGGTTTCTTTAAAAGGGCACAATTTGGATTTACACCCTACCAGTTCTGTGTTTGATGAATCTTAGGTCGTGTGAGTTCCCTGGTCGGGTCAGTCACGCTGGCCTGGTGTCCTCGAATTCCAGTTTGACACGATAACGGGCGTCCTCCACAGTGGATGTTTCTAAAGGCCTTGCGTAGGTAAACCTTCAGTTATTCCAAGAAACTAAGGAAAATGAGCTAGTATCAGAAGAGTATGTTGTTCAGGAGCACATTGAAAAGAAGTATAGCCATAACTGCACCATAATTCTAACTTAATTGCCATTTGGATTACCGATATGCATCATACTGTTTACCACTGTACACTGTTAACTTGTTAATCTTGTTACCTCATTTTAATTTATTTGCACTACTGGTTGGTTGGATGCTAACGGCATTTCAATGTCTCTGTACTCATACTCTGGCAATGACAATAAAGTTGAACCTAACATAACCTAACCTAACCTAACCTTTCTTTACAGATGGATCTAAAGATCCAGACTCAGGGAAAACTGGAGCCGCCGTTTTTGTTCCCAAATATCACATATCCATCAGAAAGAGAGCATCGGACAATCAGAACATCAGACAACTTATCAGTGTTTACTGAGTCTTCACTGGGCGGAGGAAATGAACGCTGAGAGAGGAGTTACATGTACAGATACTCTGGCAGCCCTGAAAAGCTTGCAATCTGGCCATTCTGATAGAAAACAAGATATTATATTTGAAATCTTGCAATTTTTGTATAGAATACATAATGAAGGAATTTTCATCAGATTTCTTCGGGTGTCTGGACATGTAGAGGTGGAGGGCAATGAGGTAGTAGATAAACTGGCAAAGAACTAAAGGCAGTAATGTAGACAAGACTTGTATTCGTAAAGTGGTGACATCTGGCAGAATCTATGGGAAAGAGAGGTGAAGGGGAGGCATCGGTTTAAGATTCGGAAAAATGTAGGAACCGGAGGTTTGACATCACTATCAAGAAGAAGGGAGGAAGCAGTAATTACCAGACTCGGTATAGGACACACAGGGTTAAATACCAATTTACATAGAATCAATAAGCATCCTCCAGGAATATGCAGTAAGTGCAATGAACTAGAAACAGGTAAACACACCCTTCTATAATAGCATGTAATCAAGTATTACAGGTAGAGTTACAGGAAATGGAAATGAATATAATGTCACTGGAAAATCTTCTGGCTAAAAAAAAACATGGGAGAATACCAATGAAGGATGCAGTTCTGGGGGTTTTAAAAGCAATAGGAGTTGAGTTAGGAATATAGTTATTCCTTTTATTTTTATTTGCTTTTTGATATTATTATTAGAGTAATAACTCTCATTTGCCAACGATGCTCCACACACCAGTTCAGCTGGTGGCAGTAATGCACCAGAAGCCGGTCTGCTAACCGCCCATGAACTGAAAGCGAAGAAGAACAGCTGCTGCGTGGTTTCTGTTGTAATCATTTCCACCTCCAGTAACAAAAAAGCTACTAAATGTCAATGTATGCTCACAATGTGGTGTTTATATATCATAATTTGTTCTTTATACATACATACATACATACACAACCCTTGTTTTGTATACAATTGTTGATTTTTAAAAAATAGCATTGTAATTGTTGCTGCTCGTTTCTGATTTTTCAGAAGGTTTTCATTCATTTTCTGTGGTAATTTCTTGTAGTATAATGCTGCCTTCAAGTCCTCATTTGCTTAATTTGTTTCGTAATGGATGGCTAGAGGAAAAAAATGGATGGCATAAAACATCTTTTGTTTTTATTTATCACTAACGTTATAAACTACAACTCCAATGAACAATGAACACACAAAATTACCACTTAAAGGTGCAATAGATGATTTTTTTTTTTTAATTCCTTACTTGTAAAATTAACCTGGAAAACGTGTAGAATATGATTTAAAAAAAAAAAACTATTAAGCCGTTGGCTTAGCAAAAGAGTATTAAGTTGCTGAGAAAACCCATTTGTAACTCGTTTGTGTTGGGATGTGATTCCTGTTGGTCTATAACGGGTGCTCCTTACATCGATCGCGATGGACCAGTCGATCACAAGACAACCACTGGTCGATCTTCTTAATAGGTCAATGTGTGTGAGAGAGACAGGCAGCATTTATTCAGTCCATGCTTTTCAGTGCACTTTCAAACCCAGAACAACTCAACAGAAATGGGTCCGGCCCAGACTCGCAGCATTCGGTACATCAGGTAAAAGTTCGTGTCTCACAAGCGCCGCCAACTATATCGCACTCTAGAAACAAAGCTCTCTAAATAATTTCTCAATCTCCAAATTTAGAGTGTATGTGCATATTTTACATGGTGGATCTTAACCATAATAATATGAAAAGTAGAGCTCTTGTCATAGAAGTGTGAGCACCCCTGGTCTATAGTATATAGATGGATACGGATATAGACATAGACGGATACGGTCTATAGTATAGACATTGATATGGTGGTACGCGAATGTAGACATAGATGGATCTGGACATAGATGGATACGGTCTATAGTATAGACATAAGTGGATATGGACATGGACGTCTATAGACATAGGCTGCTATGGTCTATAGCACAGACACTACACAATCGTAGATCCTCGGGGAGAAGCTTTGTGAACATGGCTGAGAACCAATCAGCAAAATCAGCAAAATCCAGGCTCATGCATAAACAGACACATTCTTCAGAGTAAGGCTGAGGATGATTAAGCATAAGGATGACTTTTGTGTCGAGTAGCATGTATTATTTACGTTTCGCCATCACCATTACTGTATCTGTAGCCGTCCTGTAAGTGTAAGCATATGCCGTTCACCTATTGGTGGATTTTAGACGACCAATCATACTCTTGAGATTTTAAGCTGCCAGCCCAAACAATTGTTTTATGAGTTGTTTTGTGTGAATCCAGTCTGCAAGAACAACACTAGGCAGTGGTGGCTCAATGGTTAATGGGTTACTGATCAGAAAGTCAGGGGTTCAAGCCCCAGCACCACCAAGCTCCCGCTGTTGGGCCCTCAAACACAACCCTTAACCCTCTCTGCTCCAGGGGCGGGGTAACATGGCTGACCCTGCGCTCTGATATACGAAGACAAGAATTTCACTGTACTGTAATGTACACGTGACAAATAAAGGCTTCAAAAATCGCACATTGTACAGCTTTTACTATAGATACAGTATGTGTTAGAACCAGCAAATTAATATAAACCTGGCACTATTGTCAGAGCTGCTGTTATAGACAATTAATCAACACCTTCATATCAATCAGAATTGAGAATAAATCATCATTGGGATAGTTTATGATTCCTGGACATTTTTTCCCACTGGCTTTAAAAAAAAAAAAAGGGACAACAGTTAATTCAGTGTAATTTTGATAACTGCAACACGTTTTATTTATTTAATTATTTATTTGGATCCTTTTTTCTTTTTTTTACATCACAAAACAAATGACTCGTGATCATTTTTTTACAGTTTCCTTCTGTGCAGCTAACAATCTTGCCATTTTTAAACAGGGAGATAAAATAATTTACACATTTTTGTCCCGTATCTACAAAAATAAAATCAAAGTAATAACTAGAGCTTTACATAAAAGAACATTTATAAAACAAAAGTGTGGTGTCTATATTACATGAGTGAACAAGATTGAGAATAATAATAATAATAATAATAGTAACAATAATAATAATAATAATAATAAAAGAATAAAGAATTATATGCACACAGTAGTTTCCACAAGCTCTGGCTCTTGCAGTTTGCTCCCCTCCCCCCCATTTGTGCATTAAATTTTTACAAAAAAAGTGTGAATGTGTGGAGACGGAAAGAGAGAGAGGGATGGGGAGGGAAAGGTTGAAATTAAAGTAGAAAAAATGGTGAGATGATGAAAAAACGGTGCATAAGTTAAAGCTAAGAAGAGAAATAGGGTCAGCATTTCTCCACCTGAGTTACACAGTAGTTAGACACACACAGATTAAATCCACTCGTACTGATGAACCTCAGCAGTGGAAAAAGGCAGCGTCCTTCTCCCTTTGTGTGTTAGATCTTACAGGCTAAACACTACAGTGGTTTAACCTAGTGTTAGGCAAATCAGACATACTCCGATCTTGCTCAGTGACAGACATAATCAGGCAACGAGGGCGGAACTTAGGTTACATCTGATCAACCAATCACAAACTTCGTCATGACATCGCCATTAACTTTCAGATTTCTTCATGTAGATGTAGTGCTTAGCATTAAATACTGTTTTTATTTTTTTATTAGCCGAGTCACTGGTGACATTATGACATTATGCGCAATGTTGTAGTGATGTCATATGACCAAGTTTTCGTTTGGCTGGTTGACCCAGGAACAAAGCACCACTCGCTGCAGAAGCAAAATTCCAAGGGGTGGAGTTGGATCTGATCCAGCTCCTGCTACAAGGGAGGAATAGAAACAAAACTCCAAGAAGTGGATTCCGACCGGTTCCAGCTCCTCCTGTTGGGGGTCAGAGGCAAACCAAAAGGTCCAGGGGGTGGAGTCGGATCTGATCCAGCTCCTCCCACTTAGTTGGAGTTGAACTAAAACTCCAGGGGGTGGAGTTGGATCTGATCTAGCTCCTTCTACCTGGGCAGAGTTGAACTAAAACTCCAAGGGGGTGGAGTTGGATCTGATCCAGCTCCTCCTATCAAGGCAGAGTCAAACTAAACTCCAAGGGGGTGGAGTTGGACCTGATCCAGCTCCTCCTATCAAGGCAGAGTCAAACTAAACTCCAAGGGGGTGGAGTTGGATCTGATCCAGCTCCTTCTCCCTGGGCAGAGTTGAACTAAAACTCCAGGGGGTGGAGTTGGACCTTATCCAGCTCCTCCTATCTAGGCAGAGTCAAACTAAAACTCCAAGGGGGTGGAGTCAACTCAGTGTTTTTGTTGTTCTGTGTTCTGACGCACCTCATGTGTTAGGGATTAGGGGTTACAGAAAGTGATTAGACTTTTGGTTCTGCAGTATCGACTACCTCTGAATTTCACTTGTTGACCCAGGGACATCTATCACTAGACAAAACTCAGGACGCAACCCCTGACGTGAGCTTGGGCTCAACACTGATCTCAGATCAGCTGTATCCGTTTGTGAACTGCAAGATCTGATCCCAGGTCAGTGTGAAATGGGCTCGATCGAATCCCTTCATGTGTCATCGCTGAGGTGTGGGACAAACTTCACAGTATTTACACTTGATATCATCACAGGTAACATGATATTAGGCTACACATTTTTATAAATAAATCCCTCTCAGCAGTGACAGTCTGCATATACAGCAATACAGTAGTGTGCAGTGCAGCAGTGGTGGTGGTGGTTCGCTACATACACAGGAAGGAGAAAAAAAAAACAAACAAAAAACCCACTAAACTGTACTTTCCCTTGTCAGTGGTGTGGGACCATCTACCACCATACCTGTAGTACGCACCTTTCCCATGACAACGAGAATACGGTGTACTTTTAAACTGATTTAGGGTACACAGCTGAACCTTAGGAACCACTGTTTACCTTTAATGTAGTAATATTTTAAAGGTATCCACCTTTCCAGGTAAAACATACGCACTTAAGGTATGAAAGATGCAGCCAATGACAAGGAAAGGTACTTGTTTTGTTTTTTTTGTCACGAGGATGAACTTCTGCATTAAACATTGTGCGTAGAGATTTTATATATAGAATGCAACAAGATCGAAACCAAACCCACCCTCTCTAGTCCTTCATCACTTCCTCTCGCATAGTGTTAATTTAGCAAATAAACGCTACAACACGGAACACAATGATAGTAATGCGACATCCTTAATCAGGACCACAGTGCAAAACAACCTGAAGGTGTGTTTTTTTTTTTTTTTTTAAATGTCTTCCATCCACACACACAGTACACGGTGATGCAGTGGTGGAGCGCACAGCCATAGCGGACACAGATGCATTATGGGAAATGTACCCATTTACCGATACGAGTTCCCCTTTTTCTGACTGATGAGGTGAGTACAGATTATTTACATACAGCAGGTAAAGTGCCGGGGCTTCCTTCAGAGGGCGGAGTCATTTCCTCAGCCAATCCCGTTCAAGCTCGCCTTCCTTCGTTAACCTTCATTAATGATACCATCGCATCAACCTCGCTTTGCCTTTCTTTCATCGTGCGCCATTAAACCTTCGACGTTTCGCATTTCAGAACGTTCCTCCTGCACTTCTTCTTTCTCTCGTCTTCTTGCTTTCCAGTTTTCATGTGCTGAAGCTTCTTCTGTCCTCTCTCTCTCTCTCTCTCTCTCTCTCGTTCTCTTTGTCTCACTTCCTGATGATAGAGGACACGAACGACATACATCATATTCCTGGCTTCTCCCAGGAGCAAAGCATGCTGGGATTGTAGGAAGGAGCTACATAGGATGTGAAAGGTGACAGAAATGCCGGTCCCTTAGGTTGTTTTGTGCGAGTGTTTATTTCGAAAATCCTTCAGCACATTGTGTGCGTGTGTGTGCGCGCGTGTGTGTGTGTGAGAGAAAGAGAGAGAGACATGTCAGAATCCTGTGGACTGCATGACAGGCTGAGTGGCTTCTGTGGCGTCTCCTTCTTTCCCTGCACAGTCAGAGAGAGAGAGAGAGAGGAAAGGCAGATTAAAGAGTGATGAGCATATTATTATGTTACCAAAACTGTTAAACGATTCTGTAAATTTGCTGGACAGTTACTTTTAAAGCACAGCTATATGACCACATGCGTAACTTAAAGCTGTACGTTACGATTTCATCTTTGGGAGGCGGAGCCTAGGGAGGGAAATGACACCAATTTGCACTACGGAAAAAGGAACTCTGGTTTCCAAGATGGCCGCCCTCATAGGCTTCCATGCTACGTCCGCATTAATCCGGACAGATCTGAAAACTGCATTTTCATTTTAAAACGCTCTCCGTCTACGTCTACTTTAAACGTTTTCCAAAAGAAGCTTTAGCCTGCGTCCTTTCCGTCAGGCGTTTATTTACTTTCCGTCTCTTTGAATGGATGCAGCGATGTCGAGGCAAAGCACAGAGTTTTTTAAATGGACAGATGAAGAGACAGAGCTGTTGCTGTCTGTAACCCAAGACCATAACGTTGTTTGTTTTCAGTTGATTGGGTCACATGACTGAAATACATGACTAAAAATACATCAGTGTTTTTGAATAGCTCTGCTTTCTCAATCCACACTACAAACGGCGTTTTCAAATTTATCTACTTGGGAGAGCGTTTTTGAAAAGCTCCGTTTTTGCGGGAGAAAAAAAACTGTCTCGAAGTGGAGAGAAGGCCAAAACGTAGAGGAAAAAAAAAAAGATGCGTTTTAAATTTTTTCTGGATTAGTGTGGATGTAGCCCCACTGTTCAGCTTTACACTGATGGTTTCTTCACAGCCAGTCACACTAGTCCTAAACCACATCAGCCATGATGTCACCATGATGTCACCATGACGTGACGTGATGTCACCATGACATCACTGAAGAACTGGAGGTGGTTTGGGGCAGATCTTTTCCTGAACCACCCTGACACACATTAAATATGTTTATACTGAAATATTTGTGAGGTGGGTTGGTGCTGTATTTGTGCTATTCCTGTGAGAAGCTAGAGGTTGTATGATGACGCTGATGTCACACGGAGATATTGCTAGTGCAGTTATAATGTTCAGTCCCAGAATGCAATGCAGTTATATAATGCAGCTGCTCTGAGTTATGACAGAGAATCAGCTGTTCTTGTGTAATATTAGCATGGAAGTTGAAGCTTTGGAAGCTGATCTGTTTCGGCAGAGTGCACAGATGACGAGGTGAGAGAGCAGACTAAAGGATTAAAGCACCGCTGCATCGCCCTCGTTAGGTAGAGATGAAGCAAGGGGTAAATCCAAGGGCATTGTGGGTAATATAAGCAACCAGTAATTAAAGTGAAAATACCACCAATGTTTTGTATAAACAACAACAACAACAAAAAAAAGTCAAGTCAGAATTTCATTACAAAATAAATCTTGAACGTCATTAAAGGTGCATTAGGTAAGATTTCTACGTAATTTTCCACATTATTTGAACAAGTAAGAAATGAAAGAGTACATGTACTATAGTTTCCGGACTATAAGAACTTGTTTATTCTGTACCAAGTTAGTGAAGCATGATACATGGTATAATTTCTTCAGCACACTAAGAGTAACATAGCAAAGCCTGCACACTTTCTAAACATCTGGCAACAGAACAGCACAAGTATCAGCATCAGCCTTTCAAACATGACGTGGCTGCGTCTGTTTGTTTTTTTTTTTAGTTCACCTTTGACCCACTCACCGTCTCCTGCCCCTCTGTCCATGGATGGCATCCTGACAACAGAAGATGATGTGTGGATGACGTCCTCTGAATTTTGGCCGACAGGAGATTTCTTCTTTTCTGTCTTTACAAGTCTGTAATGTTCGGTTTCGATCTCCTGTAAGGAAATAAAGTTTTAAAAAACAAACAAACAAATCAATTAAGAACAGAAAATGAACGTGTTAGCGAAATGACTTCAGAACGGATATTTATTGCATGAGCGCTATGTGTGTGTGTGTGTGTGTGTGTGTGTGTGGTTGTGTTTACTCTGAGCCGATGCAGCTTTTTCATCAGCTCTTCCATCGTTCGAAAAATCTCATCCATGTTCTTTATCACATGTCGCTGTGTGCTGGGCCGTGATTGGCTGGGCCCCGTCTCGTTACCCGACACCCCCGGATGTGACTGGCGTGGGGTTTCTGTCTCTTCGCTGTCTTGCTGTGAAGACAATGATACGGCTTCCGGTGCCTCTGCCGGACTCGAGTCTGTCACTTCGTCCGTGCTGCTCTCCTCCGTAAGAGCTCCCATCTGGTCTTTGGGCATCACCAGGTAGAACATGTTCCCTAGAGACAGAGACGAGAGCACGAGCTGAAACCACAAGCAATCAGGAACATGTACCAAGTTACATAAATACAATCAGAATCCTGGATGTGCATTAGGAGAGTACTCATATATTACACATTAATGTGTAGGATTAACGTGTGATCTTCAGTGCTGATCAGCTTCCACTTTCATACCAATAACCGCTGTCTACTATTCCAGCTGAGTCTGCATTGCATTCTGGGACTCTGAGTGCAGTGTCTGTGCCAACATCTCCACTAATTATACACACTATATAGTATCTCTATACACTGTACATGTGCTTTTTCAACATATTCTATTTATACATTCATATTCTCTCTCTCTCTCTCTCTCTCTCATACACTCCTGAACAAAATCTTAAGACCAGGCAAAATATTACAAGTATTCACACTTTGCACTGGTGGATCATAACCAGGTTGTAAGTACTTCTTCAAAATGTCAAAAGAAGAAAAAAGAGCAAGAGACAAAAAAACAGAGATTGGCAATTTATTGAAATCTGCATTTATACTCAAACAGGCTGTTCATCAGCTGATCAAAAGTTTAAGACCATAGCCCCAAAATACCCACAACAGAGCTAAAAGTGTCAAAAAAAGGACTCAGTA
>CM074948.1:5777644-5790146 GCA_037577455.1 Pangasius macronema | reverse complement strand
TAGTGCTTATAATTACAGAAGCAGCTCTTAGGGACAAATCTACAGGTTCCAGTTGAAGACATGGACATACAGTGTGTCTGGGAAACGCAGTTAAAGTGTGTGCTTACACACTCACTCACACACTCACACACAGACTCACTCACTCACTCACTCACTCACTCACTCACTCACTCACTCACTCACTCACTCACGAGAACAAAATTACCTTCTCCAGCAGTCACGTAGTTGCTTGCTGTTTCCGAGCGTGTTCCATCCTGCGAAATCAAAACAAAACAAAAGCAACAGACTCAGACACTCGTTTAGTGCAAAACTACATGATCATCACTTTAGGGAACAAAACAAAAAACAGACAAGCAGCTCTTACTAGATCTTTCTGCATTTTCACTCTGACTTGATTAGCACGCCTTTTCGCGCTTTCTATTCTCTCTTCCAGGGAAGGCGACGGGTTGCGCGACTGCTCCTCCAGCAGGTCCTGCACATTATGTGATGACGTGAGTGAGCGATGAAGACCAGGACGGCGTGTACAGAGTAAAGCCCCAGACATGCTTGCTCTGTCTCCGTCAAATTCAATTCATTTGAACAGAACCCACCAAGATCATGATCTGAAGCCTATAACTGTGTTATACCTGTAGCTCCGCCTCTTCCTGTTCCAGCATCTTTCTCAGGATCTGTGTGGCGTGTTTCTGGACTTCTGGGTCCTGAAAGGGAGGTAAAAAAAATAGATGAGAATAATAAAATAACAGCATCTTATGTCACTTATGTCACAGCAGCTTCAAGATTAAATGAAAACTTTATTAATTTACTGCAAATAAGCAACAATTCCAAATTACCGGCTCTGAAAATTTAATCTAATGCCACGCCCAGCTCTGAAATCTCACTCATCTCTCTCATTTCAGGTGCATGTGAGGAACTTAAAATACCACAGGAACCTTTTCATAGTACCTGAACTAAATGTGGAACTACCCACATTTTGGTGTTTTCGCACCTCCGGAACTGGGTGCGATTTTAGTCCCGGACTTCCTTTTTCGAAAAACCAAATTAGCTCCTACTCTGGAGCAGGGTCTAACCAGCACAACTGGTACTATCCGTGACGTAAGTAGACGTCGATTGGCCAAACGTGTACGAAAACGCCCTCACCCGCCATGATTTAAAACGCCGTGTAAACATACTGTAGTGTCGACTTATTTCGCAAGTATGGAGAACAGCGATAGATGAACGGACGCTGAAGTGCAACACGGCTCCAGTCACAGCGTCCTCCATCCTCCGGTTGGTTACGTTGTTCTTCGTTTCCATTGTTGAAATTACATCGCTGTCGAATGCAACCCTTTAAATGGTACTGGGAAATAGTTCGCGCAAAATCGCCCACTACTTTAGTACTGTACATTTAGTTCTGGGACTAAAGGCAAAGTATGTGCTTTTCTTAAAATACCAACTGTTCCAAAACTGCTGCACAAAGGACAGTTCATGTGCATTAAGTCAGCTTTGTGCGTTCAGTATCAAGTGCTATATGACGCAAGACATAAGGCTGTATGAGGTCTTTTGTTTATAAAACAAATCCAGGAAACAGCACGTGATTACGGCATTTCAGTACAAATCATTCAGGCATAAATGTTTGTCTACAATATAGTAAAAGCGAGCGGCTGTGGGTCTCACAAACAAACAGAATGAAGACGAAGCGCTACCTTGGAAATAACTGGTTTAAAGTGATTTATATGGATATCGTAATAGGATAAAATAATTATTCCGCTATTTTCGGAGCGGTTTGTGGCTCGCTGTGTATTGATCCATGTCATCCGCTTTGTGTGTGATATCTTAGATTCGTGCATTCGACTTAGCCAGGCTGGTGAGTATTTCAGAAACTGCTCATCTCCTGGGATTGTTCCACACATAACAGTCTCTAGAGTTTACACAGAATGGTGTGTAAACCCCATTAAAATAGTTCAGAGGAGAATGGTGAGACTGGTTCAAGCTTCCAGAAGGGCAATGGTAACTCAAATAACCACTCTTTACAACCGTGGTGAGCAGAAAAGCATCTCACAGCACACCACAGCTTGAGGTGGATGTGCTACAAAAACAGAAGACCACATTGGGCTCTAGAGTGGGCTGAGGCTCACCAAAACTTGGAAAAAGCCGAGGTGACATTTTTCTAATCTTTAACTGTCCAGTTATGGTGAACCTGTGCACATCCAGCACATGACTATATCGCCCATCC
Organism: Pangasius macronema; assembly: GCA_037577455.1. Classification (NCBI taxonomy): domain Eukaryota; kingdom Metazoa; phylum Chordata; class Actinopteri; order Siluriformes; family Pangasiidae; genus Pangasius; species Pangasius macronema. The sequence goes on along the minus strand of CM074948.1, from coordinate 5,787,934 downwards.
CTACTGTAACCTCCAGGCGAACACTCCCACTATACATTCTGACGCTCCTTCACACACCTGTAGCGGTTTGGGGCCGGTGATCCTCTGCGATGGAGTGCTGATTCCCGAGGCAGGCAGGGGCGGGGGTGGAGGAGGCGTGGTTTCATCCCCTAGCTGCGTCCTGTGATTGGCTGGGAGGTCGGATGAGAGGGGCTGAAGAGGGACAGAGGCTACTGAAGGAGGCGGGCCCTGGAGCGTCAACGCCACGTACGTTCCAGCTGTGAACAACAGATCGGGCAGAGAGAGGGAGGGAGAGAGAGAGAAGAAAAACATGAGGTCATGATGCAATTAAACTCACACACTGTGTGTGTAATGTGTTTACACTCACATTTGATCATCTTCACTACTTCTTGGTGAGACATGGAAGACACTAAGGAGCCGTTGACCTGTGAGACGAGACGGTGTGTGAGGTAAAGCTGTACAAGTTACATGTTCTCAAGAGCAAAACAGCAATCAAGAGTACCTTAATGATCCGGTCTCCTTCCTGCACTCCGGCCTTTACCGCTGCTCCACCTGTGTGAGAGGTAAACAAGAAAATGAGGAGCAAGCGAAAACAATGAATGAATGAAAGTGAAATGGTTAAGAGTCACACTTTCCCAAATATCTAAAATTTACACCTTGGGCATAAACGTCTGTATAGATTCTGTGCTGTGTGCTGATACCTGGACGAACGTTCTGCACCAGTTTAATTCTTTCTCCACACACAGTGAAGCCGAAGCCCAGACTGTCCCTCTGCACGATCACACATCTCTGCACTAGACCCGCAGCTGGAAAGAGCGACAGTGCTATTGATTAACTGTGTGTTGATTAATTTTCTATTACGGCAGTTCTGACAGTAGCACTTAACTCCTGCTGTAACTCAAACGTTCATTTAAAAGATACTCAGAAGCTCAATAATATAACTACAAAGATTAATACATGTCTGCGTTGTAATGCTCAAGATGAGCAAAAAGCCTGCTTTCTGTTCATTCCAATTGTTGCAATATTATAATTTCAATGGATAAGTAATTATTTTAATATTAAATTACAGCGCTACTTTATCATACCACAGCTACCAACTTGGGAAACATAACTGCGAGACATGTAAAGCCAGCCAATCGCATCTTTTTGACGTGCTGCAACACACTCTGAGGAAAAGCGCTATCTGCCCTCTTCCGCATACATGAGCTCACTGAGGCCCATGATTGGCTAGCGTCACTTTGAGTAGATAGCATTTTTCCTCGGAGTGTGTTACTCTGCAGCATTAAGCAGCGTGTTAAAAAGATGCCATTGGTTGGCGTCACACGTCGAGGAAGCAAAGCAGCTTCCCCAGTTGGAAGCTGTCATATGACAGAGGAGCAATCATGATCATTCTAATCACTACATTCGACTCCTGAAGTGAGAGCGTTCGCCATCTCGTCCGCGAGTTCTGCCACGATCCTGTCGGAGCCACAGCCGTCGCTTTTCTGTTACGCCACTCAGGAGCCAATATCGAGGAGAATAATCATGATCCATACTTCACTCCATTACTACTGCGGAATTGTTATTTCAGAAAACGCGCTAATTATGTTAAGAAGAAGAAGAAGCCGATTCTAATTATGATGGAGAGATCAAGTAACACATCAAGACATTATGATCACTAATAATAATAATAAACGATACTACTGGATGTATGTAGAAACATACACATATTGATTTTTCTCTGTGCTGAAATTGAAATTCCATACTTTTGCATTTAGGGCAAGTTTTTTTCCTCTCGCTGCCTAGAAACATGTCTGCTACGTGTCTGGTGTTTTGTTTTCGTGGGACGTTACCTGCGCCGTCAGAGGGGAACTCGGAGAAAGAGTCTCTCTGCTGGCCGAGAGAAGACTTCGAGTCTCCCAGCGTCAAGCTGCTCAACCTTAAAGGAGAACACGTGGAAAGTGTATTAGCGCCAGCGCTAGAGAGACGCGTCATGGCTCATAAGGAGGAAGAGGGAGAGGAGGACGTGCGGCAGGATGAGCTGAGAGAAAATCGATAACGCAAAGACGTAACAATGAAAGAGGGATTTAAAAAAAAAATTGAGAAAAGGTGAAAGCTTATTTACGGCGAGGTTTGACGGGAACACACTGAGACATTCCTTGCTGGGTTTGGAGGCAGGCATTTGAAAAAGTGCAGGGAGCAGAAACGACTCGACGGACTGGGTCTTTTTAACAGCCCTGTTTCCAAAACACCATCTCATTCCTATGGGCGTAGCTTCCTGTGGAATTTATCTGCTTTCAGATCATTTTAGGACTTTCCTTGTGATGATAACGTTGTATAGGAGATCGCTGAGAGGAGAAATCAACACGGCGCTAATGCAAGTCGATCAACAAATGTAGTGTTAATGAGCTGTAACAATTTGTGACCACTAGCGGGCGCTTCTTTTCATTCTGATTGGAAAAAAGGGATTTGTTAATTAAAGCAGCCTCTTCATATGAAATCCTCTATAAAGATTAAAATGTTTAGTCATCAAATGTCAGAAGATTTGACTCTGGATGGCTAAAATTGCTCTCAAAGCCAAACATACCTGTGTAATATATATATTTTTTTAAATCAGTGCCATTACAGGGATGAACAAATCATAAATCATAAGCTAGTCAAAAAGCTAAAATTTGCCCAGTCAAATGATTTGTTTCCCAGAAACCTAAATAAATACAGTATTCCAGTCTGGCTAGTGCCTTTATTCTCTCTGGATTTGTTTAACCACGAGGTGACGACATGTTGTGCCAGCAGGAGAGTTATACGACGGAATTTATTTTGCTCCATTTCTCTTTTTTGTGGAAAAACAACATGGACGCCTCCATGATCGTCTTTTGTTACCAACTAGCCAAGCTAGCCAGCTAACTGTGATGAGTGATATATATTTAGTTATACAGTCTGTACAGACAGATTTAACACACTGATATGACTGTATGCTGACTGATCTAAAGCAAATACTTGTACAAATACAAATACACTATAACTCATTTAAAAGTAAAGAGGTTCTACTCTGACTGTGAGCAGCCATGTTGATTTGATGTCACTTGCTGAACTCGGAGGCGAAGAGACCGTGAGTTGATGAGTAGGAATTCCAAGTTGAGCGACGTTTCCTTTGGTTTTGTTCCAATCAGAGGTCAGAAATTCAGATTTACGGGCTAAGTCGAAGGCAGTATTAATCCGGCTAGTAAAAACTACGGACAGCAGATCACCTGTAGCTACATCATCAAGATACATCGCGTCAGCGTGGCGCATACTGTTGGTAAACATAGCTCCATATCAAATGAAAGCTTGCTTTAGGAAAGTCAATAAGGAATGTTTTCCTTTTCTTCTTCTATCCTCTAAGCAACTTTTCTTTTTTTTTTTAAATAATTTTTAATAATCTCAGACACAAAATCTGCTCATCCTGGACACCCAGCCTTCTGATTTGTCCAGCCCTGTATTAACACGTGACGCTAAAGATATAAACAGGTATCTGTTGTTTTATGTACAATGGTCAATGTCGCTGTGCTGTGTGTAGATGCTATACGATTTGATTTTGTACAGTAAAATATAAACCCAGATGTATAAGATGCTGATATCTTAACACTGTACATTAGGAAAGTCCCGCATCTGATATCATAATAGTTTGACTCCTAAACTGGTAGAAACACAACCCACTTCCCTCTAACAAACACTTGCACTGTGTTAGTGAAAAAAAACAAAAAAAAGTTGAGCCAGTAAATCCATGTGGATTTAACATTATTCATTAATCCTGCGTAAATGGTTCAGTCTGACTCCCTGCACCTTCAGTCAATAAGCAGAGGCAGAATATCCGACAACTCACCAAGCAGCAAACGGACTAAAGAAGGCATGAACGACAGAGAGAAAGAACAGTGAGGCTATAACAGAGAAACACACAACAAGACAGGAAAACAGGGCTGGGTGAAATCGGAAATAAATAACTACACAAGATAGAGATAAAAAAAAACTGTGAAGTGCTGCAGTTGAAAAAAAAAAACATTTTAAAGCTCAGGTTTCAGTATCAGAAAAAGAAAAAGTGCTATCACGCCAAATTATATAACAAACACCTCAAAGAATAAAAAACAAAGTGTAGACGATATTCCACGTACATTATAACGCCAGCGCTGTCGATTTCTCAAATCTGATTGGTCAAAAAAAGTGACATCACTTCCAGCTGGTTTATATTAACGCGCTCGTTCTAATCCGTTATCGTTTCTATAGTAACAACTCATCCACAAAAATAAAAAAATGAACAGTCGATATGGTGAAGTTTTCTGTGAGGAGATGTTTATTTAACATTTACGGAAGGAAGGAGTCTCCAGTGTCAGGTTTTTCGCTGCAGTGAAAGTCTTCGGGACGGACAGATTTACACTTTCTTAGAAACACGACGAGAGAGAAGGACAGCGAGGCTGGTGAGGGAACAACTGTTGACAATATTAAATGTAACTATAAATGGATAAAAAGTACGACATGCCGTTGTTTAATAAATAAATAAATAAAACTGGAATTGTTGGTAACTTGCTGAGGTATAAGAGGAATAAAACACTTCATGTTGTGCTCTTATGGGAAAATACCACAAGTCACACCATCAGCATGTCACTTCCTGCTTTAATCCACACTGATATGATCTTGTATGAGTGGGTGTGTCCGCATTTTGATAGTTTTCTATAATCTTCTTGGCTAATTGAGCCATCAGTGAGTGTCAAGGTGTTGAAAGCGTTAGTCATCGTCTGTGTCTAATTAACTCGGCACATCGCCCAGTCCTAGCAGGAAGAAACCATTTTTCCCCAGAGTGAACGAGTGCCCATACACGACTACAACATTAAGCCTCCATTCAAATTCCTGTGCGTGACATCGATCAGCTCACAAACCTCCAGAGTACACCAGAGACTCGCAGACGTCTTAAGTGTGTCATTTAGAATGACCTTTGACCTCAAGGATGTGAGCTACCATTACCTGGACAGGGCAGTCTTTCTCTTAACGGCGGTCCTGCTTTCACAGGATGCACAGGTAAAGCGGGTGCATGAGATGGACGAGATAAAAAGACAAAAGTGGAATAGACAAGGAGACAGAGATAAAGACATACGTGTAGAGAGAGAGAGAGAGAGATAGAGAGAGAGAGAGAGATTGTGGTCCTCAGCCGTGTGTGATGAAAGGAAGGGGGACTTCTGACGCATAGACGTTATCGTGACAGTCCCTGCATGTGCCACAATGCTGTCTGCCTCACACAAACACACTATTGTAATACACACCGAGGGGGAAAACCAGCAAACGAGTGACAGAGATGCAACAGTGAGAAAGTGGAAAAACCTGTGAGTTTACCATACACCATACACCATACGGCAGTTCTCAGTACTGACCTGCTGCGAGGGAACTCGTCGTTCCACCTCGCTTTCTGATTAACGTGCGTGCGTAAACGTTACAGCAGCAGCAGCTTTCAGCTACAAGCACTCTTACAGTATTCCATCAGCTTTCCCAGTAGGAATAAAACACAGCGTGGCATGCGGTTATAGAAAACTAATCAACACTGGAGTTACTGTTACCTCCGTGAAGTGGATGCTTTTCCTATAACAGTGTTTCATTCCTCGTACATGACAGCAATTTGCCAACAATTATTTGTTTAACAACCAATATGGTGTAGTTTTTATCCTTTTATAGTTACAATGAACATTCTGCAAACATCCACAAAACAGGTTCGTGACTGTTCCTCTGGGGTGGTCACAGGTATAATATAAACAGTCATTCCTTTACCATTATCTCTATTTCCTCTCTCTCCAGATGTTAGTTTTAAAGAAAATAATAATTAATTAAAAAAAAAAACCTGCCACTTGCTGAGATGTTTATTTAACTTTGACGGAAAACTCGCCGGTGTCAGCGTTTTGTAAGAGTTAGCAGGTTGTTTATTAACTTTCTTATTAACTTCGAGAGAGTGAGAGAGAGAGAGAAACAAAAACTGGTTCGGAAACGACTGTTACTATGGTGATGTTTCCTGTAAGGAGATGTTTATGTAAAACTGACGGAAGGAGTCTCCAGTGTCAGCACTTCGTTACAGTCAGAGGTAAAGCTGCATTTTTTTTCTGTCTTATTAACTTCAAGAGAAAGCGAGGGACTGTTTATAGCCGCTATAACATAAGCGATAACAGGAACTAACTGGCTACAAAATTAAATGTAACTCTAAATGGTTAAAAAAAAACCACAATGATTTTTTTTATTAACAAGTTAACACTTGTTGCGGTATAAGAGATAATAATTATCAACTTCAGGATGGATTCAGTAACGCCACTTCAAGTCAGGCTGCATCACTGATTATTTTCCTGTGACAGCATGCCTCAGGGTGAGTGATTACTTACATATCCAGTGCAGGAGAACACATACATAGCCCTGTTCAATGCGGCGGCGCTTTAACACTAGGCACTTTCAACCTTGCTGTACCGCTCACACTACAACTTTGTTTGTTGTAACGTTTCATTTCATCCAGGATGCTCGTCGAGTGACGGATCACACCGGATCATACCTGTCCAGAGTCGAGGTTGGAGGTCGAACACTCATGTCTGCGCAGCTCCTGAAGCTCAACCACTCGTCTGTGTAGTGAAACCGTGGTCAACGTGTGGTCATCTCCTTAGGCAAAGTGTCCGTCTCGGCTTCTTCCTCGCTCCTGATTCATTCACGGATGTGGCAAAGATGTCACTTTTTTGCTGTACGTTATAGTTTTTTTAATATATTTTCAGGCCACGGCGATGGTCCTGGTATGCATCGTCTCATTTATAAAGCTGAGTGATCTGATGGGCCAAGCCTGGAGTGTTGGAACTGGTACCTCCGTCTACTCAATTTAAAGCTCTACATTTGGGATAAGAATTGAACTATTGGAAAGATTTATTATTTCCTTTCTGCTTTGACTTCAGTAAAGTTGATTAGATGATCACAAGGCCAGAAATGCCAGCAGCATGAAGTGTGAGGCTTAAATTAGAGTTATCTTTCAGTTAGAAACAACACTTTAGTGTCACAGGCAGCGGTTACTATTAATCACAGTTAATGCTTTTCTTTCTTTTCCTTTTTTTTGCTTTAAAGTAGAGTTTAACATTAGTGCATCCTTAAATCAGTAGGTAAAGACTGTGTTTGATAGTGAAAACAATAAGAATAATCCTTATTCAATGTAACTGAACTCTGCTCTGCCCTGAAGCCTCGGCTAACGTTGTAAACAAACCAAGGTGACTGAGTAACTGAGGGGGGAAAAATACCAATTTTAACGCTTTAATTTCTAAAGTGCACCAATTAAAGAAACTGTCGCGAATTCTTTTTGCTCTTAGTAACAAAAATAATGTAGCTACGTTGTTTTTTTGGCTCCAAAACAAACCAGCAATCTGCAAGTAGTGTTAGCTAGCTGGCTGGCTAGCTCCAAACAGGGTTGTTAATAATTTAAAGTAAATAAGAATGCTTAATATTGGGTATTTGTTGCAAATTTGTGTTAGATGTTAGAGACAATATTTCGAGAATTAAACAGCTAATAAGATAAAACAGAATCCCTAAGCTAGATATCCTAGCAATCTGCGTCCAAAGTTGCAGGCCGGACTGAATCCCCGATGTTGCGTTAAAGCGACGCCGGAACGCCGCACTCCTGTTTCGGGTAGGTCTCGGATAAATCCCTCGCAGGCCCCGGGTAATCTTCCTCTAGCTAACTGATGTAGCCTCAGGTCAATCAATGAATGCGAGTTAACCCGTAAGCAAATGTGCAATGTCCAAAAAAACAAAAACAAAACAAAACAAAAAACAAAACCCAAATAAAAACAAGTGTTGTTTTTTATCAAGTGATGCGATCGCTGGTAAAATTCCTAAAAACGAGGCAGTCATGAAGCTTCATGAGATCAGTCTGAATCTGGTCCATTCCGCAGGATCAGTTTCCATTGTACTTTGCACATCCGCCTGCTGTGGTTCAGGACTCGATCTCCACCGGGATCCGTTCAGCATCTCCAAACTGGCCCGTGTGCTTCATTGCAGAGGTCTTTTAAACTGTCAGCAGCACAGGGTTGAATTCTCCTGCCTGCAACTGAAATCATACCAGCACCATCGCCGTGAGATTTATGTTTGGACCATGGAGTGGAGAAAAACAGACTCACAGTCGCCATCTTACGGTGGGACAGAAGATCTGCAGGGAAAACAGTGCTGGTGTCTCCTCAGACCTGGACCAGGGCTACCACATGGACATCTACAGGGTGTCCCAAAAGTCTCCAGTCTCCAAAATTTAGCAAAATGTCTTCCATAATTTGTCATAATTAGTTTACATTATGTATATTTTTCAGATCGACTTTAACCCCCTAATACATGAATTATTACATTTACATTTAAAAAAAATGTGTTTATGGATTTTTATTACTTGGAAGTTGGAAACTGTTGCCGTATGGCAATGGTGGAAAGTATCATATAGTCAAACGTGTGAGATTACAATTCCAGTTACTGCATTTTACAGACTATAAATTGCAGAGTTTTTTTTTTTTGTTTTGTTTTTGCCACCTAGTAAGCATGTAAAAGTAATCTTGTAGAAAGTGAAGTGGAAGTGGAAGTGATTTTGTGGCCAAGTGTGGTGACCCATACTCGGAATTTGTGCTCTGCATTTAACCCATCNTGGTCATTCACTCCCCCACCTACAATCCCTGCCGGACCCGAGACTCGAACCCACCACCTTCAGGTTCACCTTCAGGTCACAAGTCCGACTCTCGAACCATTAGGCACGACTGCCCCCCCCAGATGCTCTACCACTGAGCTATACCCCCATCTGCGGAATTACAGTTTTAAAAAGTATGTGTGGAAGGATTTACTCACTCAAAATACTTACAAAAATTGTTTTGTGTGAAGTATCTTTTTAATTTTAAGCCCTTTGATTCTTAATTCTTTCTCTCAAAACGTAAAATTTAGAGAATAAGGTGAAATTGCAAAATGTCTTTTTCTTACTTTGAATGTGAAAAAAGGGTAAAGACACTATACTATTAAAGAAGCCTAGTGTTTTTTTTTGTTTGTTTGTTTTTTGCTATTTACACGTTTCAATTCATTCATAAATGCACACAATACAGTTCCATTATTGCATGTTGTTGCCATATGGCAACAATTACATTTTACCATTTAACAGAATACTCAACATATATAAACTTGGTTAAATGAAAAAAAAATGTTACCTTATCTCAGATAGTGTTTCAATTTTTTTTTAAAAATTGATTATTTTTTCAATATTTAGGCAAAACTACTTAAAGAAAAAAGCCCCCTTTTCCAATTACATAGAAAAATAGTAGTTTTCTATTATTGCCTATCAAAAAAATGAAGATAAATTAATTGTTGCCATATGGCAACACCATGCTGTAAAGGATTAAGGATGTCTGGATCGGGAAGCTGTCACAAGGTTGCGATGGACTTTAACAGGAAACATGACAAGCACATCACACACTGTTATGAAACTTATTAACAAATTTAAAAAGACTGGAAGTGTTGCAGCCTAATAAGCATTTCACTGCATGTCGTACTGTGTATGGTTGTGTGTGTGGCCAATAAAATTTTAATTTGTACCTAACACAGTTTTAATAAAACTGTAATAATATGTACAGTGGCGTCTGAAAGACCATATTATAATCGAGTATAAGAAAAGGTTGCAAACACAGAATGCAGCGTTCATTGAGATGTTTGTTGGCATTACTGTATTGGGCTTATTGTTGCTCTACAGTTCACAATACTGAAGAAATCTAGTCAAAATACCAAGTGATTCATCACTATAATCATGATTTAAATCCACCATGATCTGGATATAATTCATAGAATTACTCCTTCATGAATCTTCATAAAGCAATTTAAAAAAAAAATCAAGTCGGGTTTATTTATTTGCATACATTTGCACAGTACGTCAAGACATACTCATTTATTCATTCATCCTCAGCTTTATGATCAGTTTGCCGTGTATTCTGAACCTTTCCCGAGTGTGAGGCAGGAACTCTTCCTGAATGGCAAGCCAGTCCATTGCCGGACACCATGCACACACACACACACATTCACACACTCAATCACACAACACAAATACAGCTACTGGCATGTTTTAGGCAGGTGGGAGGAAACTGGAGAACCTGGAGGAAACACATGGAGACAAAACATGTCAAGATATTAAGAAGCATATGGCATTATATGAAACACACTCACACACATACACGCATGCATAACTCAAGACCTTAAACAAATATGATTAAAGCAAAAGTCCATAAGATTACACTATACAAAATACAATATAAGGAAGTGGGA
>CM074948.1:5752131-5773123 GCA_037577455.1 Pangasius macronema | reverse complement strand
GGCAGAGAGCGCTGGTCATTCACTCCCCCACCTACAATCCCTGCCGGACCCGAGACTCGAACCCACGACCTTCAGGTATATGAAACATAAGGCACAGAATATACCCCTTACACACATACACGCATGCATAAGCCAAGACCTTAAACAAATATGATTAAAGCAAAAGTCCATAAGATTACACTATACAAAATACAATATAAGGAAGTGGGAAAAAGAAGTCCAATAGACGTCCATCAGACACAGAAAGCGATTCAGTGACATTAAGAATAGGAAGGAATTTGGCCACAGGCCTGCATTGTTCTCTAGCCTACTTGTTTGTGATTGGACACTGGAATCTGGAAAACAGTTTTTGTACTCGGTGACTAATTGTTGATGTGATTTTGTTTGCTTTTCCTCCGGCACTGTGTGCAGTACACATCCCTTAAAGCTGGGAGTCTGTTGCCTGTGTCATTTCAGTTGCCTATCAGGTGAGTACTATAAGTTTCAGGTGTATGTTTTTGGTATGTGCACAATGGCTGTGAGTTAATGAGCTGACCACATCAGAAATCCTTAACTCCTTAACCCTTAAATGCTTGGAGTAAAAATATCTGCTAACTAAATCCACGTAAATGCTCTACGCTTGGCACCAACACACCTTAACACAAGAGATGCAGCAGGTCAAGTTGATGGTGCAGCCGCTGTGATTATTCTAGTCGTCTCTTTAGATGGTAGAAAATAAACTCCAAGTTCTGTTTGTTCTTGTGTAGATGAAGTCTCTTATTTTTTAGTTTGCAGTGTGAACACACACTCTGTATCACCTGTATCAACAGCTGACTACTTACTACTTACTACTTACTAATATCAGCTTAATGCGATTTCATTTATTCAGATTTATTTTGCAGATTTCTATCCTAGATCTCCTAGAATGTGAGCATTTTATCAAAAGAAGTATGTGAACCATAACAGCAGGAAACACAAATGGCCTTGCTGTTTCAGCTGTGCAAGCAAACAGAGCAGGAGGCAAAAAAGGCTGAAGTGAAACTCACTCAGTGTGTGTGTGTGTGTGTGTGTGTGTGTGTGTGTGTGTGTGTGTGTGTGTGTGTGTGTGTGTGTGTGTGGTTGCACAGCGGAAATGCACTGTTTTTCTCCAGAAAGGCTTCCTAACACCCGATTTATCATTGAAGTACTCAGTTACTTCCTGAATGAAAACCTGTTTCAATGGAAAGATTTCCATCTAGTGGCTCCTGCGATCCGCCTCGACAACCAAATCTACTTCATTTACAAAACACGTGTGTTGTTGTGTGTGTTGTTGTGTGTGTTGTTGTGTAGATGACCAAAGTATACAAAGTATATAGTATATTGACTATTTTGATATCAAATTAATTTAAGGTACAATTATTATTTATTCTTTAAGGGAATAAATATGTAAGGAATAAAAAAAACTGTTTTAGGAAAATAATTAATGATCGTTAATGATGATGTGATGCAGCAGAGTTGCTGAAAATAAGCACTAAGATGATTATTTTTCTATAACACCAAGAAGTGTTTATTCCTCTTACATTACAGGTTAAACATTTACTAATGTTAAATAATTACTTACTAAAAAAATTGGAAAATGTCAATGGAAAGTACAACATCTTACATAGTTCTACTTCTCACTTACGTTAAAGCAGCTGTAAACATTCGTTCCATCACCAGCCTGTCTTTTATTTTCTCTTGAAGATAATAAAGCAAAAAAAGGGCAGAAAAAACACTGAGACTGTTAAAGTGCTTTCCTTATATGTCGAAAACTCCACTATATCAACACATTATACTGTGCTGCTCAACACATTAAAAAAATGTGTATGAGGTGCTACAAATATATATATGCAGCAGGAACTATTGTGAGAGCTGCTGCTGAAGAAAATGAATCAATACCTTCTGACCAAACATAATGTACAATTCAGCAGTGCTGTGGAATAAAGGGTTAAAAAAAGGGTCATGTCCAGAGCCTTATTCAGCCTGTCTGGGGAAGATAAATGACACACAGCAGAAGTGTGTGTGTGTGTGTGTGTGTGTGTGTGTGTGTGTGTGTGTGTGTGTGTGTGTAACCTAATTTGGTCTTTCTGGGCGTGGATCTCTAACAGTCCTGGAAAGGAAGAGAAGCAGAGCACAGTCTGGGGAAGATTTCTCACATACCACGCCGATCTACCGCTAAAAAAGAGCTGGATAACACAGAAAAACAGGCGGAAGAGGTAAGCTTCTCTCTCTGCTCGGGTTTCTTACTGAAATCTGTGTGTTTTTTTACTTGCTTTTATGAAGCAAAGCATGGATAAAGTTTTAGGGTGCAGCTTTCACCGTTACATACAGGAATTGCACGAATTCCTTATCTCCTTTAGGAATGGAAGCTTTTAAACTTTAATGTAAACACACACACACACACACACACACACACACACACACACACACACACAGAGAGATTAGACAATTTAGTGTCGTCATCATCAGCTGGACTTTTAGGGTTTTATTGCATTCATTGGACCAAAGTAAATCCATGCATCCACCACACCCATGTCTCAGCATTTACACCCAAATGCGACATGATGTTTATGAGTGGATGAAGCCGAAAGCCGAAAAGCTTGCCACACACACACACACACACACACACACACACACCGCTGTGAAGGTTTTATTCCCCCACCATTACCACGCTTGTTCAGCCACACCTTCACCACATCCGTCCTCAAGTACAGCATCCGAGCACGCGCGCACGAGCACACACACACACACACACACACACACACACACACACACTCAGAGAGAGAGAGAGAGAGAGAGAGAGAGATAGGACTTTTTTTTTTTCCAGAAAGCGTGCCAGAAAGGTTCACAGGGCATGAGACTGAGATGAGATGTTTAGCTCATGACTATATCGATGCCGGTATCTGTGATTATCCGTATTATAAAATGTTACACATTTATCTCACAATTGTGACAATACCACACGCTTGTAACAGCTCAGTGGCTAAGATGTATTATTGATAGGAAGTTCATGAGTTCAAATCCCTGTGTTGCCACACTGCCACTGCTGAGCCCTTGAGCAAAGCCTTTAACTCTTAACTGCTCAGCTGTATAAATAAGATGAATCTGAGTCACTCGGGATAAGGGTGTCTGCCTAATGCCATGGATGTAAAATTTTATCTTGCGATTGTGAAATAATCAGGGGAGGATTAATGCACAGGCTAACCTAGTCCGTAGCCTAGGGGCCTCTGTTCAATGGACTTTACTTACCCATGCATGCATTTGATTGATCCATAAGTAGTGTTACTGGATGAAGGTTTTAAAATAACAGGCATTTGACGAGTGTGCTGTGTGCATGACGCCCCTCCCTACGTCAATTTGAACTGTAACCTCATTAACCTACAAATAGATACAGGGCCGTAACCACCAGAGACAGTTAGGGCAACACCTCCCCCACCAAATAATCAGATATGGCCAAATTGTCCTTTCCAGTATTTGATACGTTTGATGCTGCTCTGCTGCACTCCTTTATGCACTTCTGTGTATGTTGTTAGGATGACAAAAAGTTTAAAAAGGGTGATCTTCCTCGATGGTCTTGCAGCGCTCGTCAGTGTTGTCAAATATTAAATTTTAGCTACTTAAAAAGCTTTACATCTTACCTCACTCTTTAACCGTTAAAACTGAAGAATTGTGCAGATTAGGTGAACAGTAAAGCCCACCTTCTTTGATTTGATTGGCCATCTCAACCATTTTGACTGTTTTATGATAGAAACGTTAAACGACCAACAGTAATATCCAGGGACGCAAACATTTACGTGATTCATGTAATGTCGTGTGTTAATGTGCATGTTGTGAATGAATTTCATGAAAGTGGGTACCTAGCTTTCCTCGTAGATTCACTTGTCTAAGTAAATTCACTTGTCTAAGAAAATGATTCATAAAAGTCAAAGTTTGAGAGATATCATCCTCAGACTTAAATTAGAACATGGTAAAACGTGTGGATTTGACTCAAGTGTGTTTTTAGGTTGTGGTGGTGGGGGGAGGGGCCCTCTTGAAATCTAGGGGCCTGTGTAGACCTTAATCTGCCCCTAGATCAGTTGTGACATAATACCACAAAGTTGTAACATTTTTGCACAATGCAATTGTGATATAATGTCTCACAGTCGCAACTTTGCGTCTCGTAATTGTGACTTTTTATCTCGCAGTTGCAAGTTAGGCCTAATATGACTCAATCATGACATTTTATCTCAACATTTAATTGCAGCATAATACCATGCGACTGCAATACCATGCGACAAAATGTTGCCCGAGTGTGATGTCGGAGCGAGCAAGCAGTCAGATATGAAGCTCGCAGGACAAAGAAAGACCACAGCAGTTAAACTGAGCATGTGGCACCATGCGGTCAGCATCTCGAGTGGACACCGGTTATGAACTTGAGTGATGTAGCTGAGGTTGAGGAACTGTCAGAACCAGAATTCACACACCATGCTGGGGGATTTATTTAAATGGCCACGCCCCTTTCAAGTTACAGAAACAATAGTAACCTGTTGCGTTACACCTCTAGTCTGTCTCGACCATAACATTCATGCCTACTAAACTTGAGTTTTAAAATAGGGTAGACCACATGTACAACTGTAACACTTTTTGCTGTAAAACAGATAAAAATCAGATATTTTCAACACAAATAGTTAGTTAAAGTTTATTTTATCTGTCTACCAACAACAACAACTACAAACACTTTACTAGTATGTACCTATTATCTAAAACAACAGTGTAAATACACGATCAGGCAAGGTTTATAGGTTCTATGAAGAACATTACAAGCAGGATATCCCTTTCAGGCAGGATTCCAAGTAAAACCTCATTAGGAAGCTAAGAACCCTTAACTACATGCACATTTTTTAGTTGTCTCCATGTCATAGATAGAAGGATAGAAGTATAATAACTGACCTGAAATTCTTTATGTTTTGGACATTTTTAATATTTTTTTTATCTGTAGGAGGCCCAAGACTCCTTTTAATATCAATCACCGGTTTTTTAAAGAAATCAAAATGAATGCATCAGATTACACACTCCTGTTAAATGGCAAGTTTTTGTGATGTAAAAAAACCAAACCAAGATAAATTACACAATAAATAAATAATTTTTCCTATTTTTTCCCTAAAATTTTTCTGATTGTTTTTCGTTTGATTTTTATATGTTGTAATTTCACATTGTGGGTGGAAAAAGCTCTGACATGATTTATCTTGGTTTCATTTTTTACTTCACAAAAACCTGCCAATTTAACAGGGGTGTGTAAACTTTTTATATCCACTGTATATATCTTGTATCATTTGAACAACTGATCCATAATTTATATTACAGTATATGTACAGTAAAGATTTTACTACATCACAGTCATTTATTTGGACAGCCTAACGATCAGTGAGATCACTGCTGATGATACAACATCGAAACCATAAAGATGGCCGTGGATGTTCTTCCTTGGATAGCCTTAAGACTGCAATCTCTAGGAACAGTTTCACACTCTTTTACAATAGAAATCAGTTTCACAATACAATTATGCTATCCAGTGTCACCCAGATGAGGATGTGTTCCCTTTTGAGTCTGGTTCCTCTCAAGGTTTCTTCCTCATGTCATCTCAGGGAGTTTTTCCTTGCCACCGTCGCCTCTGGCTCGCTCATTATGGATAAATTTCTATATTTAAAATTGGATGAAAAGCCTGTTTGCAGAACTCTGTTAACTGAATAACTGGTGGTTGTGGTAAATGTCCACCGTTGACCACCTTGCCCATTCCTGTGGAGCTTAAAAAACCTGGCTTGCTACCAAATAAGTCATTTTTAGTAGACAAATCAAGGATCACAACAGTAAAAGTCTAAAATGAAAGTCAAGTAAGCAGCAAGGCAAGAAAGTGAAAAACCCATCCTCGAGAAAACAGACGTTTGCTGTTCTTTTTACAGCAGAGATGTGCACAATATTGAAATAGAAGGATGTCATGCATACTAAGAATGAATATGAAGTTTTAAGTGCATGCTGCAAATAAGGATAGAAACTGTGGCATAACTGTACACAGGCTACCATACAAACCCTCAAGAATCCAATTGTTTTTGACCTTTAGTTAAAAGAGCATAATTGCAAGAAACATCTCTAATGTACATAATTAGTCCTCAAGGCTGAATTGTAATTGTAATTTACATTGTTTGTACTTTGAGGTAGACTACCTGTATTGTAGACAAATCTCTTCTATGATTCTAAACCATAATTACATGAGTGTAACTGTCTAATTAACAATTCCTAGCTTGTGTTTGGCTGTAACACTGCATTGGTTGCTTTAAAACTGGATTAAACCTAAATGAATTCACTTTAGTTCAACTATATCTTTCACCAAGATAAATTCTAAGCATCCTGTGTTAGGTGACATTACCATCTCAGGCTCAGAGAGGAAGTAACGTTGCACTAGCATAGCGTGTATTCTCATGACTCCCTTTGAGTTGTGCAACGTGTGAGAGGAAGTCCAAGTGTGAATGTGCGGGGCAGTGTCAATCAAGGTGGTGCGTTTGTGTGCACTTAGCGTTTTAAACCACAAATAAGAGACAATGAAGTGAAGGCAGCCATTTACACCAGTTGAACTTAAGCTCTATCAAAGCCTAGTGTGAACACACTATGTCTGAGTTTATTACTAATAACCTCCATAATAATACCTCCATCACATGAATGGCAAATGGCTACAGATTTAGCACTAAATGATGATCTTAATTTTTTTTTTCACTTGCAGGTTTCCCTGAAGACCAGATTACAAGTCTCCCTGCACCAATCAGAGAAAGGGATTTATGGTTTCCACTCTGCACAGCATTGGGCCAACAGCTTTGATTAAATCCTATTGACATTAGCTGACTTTGACAAATTTGAAGTAAATCATCCAAATCATCCATTTCCAATCATGCCCTTGGTTGTGTTGCAGACCTCGCGCCTGATGTGGGCCCGTCTGGCCGCGCTTGTGTTCACATGTGTGGCGTTCAGCGTGGCCGCTCATGGTGCGGGTCTGAGTGGCGGCATGTACGACTGGTGCATGTTCTGCTGGGTGTTCAGCTTCATTGGCACGCTGTTGGTGCTAATTGTGGAGCTCCTGAGCCTTCAGTCGCGTATGCCTGTCTCGTGGACCAACTTTCCCATCACACTGGCATGCTACGCAGGTCTGCTCTGCCTTTCCGCTTCCATCATCTTCCCACTGTACTTCCTGAAGGGCTATACCTCTGGCTATACCAATGAGGCACGTGACTACAAGATCGTCAGCACTGTTTTCTCCTGCCTGGCCACAGTGGCATACCTAGTGGAGGTGAGCCTGACACGGGCGCGCCCTGGTGAAGTGGCCGCCTATATGGCGACGGTGCCTGGCCTCCTGAAGGTCTGCGAGACATTCGTAGCCAGTGTTATTTTTGTGTTTATCAGTAATCCTGTGTCATATGACCATCACGCGGCATTAAAGTGGTGTATGGCTGTGTACTGTATCTGCTTCATCATATCTGCTGCCATCGTGGTGATGTGCGTCGGAGAGTGTACTGGCTTCCTTCCATTCCCATTTGCCCGTTTTCTGTCTGCTTATGCCTTATTGGCTGTTGCGATGTACCTCTCCGCTACCATCATCTGGCCCGTGTTCCAATTCGACAGCCATTACAGTCGTCGGTCTCGGAGGCCCGATGGATGCCGTAACTCTCAGGGTCTCTGTGATTGGGATAAACTGGTAATCATAGCCGTTCTGACAGGCCTTAACTTCCTTATCTACGTGGCAGATCTAGTGTACTCTGCACGACTAGTGTTTGTCCGTGCTTGAAAAGTCAAAATGACAAGAAGAGCCAGTGAATGTTTAATCTTTTCACCAGGGATGTTTTTCGATAGTCAATTTTCATATCACGAAATTTCCTCTATAAATCTAAATGGAACTGTGGGATTAGAGTGGAAATTTGGCCGAAATAGGCATGCACCCTAAAGAAATTAAAAACAAGACATTAAGTGGTTATTAAAAATTATACCTGCTTATAAATTTCAATAATAAATTAACTTTTAATATGTTTCTCCAGTCATGTCAGAAAGACACACACACACACACACACACAATATTTTTCATTAAATAACTGCTTCAAACTTGACTCCTCATTATTCATTGTGAAGAGAAAACATATGTAGCTAAGCAAAACTTTTAGTGAATTAGCCATCTTGCTTAGTGTTGTTATTTAAAACGAACTGCTAACTGCTGTATGAATCGACTTCACAAGTTGAGCAACGTTAATTAGCTTACTTGTATAGTGAAGCCTCAGTATTATGATGCTAGCATTCTGCTATCACCAGCTCGTTAGCTTATCTTGTTACTAGCAAGCCATTAGGCTGTTAGCTAGCTACCTCTAGCAAGGTCAATCAATCTTCATTTGTAATCTAAGTACATTTGTGCCTTTTTGGTGACTTGCCAATATGATTATAAGAAAAGCAAGATTCTTTCTCAGATATGAATTAAGATCTAGCTGGCGAGAATTACCCAGCGAAAATTTTTCTAAAGTATAAAACTTGAAAAAGTCATGATAATTGGTTCACAAGCTAATCTCCAGCACTCTTCCCTTACTGAATATCATTATATTTTCCATGATAATGTTTCGAGAGTTGAAATGTTGTGATATATTGCAGAATTGATTATCGGTGAATGCCTGATGCCTACCACTGTTGCCTTTATGTGAAAGCTCCACATGTTGAACTGTGCCTGTATGTATTTGTGCTGTTTTGATGCGAAGTCTATATCTATCTCATATGATATCTTTGCCTCATGATGTTAGCTTTTTACACTGTTGCCTTGATGTGAGAGATTCACACACAATATATATATATTCATATAATCTTTATCTGTACAAGTTACATGCTTTATACACAGTATTCAATGACTGAATTTGAAATTTTGTTTTAATCCAGTGCATTACCCTGCTGGGGATAAAAACCCCATTAGGATTAGAAATATTTATGGTTTCCTTTATGTAATGGACTTTAATGGGATTTCAGGGAGTTTCATCATTTTCTTGAAGGTTTCCATTTTGGGCTACTACTAGATACCAGCAGAAACATATTGCATCTTCCATGCATAAATGATCACCATTAGAATAAAATTAGATAAGCCATCAGGAACCATTAGGAACAACACCATCCGTTAAAGCTACACACCACCATAAACTCATTCAAACCATTTTTTTCCCAGCAGGATAATAAAGCAGTCTCAACTGAATAATGTGGAAATCCAGGAAGTATGCGTTTTTTTTTAAAGCATATCCAGACTTGAGTTTAAAGTCTTGTATGTTTCAGTGTTACGTGAATAAAAATGTCACATGTTTGAGCTTGGTGCACTCTGCTGCATTTATGAATGCCAAAGTTCAGTGTTATATATATATAACAGTAATAAAGTTTTGCATTTTAAGTGCCGAATTGGTGTGTGTGTTTCTTTCATTTTCATTTCACGGTTCTTCAGAACAAATTATTTGTAATGTCTATAGTTCTCAACGTGGGGTCTGTGAAGCATCGCCGGGGGGTTAGGGGGTCCGCAGTTTGTTTTGTTTCATTGGTGGAAATGCACCATTATTGAAGTTATTATATTTATTATTGAGGTTTTATAGTTATTTCTGTGTTTGACAAGTCAGTTGAATTGAACGGGCTTGATCTAAATCTCAGTAGCTCAAAAACAAATAGCAAAAAGTCGAAAGTTCAGGAATAAAAAAAAAAACTCAAACAGAAATAATATAATTATACACATTTTAATATTTGGGTTGTGTTCATTAAAAAAAGGTGCTGAGGCAGTCCATGGAAGTTATGCTGCGTTCATGACAGCTGGGATCTCTGAATTTTCCTACTTCCTACTTCCCACATTACAGCGTTCATGCAAACTGGAGAAGCAAACTGGAAAACCATAAAATGAATACTCAGCGTAAGCTGTGTACAAAAACTGGAATTAAAGAGTTGTTTGTTTAGTGCTTTATTTCTTAAGCGGATGTCATAATTCAGTTTCTAGTGCTGAAAATGACATGAAAGAGCAGTTTAATCAAAAAATCTTTGCAGAAAGCAAATTAACATTTCAATTTTTAATGTGTTACCCCATATTTAATGATTTTAAATATAAACAAAAACTGGAAAGACTGCTATTTCTGGCTCGTACTCTTCACTATTAGCGCCGCCATGTTGAAAGAACGTCACAGAATCGCAACTCAGAGCTCTCAAAAAACTCAGATTTTCCGAGTACGAATTCCAAATTGGAAAATCATTCGAATGAATCCTTCCTACTGGAGGTTGGAAACTTCCTAGGTCCCACTTGGTCATGAATGCAGCATTATTTTGCAGTTAAAGGCTTCCTTGGTTGCAAAAAGTGTGAGAACGTCTTGTCTAAAGAGCTCAAAACAACATTTTGAACTCCACTTTAAACTAGCAGTGTTATGGATCAGTTCTAGCTTTTAAACCATTAACAACTCTATAGAATGGACACTGTAGAATGGTAAAGTTTAAAGAGTGTGAGGAGACTTATGTAGCATTATGTAACAAAGATACGCTGTAAGTTTAAGTTTTCCATCATGGGAAAGTCTTCTAGGTGGAGATCTTTTTTCTCAGTTTCTCAGTAACATGACAAGCTACATTTTTTGTCTTATTCGCTTAATGAAAGAGAAAAAACAGAGGCTGGTGAGGGAACAACTGTTTATAGCAGCTAACTAACTTGGTTCACAGAGGTTCCACAACATTAAATGTAACTACAAACTTTAATAAATAAAAATGGTTCGCTTTGGCAGCATCTGTGGTATAAGAGGAATAAAACACTTGCTGTGTGATATGGTGTTACTGGAAAATAACCAACTTGGAGGTAGTATTCCTTATTTAGCAAAAGTGTAAATGCATTATTTTGTCACCAAAATAAGCATCCTATTACTAAAAAACCCTTTTAGTACCACTTGTAGCTTAACTAACTATATTTTTAGTAGCTTGCTAAACATTTCATCTGAAACATTAACCTTGGATCTGGCATCTAGGACTCTCTACATGAATCTAAAGCCCAAAATGGATGCTCTATCACATTCGACAGTACTATTGCTGAGGTTTCTCTTTTACCCTGGGTGGAGAGAAGATCATATGATGTAGATGTGATATATTTATAGTTACGGGAGGAACAAAAGGTTGAAGTCTCTGGATTGTGAAAGCGTAACGTCACAGGCCTCTGTGTATGCTGCTAAAGAGTAAGTAATCCTAAGTTTACTTAATGATTTGACTAAGTGCCATTTAAACCATTCTGAAGATGACCACTTTACTGTAATGGCATTGAAATTGAGAAAAGCTTAGGGAAACTGTGCAGTGTGCAGTGTGGTGTTAATGTTTTGGATTCAGACTAGTGATGTTACCATTTTATAATCATTGTTTAAAATGCTTGAAATCAGCATATAAATGAATTTGGCGTTCGAAATTATGCTTGTTATGGAGATACTGGAAGTAAAGAATAGCAATCTGCTGCTCTGGAAGCTAAGAACTTTGTCCTCCAGCCAGACTGACTCATTAATGTACAAACCAAGAGAAAAACAGAGGTTGAGAAAATTCTGGCACAGTAAGTGCATTTCCTTTATCAGCTCTAAAAAGTGCACGTATACAAAAATAATATAGTACAAATGTACTAGTAATAAAGTGTCTGTACTGTACTGTAATACAGTAATAAATTATTTAACTGAATGCTTTTTTACATACAGTCCCCTCTAAAAGTATTGGAAAGCAAGGCCAATTATTTTGTTTTTGCTAAACGCTGAAGACATTTGGGATTGAGATCACAAGATGAATACGAGATAGATCAACATTTCAGCTTTCATTTCCTGACATTTACATCTAGCTGTCTTAAGCAACTTAGACCATGGCACCTTATGTTTGAACGCACCCATTTTCAAGTGATCAAAAATATTGGAACACGTGACTGACGGGTGTTTCTTGTTGCCCAAGTGTGCCATGTTAGATTGATTGTTGATTGTAGAAACAATTTATAGCCCTGACTGTCTACTCTTGGTTTTGTATACTGGGTGAAGACTGCTATTGCTATTAAAAGGATAAACCCACATGAAGACCAGAGAGCTGTCTATGGGAGAAATGTGGCAAAGAATTGGCCTTGCTGTTCCGGTGCTTTCGGAGGGGGCTGTAACTCCCACAATGACTTAAAGAAGTTCAGCGTTAATCCTTGCATTTTGTTGTCACTTCAGTCACTGCAGGGAAAATAATGAAGTTAAAAGAAAAATCACTTTACCGCAGATATTCAATCAGCCAAGTGTCTTTGGTTTTGCACTCGATCTAACAAGTGATAGATCTACCTTGCCTAAAATGTTGAACACAAGCCAGATTGCACACAAATGACATTTACGCATAGGGGGAAATTTATTTATGAGTGTCCTGCTCCTTAAAATATCTTAATGGTTCAAACACACATATTTAACAGTCTGCGAAACACTCAAAAAGAAAATACCAGAGTGCTACAGGGACCAGGATCAACGACGAGGCTAAGGTAGTGCAAGAAAAGACAAAAAACACGTAATGAAACTCTGTTTTAACAGATGAATGATGGGTAACAAGCAAGAATACTCAATTACAATAGCAACCAAAAACAGGAAACAACGACCAAATAAGGAAAGTGGTGAAACAATTGTAATTCATACTTAAGGAAGTGAGAAATCTAGAATATCAGAATATCTGTACCGTCGACACATATAGTCAGACTGAAGACTAAATAGTAGTTAAATAACTACGGTCAATGTTATTAAACCATGTTTATAATACAGTATCATGCCGTCCATAAGAGAGCCTACACTGCTTTGTAATTCATTAACACATCAGAAAAGGACAGAGAAAGATATAAAACTGCTATATACATCATGACTAATGCATTGTGCAGCTTGTGTCTGGGTAGCAGTAATGTCTAATTAGGCTTTGAATTTTTTTTCTGTTTGCTTATTTAGGATAATGTGTAAGATATGTGACTAAAATATAGGCCAGACTAGCTATTTGAACCAGGCCCATAAATGGTATGTATGTTTTTTTTTTTTTTACAGCAAAAAAACATATTAAAAAAGGGTGGTCAAAACTAAGCTTGTGACGGTAGAACATAAAACCGTAGGTCTGGACGTACTCGACTTCTAAAGGACACCTTTACTCACCAGCTTTAACTGACAATAATAAACCAAATTTACTCGAAGGCACACTGCTCTGACCTTGGTTGAACCTCATCGTTTGTTCTGACCTTGCTGGTGGATCATGGTGTGTATCCACGTGACGCATATCACTGCTCTGCTATCGTCTTGTGTGTCCTTTGGCCTCATAATATGGAGTCGCAGATGGGACGGAGAAGTCGGTGTATTGTGTGTGTTTTGCTGGACCTTCAGCTTCATCTGCTCTCTTTTGAGCCTACTGATGGAGATTTTCATGTTCCACAAAAGTGTCAGGCCATTATTCTGGCGCAACATTGTCATGACCATCTCCAGTTATGCGGCGTTGTTCTGTCTTAATGCGTCCATCATCTTTCCACACTACTTTCTGAAAGGCCAAGAGGACAACGAGTTCTACAGCCACTGCATAGTGGCCGAGATCTTCTCATGCATAGCTACACTGGGGCACCTTGCAGAAGTTTGGATTATGTGGATTGAGTCGAAATGCTATATGGCAACTGGACCGGGTCTGCTACGGGTGTCTCAAACGTACATAGCAAGCGCCATATTTTTCTTCCTCGCCAATGCTGTGTCATTCAAAGACCACCCAGCTGTGATATGGAGCTTGGCTGTGTATTGCATGTGCTTCATCTGCACATTTGCCAGCATCATATGCTATGCATTTCAGAACAGACACAATCGAATATGTCTGAAAGGATTCAACCTGATTGCTGCTGTCATGTACCTGAGTGCCTTCTGGCCTGTATTCCAACTCAGCCAAGATCTGGGTCAAATGGTCTGCCCTGGGTCATGCCAAGATGATCTGGGCCTATGGCCTGAGACTAGACTGATAGTTGTGGTTGCGCTCACTGCCCTTAACTTCCTGCTTTACTTGCTCAGTGTATGCTGTTGCTGCATGTTACCTTCCAATGATGATGAGGAAGAAGAAGAGCACAGGCCAAGCTCAAACACCTCTGACCCTGTCCCCAGACAAACCTCAGATGAAAGATGGGCAGTTTTGCCAGTAGCACAGACCAGAGATCTACAACAATACAACACGACAAGAAGCAATGTGAACCTGCGCAGGACAGATCTAAGAATCGAACAACCTTCTATCAACATTCACAATTCTAATGTTCAGATTGTTGTTACAGCATAAAATACAATTACGAGAAATGGAAAAAACACCAATTATCATACAGATGACGAAATTTATGTATTATTCTTAACAAGGTACTAGTGCAATGTGGTGTGGATTAGGATTTCATGCTTTATTTTAGTGTTCTTTGCAGCAAATACATGGTTCCTAGCCACTATGTATGTACATTTGTCATGAGCTGCTATTAAATCTGAGACAATTACAATAAATTATGGTGTCACTGTACTGTTAGAACAAGCTCAGAAAATTTTGTTTTGAATCAATATAATAATTTCCTGTTCAGCACTGACAGACTCTGTTTTATCGCCCAAATCTGACCTCAAGATTAAATTAAATGTGATGCTATAAATATCAGTTAAGTATATCATGTGGTATGTTGTTGTTATTGACACATTTCACTTGTTATTTGCTGACCGCTGTGATACTGCAAGCCATGGACAATCTTTTTGTAAATTGAATTCAATATAAAAGAGCATATTAAGGAAAATTGTAACTGTGATTAAAAATATTAATTACCATTGCTTAAGGAATAAATCGCTCGGGGGTGTGCTGTTATAGGAAAATAATCAGTGACGGGGCGGTGAGATGTAGCCCGATGCTAAGCGGAGTTACTATTACCACCCTGAAGTTGATTATGTCCCAATAACAGCACACCCTGAAGTGGTTTATTTCTCTTACAGTACAGGAGTTTACCAAACCTAACTTTTTTTTTTTAATTAAAGAAAAACACGTTATACATTTTTTAAAATCAGTTTACACTTACACTGTGATGAATTTATTGGTTGCACAATTGCACTATTTGTCCTTATAGCGCACAATAATAGAAGGGATTTATTTATANGATGAGGATGGGTTCCCTTTTCAGCCTGGTTCCTCTCAAGGTTTCTTCCTCATGATGTCTCAGGGAGTTTTTCCTTGACACCATCACCTCTGGCTCAGTCATTAGGGATAAATTCACAGTGATAAATTCAATTATTTACAATATATTTTCTGTGAATCCATTTATTTCTGTAAAGCTGCTTTGTGACAATGTTGAATTGAATTGAACTTACATTACAGTTACATAGTTACAGTCATCCCCTAACCATTCTCTATTGTTCCTCTCTGCTNTTTATTTCTGTAAAGCTGCTTTGTGACAATGTCCACTGTTAAAAGCGCTATACAAATAAAATTGAATTGAATTGAATTGAACTTACATTACAGTTACATAGTTACAGTCATCCCCTAACCATTCTCTATTGTTCCTCTCTGCTGAAGAAAACATAAACCACAGTGTGTCATCAAGAAACCACAAAATGGAAAGTCCTCTGCCCTAAACACAGAAAGCTTTACCATATCAACGATTATAATTTAATTATTTAATTATTATTATTATTTTAATAAGCTTATTATTAGGCTTAGATTATGTAGAGCGTCTGCCATGCAAGTCCAATAATGTATTAGAACGAGTTCATTAATATAAACCTGTGATTTGCTTTGCAGCAAAAACTATTGTCAGTGCTACCTTAATAGAAGATTAATCAACACCTTCTGACCAATCCGAATGGAGAATTTGACAGCGCTGTGATATAATCTGTAATACTGTGACATGTCGTAGTATCTGATATTATAGTAATGTAAGACATAGCAGCAATGAAATGTAACCTTTTGATTGGAACAAGACATGGCATACACAACTGCCTCTTATTATCATATAATATTTTATACCACTAACACCACGTCACACCACCCTATCGCTGGTTATTTTCAAATAACTCTGCATCTCTCTCTCTCTCTCTCTCTCTCTCTCCCTCTTTCTCTCTTTCCTTTTAATCAGGTCACGTATTGCGCTGCTGTGATAGCACAACATGAGTAAATAAATTGTTTACTTGGATCGTGTTGAACAGGCGTTTTAAATCTGCAGAATCAACAACATCAATCTGCAGTGTTTGTGTTCATATAAATGATATTAATTCATTAATTCATTAATTCTGACTAAATTCATTCACTTTAAGCAAAACATGTAATAGCAGATGACAGTACTTTTATCCTAGCCTCTCTTTAGATATGAGTCAGACTTTATCTGCAGTGCGCTCCGAACTGCAGATCTGGTCTTTATCTGTGGAATTTTGATGTGTTGAAATATCTGAGTCACATTTTGCCAGTTTCTGTGAATTTCTTTAGAGGATTGACATGACTCCAGACTTTCAAATACCTTTCCATATACCAGCTAGTTCAAGAGTATGAAAAAGCCAGTAGTAGTAGTAGTAGTACTCTTCTCCATCATTCTTTAGGTACAGAAAATGTATTGTGCAGCTTGTGCCAACCCATCTATGGGCACAATCACACACACACACACTACAGAACATTGCCAAGGAGCCTACAACATGTGTCTTTGGACTAGGGGGAGGAAACCCCTGAAGCACGGTGAGAACATGCAAACTCCACACACAGGGCGGAGGCAGGAAACAAACCCCCAACCCTTGAGGTGCAAGGCAAACATGCTAACCACTTAGCCACCGTGCCCACTTGTCAGTTTCATAGCAAACTCATTACATAATCATCATAATAATAAACGGCAAAAGAGGTTTTAAGGTGCATGACTGAGAGGCAGGACGCAAGTGTGTAAACTCTACACAATATTTATCTACATGAATAAATATAACTCATTCTAATACGTTGCAATTTCTACAGCAGCAGCTTACACAGGAAATTGTATGGCAGACTGTCCACATAAACAGACTTAAAAACATGTTGATATGGTAACATTTTCTGTGAGGAAGGAGTCTCCAGTGTCAGTGCTTTATAGCAGTCAGAGGCAAAGCTATGACAACGTTTTCGGCCAGGAAAAAGTCTTTGATTATTATAGGCAGGACAAAAAAAGAGAGACAAGACAGTTTAGTATAGCGGAGGGTAACATGCATAATTGACATGTACAACATTATTAGTGTTAGTTTATAGGTATTAGTTCTCCAGCAGGTTTATCAAATGAAGGATACAACTAAAAGAGGAGAGTCAGTGAATAGTCACGTTACACAAGCGACTCTCCAAACCTTATATAGTTCTTTGGTTCATTCCAAAACCTCAGAACCTTACATCAGTGGGAATCTCTATCAGAAATGATCCCAAAACGAACCTCTTTAGGAAGCAAAGAACTCTGCATCTTGCAAGCCAGACTTTCTAACACTCAGCAGGGAGTCTGGTACTTGTTGTTAGTAAGTGTGGCCAATGGCTACTTTCACAGAAAGAGGACATTTGGCTGACATGGCAGATGACAGAGCACAGCCACTGTGAGATTACCTCACTTACTCACTGCTAACTGCTTCCAACAAAACACTTTATTTGGGTAGTCCAATGAAATTAGAATAGGGCTAGAAACTGAACACAAAGAAGAAGAAGAAGAAGAAGAAGAAGACTTTCTTTGTCACATATACATTACAGCACTATTCTTTGCATATCCCGGGTTGTTAGGAAGCTGGGGTCAGAATGCAGCCTTGCTCAAGGGCCCAACAATGGCGGCTTGGTGGTGCTGGGGCTTGAACTCCCAAGCCTCTGATCAGAAACCTGGAGCCTTAACGATTGAGCCACTGCTACCAAAAAGGTTTACAGTCTATAGATAAACATCAAAAACCATAAACTGTTGACCATAAACTGTTAAATATTGTTTAAAATTAGTTTATAATCTGGTTGATAACAGTCATCTGACAGGTTGTTGATGGCCTAGAGATAGTATTTTGATTGTCTGTAGATTGCCTGTATTGGATTATCCAAATAAAATATTACTTATATATTTAATCTATTTTAAAAATGATATTTTTCTGACTGTTTTTTTATTCCAGTAACTGTATCTTGCTATAGAAAGCTCATTGTGTTTCACTGTTAACCCTTTACTGCACATTGTTGCCATATGGCAACAATTTACAAACTACCCCCCTAATTTATTTATTTTTTAATTTTGAAATATATCTTTATTTCTTGAACTAATTCAAGTAATAAAAATCGATAAAAAATGAATAAATAATTCAAGCAGTAGAGGGTTAAATTACACTTAAGACTGCTGAAGAGTGACACATGAAGGTGCTGAGAGCAGATCAGATGCCAGCCTTCAAGATCCTGAAGCTTGTGGCCAGAAAAGTGTACAGATATATGCGGGAGCTAAAGATTTAGATTTTTCTCACCTTGGTGTATTTTCAGTATAAAGGGAAGAGTGTATGTCATTTAATTTTTTTTTTTTTTGAGTTCTTTGACAATTTTTATAGAACTTTAAAAAATCTACAGTGTTTCATTCTTCATTTGTACGGGGCATAACTGATTTCATTTGTTAATGACTAAAAGCTTTATTTAACGTCTTGTTAGTTGTGCTAATGAAGAACATCTGTTAATTCTATCAACTATTTTATTATATTATAAATTGCGGAGTATTGCTGTTACTCCATGTTGGACCACATGGTGGTGCTCTCAGACTGTGCTGCAGAGGAGCATCAGCTCTCAGTCTCACTCGCGCTGGCCTTCATCTGATACTCATTAGATGGTGCAGTGATGGTGAGTCCCAGTGTGCTCATAAAGAAGCAATGAAAAAATACCGAATTACAAAAAGAAAATTGCTCTAATAACACACACACACACACACACACACACACACACACACACACACACACACACACACACACACTTCATATTCTGACTAAATCTATTATTATATTGTACTCAGGCATGTTACACTGTCACAAATATCACAAATATCACAATATCACAATATCACAAATGCCATTCAGAGTTATAGCGCAGCACAATGGTAGTGTTGTTCTTTATTAACATTTATTTTAGCCTCAGCAGGACATATACACTCACCGGCCACTTTATTAGGAACACAATAAAATGCGTAAAATGATGATAAAATGAGCCTCAGTTCATTTTCGCATTAAACACCAAAATTAGAGGGGGAAAAAGTGTTCTCAGTGACTTGTTGCTTTGAATATTTCAGGATCTGCTGATGTCCTGGTCTTTTTTCCAATCCTCAACTGTCCATTTTGGGTGATCTTATGCCCACTGTAAGAATAGGAGTAAAGCCCGATGTGATTTTCTGCTGTTGTAGCCCATCCAGCTCAAGGTTTGATGTGTTGTGAGATGCTTTTCTGCGCATCACAGTTGTAAAGAGTGGTTATCTGAATGAACATAGTCTTCCTGTCAGCTCGAACCACTCTCATCATTTCATTCTCCTCTGACCTCTTTCATCATCAAAGAGTTTCCGCTCACGGTACTGCAGCACACTGGATGTTTTTTGTTTTTCACACCATTCTGTGTAAACCCTAGAGACTGATCCAATTGAAAATCCCAGGAGATGATCAATTTCAGCCTGTCTGGCATCAACAACCATGCCACAGTCAAAATAACTGAAATGCCACAGTCAAAATAACTGAACTAAGACATCTCAAATCAGTCAAGACGCTACATATTAGGATCTGTTGACTATACACCCTTTAACTATAGGTTAAAGTGGACATGTTCCTCCAGATCTATGCTAAATAAATGACTAGTACAGACCAGTTATAGTATGTTTTATGTCTTACTCAATTACATCATCACGATCTGACATCAAACATCGTTAAATTTCGTTATTCATACAGCATGTCTACTATCCTAAATCATTTAACTTACAAACAGTAAATGCAAATAAAAGTCTGACGCTACAGCTGTAAAGCAGCGAGGCTTGGTTGTGATCCATAACTCGGAGCTACGTGCGGTACTTCTCAGGACAAAACACAGCTGTTTAAAAGAGCAGACTCTGCATGTGTGTTTAAACCATCAATTCTGAAGGTCTTTTCCCCCAAACACACTGCTGGATGAGCTGCATTTTGATGTTGTGCATAAATTACCCTTAGTTTATCTGCGCAGATGATGAAAAGTGGCCTACTAACATTCAGCCAATCTGTTTTTTTAATCTTATTGTTGATGTCATTTCTAGAGTCTACTAATCATTCACTCTTCTTCATAAAGAGATTTATTCTTGTCAAGGTCGCAGTGGATCTGAAGGCTATCCTGGGAAAACCTAAGGAAGGAGTACACCTTGGATGAGGCAACAGTCCCTCAAGAGTCATTACACACACACACATACACAGATACACACACACACACACTGTAGTGATTTAGAGTCACCAATCAACTTACCAGCATGTTTTTGGAAGGTGAGAGGAAACTGGAGAACCTCAGAAACATGTGAAACTCCACACAGACAGTATGCTGAGCTCAGAATCGAACCCTGAACCCTGGAGCTGTGAGCCAGCAACACCAGCCACTGTGTAGCTTCTTTTCTCGTTTTTCTTTTCATACTTGTTTCCCAAATGTGCTTCATTTCGGGTTACTTTTACATAACATTCATTGATCTTCAGTTTCAGTAAGAGCTTTATCCTGGTCAGGGACTCAGGCCACTGGTAACGCTTACAACGTGTGTGTGTGTGTGTGTGTGTGTGTGTGTGTGTGTGTGTGTGTGTGTGTGTGTGTTTTAGACGCTTCGAGTTTCAAGTTTCAAGTTTGTTTGCCATATATACAAGTGTCAGTGACAGTGTACATTGAAATGCTTTATGTGAGGCTTAGGCAGTTTACAGCAGTACAATAATACAGCAGTTCACAATACAATACAACAACAATAAAAAGTAAATTACAATAAAAGGTTGAGGTGGAGATTTTGCTTTGAGGT